>CM021101.1:769592226-769630969 GCA_007115665.2 Sequoiadendron giganteum
TTAACAATTTTGATGCAAAGGTAGGAAAAACTGAGGTTTTAGCATGGGGTATTACATTTCATATGTAATTACTCAAAATTTCAAGACACTGCATAAAGGATGTAAATCTGAGAAATTTCATGGGTTTTGGAAGCTTGAATGTGATGATGGTGGTGAATGGAGTGGAAGCAAGAAAACTAGAAAATGGATGTGAGCAATGGAGTGAGAAAAAATGAGCAAAATGGGCGAAACAAAGCTCAGAATACATTTTTAGATGATTTTTAAACATTCAGTGAAAACTATTTTTTGTGTAAGGGTGCTAAAATCAGCACCCTTACAACTTGAAAGTTCTATCTTTTATGTAATAGCGTTGAAAATCAGCACTCCAACACGCTTTGAAGACTTGGAAAAAACTCATGTTCGAGTGCTAAAAATCAGTGCCCTTACATTTGGGAGGAAGTTCATCTTCATGTACCGGTGCTAAAAATCCCCGCTCTTACATCTTGGAAATTCAACCTTTCTTGCACAAGCGCTAAAAATCAGTGCTCTGGCATATTTTGGGAAGAAATTGCATTTTGTGTAAAAGCGCTAAAAAACAACGCTTCTACATATCATATGTCAAAGTGGTAAAAATAGAGCTTATGCATGAAATATGTAAGAGCGGTGAAAAATAGAGCTTATGCATGTGACATATGTAAGAGCGGTGAAAAATAGAGCTTCTGCATGTGACTTGTGGTTTGAGATGCAGAGGCGCTAAAAACCCCTGGCATTACATGTGTAAGAGTGAAAAAATTCAGCGGCATTACATGTGGGAAAATATGCAGAAGCGCTAAAAAACCCTGACATTACATGTGCCAGAAAATGAATAAGGCATGAAATGTGCAAGTGCGCAAAAAATCTGCACTCCTACATGTAATATGTAAAAGCACTAAAAATCCTCGACATTACATGTGCCAGAAAATGACTAAGGAATGAAATATGTAAGAACGCTAAAAATCAGTGCTCCTACATGTAATATGTAAAAGCGTTAAAAATCCCCGACATTACATGTGCCAGAAAATGACTAAGGCATGAAATATGCAAGAGCACTAAAAATCAACGCTCCTACATGTTTGACAATTTTTTGAACTCCCAAAGGTTGAGAGCTGACGAAGATGCTTGTTTTGAAGCTCTTCAAAAGAAAGACAAGAGGAGACCCTCAAATGGAATGTTTGAGATTTTGGACTGCGAATCGAGGTGAATTGAAATTCACCTTGGTTTTCATGCTTGAACATCATGAAACTATGAAACAAACAAGTTCTGTAGGGGGGTTATCTATGAAATAGCGCTGCTAGATTCCATGATAATATACCTAATCCAAAAATCCATCTATATCATTGTGAAGTAATTATGTACCTAACATGAAGGATAGCATGGTTTCACAACTTATAGGTTAAGTTGCATTGAAAAATTTCGATGTCCAAGTGATTGACTAGTGTAAAAAATAAGTTTAGTTATAACTTCTCTAACCCATACACACCAATTCGTATCTATCTCCTTGATGAGGTACCATATCCAAAACACCCAATCATAAAAGGATGGGATTCAAAATCACTCTCCAAATATGTAAGGATGACATTAATTTTATGGAGGCATATAAACAATGTAAGGAACTTATAAGTATGGATATAAATCATGGTTATATTAATTTAATTCAATATAATTTGTCATTTAATGGTAATTGGTTATATACACTTAGGAGTTTCACAAGATAAAATTTAACTGAGGAGAAATATAGTGGTTGTTTAGCTAGTTATTTTGTATTGATCAAATAATTTAATGTGGACTAGATAAGGGGGTTGGTGAAGGATGACATAACCTAGAATCCAATAAACCAAAATAAGATACTTGTACACAAAATAAAAGTAAACAACATTATAAATTTATTAATTTATCAAATCTACATATAGTAGGGTATAGTTGACTAATATAAATTTAAATCCTTTACACACAAGATCCACCTTGCATGCTTAGAAAACTATGAATTACTAATTAAAATAAATTTATTTATTCCTCTCTTGTTTCCTCTCATCTTAGAAAATTCCTATCACTACAATCTAGCCACCTTACCTACTTTTTTTATCAACTATCTTCTATTTGAACCATCTCTCTTTTTATTTGAGAAAATAAAATTTCCCTCTCTTCATCACTACTATGCAAAAATAAATCAATGGGGTTTAATTTTTGATCTATTATAGAAGTTGCTCAAAATATTCTTCTCCTTTCTTGATTTGAAAAAATCCTTCATATCTAGGATAATGGCCTAATAATAATCATTATATGTAAATTTTTGATAGTTACTAGAAGATAAAATAGCAAGAAAATGTTTATCCATTTGAAAATATAAAACTTGGCATAGAAGTGAAAATGAATAATGAATGAAGTAATATGATTTACCACCAAGAAAGAAAATTGATGCAGGAGTATCCTTGGTTCTTTACAATCCTGCATAAACCAAAAATATTTTCATTTCAGTTTTGTTCTTGTTCAATTCAAGTTGGCAGATCCGGTATTTTATCATATTTTCTCACCAAACACTATGGATCTATGAATTCATCGTGGACACGTTCATTTTTCCTTATTCCAAGATTTCAGTATGATTGGATATTTTTTCGGCAAGTTATCACTTTCAGATTAAGTGACAGTTTCTAGAATAGGGCACCGAAGCAGTTTCGAGCCTAACGACTAATTTGATCTCTTGTGGATCCTTCCCGTGACTTGCGGATCCTTGCGAGGTGTTTCAAATTAATCCATGGAGTGTCCCCGACCTTAATTTTGGGTTCACACTTCATCTTATGCACCTGCTGAGGAGAAATTCAAATTTAAGGCCAACCTATTTCATGCACGTTATGTTTCCTTCATAAGAGATTTTAACGATCTTTGGCCGATGTGGATGATTCTAGATCTGGGATGTGATATAAATCATTGTAATAGATCATTAGGATAGCAATTTAGAAAGAATATGGGATTCGATCTATAACATTTCGGTTTGCATTAAGGAGAATGTAGGAATACTATATTTTGAGCTTGTTGTATTAGGTCTGTGAGCCCAACCTGTAAACCTGGATGTTGTTGGTTGTATGTAATTGAAATTTTTGATAATAAGAATGTTTGAATATGCATTTTCCTCAATATTTCAAGTGGATTATGTTGTGTAACTCTTGTTGCATGGTTCAAACTATTCTCTTTGAGGACCCTCCTACCATGACTGCACCAAATTGGTATAAGAGTGAGATTCATTTTGTGAGAGATCATCAAAGTTTGTGAAGTCCTATTGAAGATTTTTTGTGGGGTGGCAGACTGAGGATCCGACCTACAGCTGCAAAGGACTTGTGTAAAGATGGCAGGAAGAATAAATGGCAGAGGAAATGGAGTGCACGAAAATGCAGACCCAACTATAATGGAGATGTTGGGAGGAATTGATGCTAGATTAGAAGTAGTTGAAACGACCCAAAGAAGAGGTCAGTCAGTCGATGATGTGAATGATGAAGAGGTAGAAGAATAGGAAGAAGAGGAAAGAGGAAATCAACCTAGCCTCGATCAGGGAGAAGAGAGGTTCATAAGAGCCCTAACTAGAGTAAATACAAGCCACATTTCAATCTACCCAATTATAGTGGTAAGTTGGATTCAGATGAATTGCTTGATTAGATAATGGAGATGGATAAGTATTTTGATTTTGAAGGTACCGTCGAAGACAAGAAGGTGAAATTTTCTTGTACAAAGTTGAAAGGACATGCATACCTTTGGTGGGAATATTTGTAGATAGATAGGCAAAGAAGAGGGAAGGAGAAGATAAAATCATGGGATCAGATGGTGAATAAGTTAAAGATGAAGTTTATGCCTGCAGACTATCAAATCAGTTTGTTTCTAAAAGTTGCAGAATTTGAAGTAGGAGTCAAGTGTGACAAAGTATATTGAGGAGTTCTACAAGTTGAATATTAGATCCAAATATTCAGAGGATGAAACCGAGCAAGTAGCCAAATATGTGAATGGTTTGAGGTCGTCTATATAGGATGAGATCATTTTGATCAAGTTGATGAGTGTGGAAGAGGCATATCAATGTGCCCTAAAAGTAGAAGAGAAGCTGAATAAAAGACATGAGCAGAGATAGAGAGGAAGAGGTGGAAGATTTCAGAGAGGAAGAATTTTTACCTGAGGAGGAAGAGGATCTTTTGCAGATCAGAATAAAGATAAGGAACTTAATAAGAATGATAATCCATACCATAGAGATGATGGAAACTCTTATTGAAGAGGAGGATATGGTGGTTACCAAAATGAGGGTTATAGAAAAGGTGATAGAGGACAAGAGAAAAACGTATTCACAGGAACTTGTTTTAAGTGTGGTGGAGAAGGACATAGATCATTTGAATGTAATTAGGGAGAGACGAGAAGAAAGATAAAGAATAGTAGAAGAATAACCTTTGCTAAGGAGGATCATGTCAGATCATCTAATAAACTAGAAGAGGTAGAAGTGTTGGTGAACATAAGAGTATTGTGTCAAAGTGAGATGGAGCAGGAACCATTGCAGAGAAAGAATTTGTTCTGAACCAGATGCAAGGTAGCTGGTAAATGTTGCGGACTGATTATTGACAGTGGAAGCTCTGAGAACCTGGTTTCTGAAGAAATGGTGACCAAATTGAAGTGGTAAAGATTGAAACACCCGAAGCTCTATCAGGTAGCATGGATTCAAGATGAGCATAAGATATTGGTAAGTGAACAATGTTTGGTGAAATTGAAGATAGGAAATTATCATGATGAATTTTTGTTTGATATCATGCCTATGGATGTATGCCATGTTTTGTTGGGAAGTCCTTAGCAGTATGATAGACAGGCTATTCATGATGGAATGAAGTAGACTTTGTTGCAATTGGAGGATGTTCCTAAAGTTGAGGTTTGAACAAGTGCTATAATTTGTTTGGTTGATGGAAGGAGATTTCTGGATGGACTGAGACATGAGAACATGTGATATACCTTGGTTCCTAAGAAGGCTGAAGACTTGCAGCATGTAGAAGAACAACCAAAGGAGATAAAGGAGTTGTTGGCAGAATATGAAGCTATCTGTATACACCTAAAAATGGCAAGGATAAGATGATTAATTAACCATTAATTCATCTACTTATAAATAAATAGAAATATTTATTTATATAGTTCATATTCTATTTTTGTCTATCTTAATTAAATAAACAAATTCAATAGTTTATTTTATTTAAATATCCAGTTCTTCCATCTTAATTAAATAAACTAAAATCAGATAGTTTGTTTAAATATCATCTCCTTTTTATGAAATAAACAAATTTCAATTTTTTTAATTTAATAATGTATTTTCCCTCCAAAATTGAATAAATCAAATATTCATTTAAGCACATGTCTACAACTTTTCTCTCAACAAAGTTGAAAACTTCAAGTTGTATTCAATTGTGCTTTTCCAATTAAGCACATGTTTACAACTTTTCTCTCAATAAAGTTGAAAGCTTTAACTTGCATTCAATTTTACTTTATCTTGCTAGCCAAACTTTAAATAGTTGGAAATAGTTGGCTTCATGGATCCACAATTTCTTCCTAATCATTTTCCACAATGTTTTTCTCAGAGAAAGTGTTTCCCCTTCATCCTCACCAAATTCTTCATCTTCTACCATTGATTTATCCAGATCAAATATGAACCATTGCTTGCTGCCACATCAGGAATTGCCTTTGAAAATATATAAAAGCAACCTCTTGCTACAGGAAATGTATGAGACTTTTACACGATTTTACTCTGCAGGAATCATATTAGATCATTTAGCATACAACATTTAGCAATTATCAAATAGAATCATTTTAGCAATCATATTAGATTATAATCATGTCACAACATATCGTGTTAGTTGCATCTTAGTTTATCATTTCATATCATATCATAGTATCACAACATATCATATCATTATCACAACTTTCATTATCAATCATCTTATCATAACACACCATTCTCATTCTCTAGGTTGTTATTTTAACAATCACAATGCACACAATTTGAGAGCCACTTTGATTTAATAAATCCTTGGAGTTAGAGAGCAATGAAACAATTTTAGAGATTTTATTATGTTTCAATTAGATTAAATCTGTTGTTTGAATTCTCTAATAGTGTTTCATTAAGGTGTATTGTTATTTAATTCAATTACACATATTTCCCACACACATAAATTGGTGCCCACTGTGGGGCAAAATCCCCATACTTAACATTTTTCTGGAAAGTGACTGCAAATTTGACGTGTTTATATTTTAGCGCAATCAAGAGTTTTTACAGTGCATTCAACAAATATTTCAGTGCATCTAAATACTATTTAGGCACATCAAAAAACTATTTCGGTGCATTCAATCATTGTTATAGCGCATTCGATAATTATTCAAGCGCTTTCAAATATTCGTTTAGCACATATGCTTAAAGTTTTAGCGCATTAGACTATTTTTATAGAAAATTGAATAATTTTTTATATTAATCTATGTTTTATGTGTTGCAGGTACAAGGTACGTTGGTCAAAGACAATTGTTGGAAACATTTACGCTGGCCAAAGAAAAATTCTACAAAATTACTAATGGTGTTTGCAGGGTTTTGAAGTTTATTATTACTTTCCTTTATTAAGTTAGGCATGTAGCTTAAGTAAAAGGAAAATTGAACCCCTATTTGTTGTGGTTGAAGTGATAGGCTTATGCTCTCCGCTTCACTAGGTGATTAGAATGCTAGAATCACTTTTCATGCTTTTATTAACACCTTTAGAGGGCCTGCCATAGTGGGAAAAAGTACTCACCCTACGGGAACGACCTAAGTGGGAACAACCAAAGCCAGGTTTTCCAACCCACTATAATCAAAAGAGAATTTGGGTAAAGTTTGAAATTCAATGGAAGTGTGCAAGATAACCATCCCCAAAGTCTTTGTTCTAAAGGTTGGGAGGTCTCCTGAGGGAGTTTATCTATTGCCACACTGAACGAAAACCTTATCTATGAACTTTAAGTTAGAGTCCAACCATGTCAGTTTCTAAACACTTTCTATACCACATTGCAAGGGGAGGGAATAATCTACCCCCAAGACTCACCATATAACTATCAGAGACCCTGATCAAAAGTGGAGGACTCAACTTTTGGTTAAGACTCGGAAAGGGAAAAAATGTGGGCGCCCTGTAGGGGTGACATGGATGTGTGAGCTGACATAGTTCCAAGTGTGGGTTGTGGTATTTTTAGTAAACTTTTGAGATAGAAAAGTGCTTGAATTGTCTTTATTGTGTTATACCAATGAAAATTGAAAGAATCAAACCTTATTCTAGAACACAGACTATCTGTTCAATGTGTAGAATCGAAACAATTATTTGCAAACTTGTTGTTGTGTGTGTAAATTCTTTTCAAAATGATATCATCCAATCAAAACAATAATTTTCCAAAGTCCACAAGCAAACCAATCAAATACAAGGTCATCAAATTATAAGTTTATTGCCTGGAGTCAAACAAATTAATTGCCAAAAACTAGAACAAAATAGACTGTCAAAATCCTGAATACTTCTAGAATAGCACATTCAATTTTTGTTATAGTGCATACAATCTATTTAACAACGCATTGACCCATCTTTTAGCTTATAGGAGGAATAGTCTAGCGCATAGGGGGAATAGTCTACCACATCAAAATAAAAGTTTAGCGCATTGGAGGAATAGTCTAGGGCATCCAGCTTGTTTAACAGTGCATCAAACCAATTTATCAAGGCATCTCTCAGTTCTTTTAGTGCATCAAAGGACTATTATAGTGCATACACCAAAGAAAAAACCAAAGAGTTGTTTTTACTGTCTATCGGATTTTTTAGACCAAAACTCAGATTTTTACCAGAACAAAAACCTTTCTCAAATTAAACCAGAGTCTTAAAATTTCAAAAAATAAAATTTAAAAATGAAATTCTTCAAATCAAACTCAGATCTACCATCCAAAAGTGTCTAAATCAAACAAATTTGATTAAAAATCCAAGTTTCAATATCAGGATCTATCATCCTATTTCAAGAAATGAAGTTGTATAATCATACTTATCAACTTAGTTTTTTCAATGGAAATTATCATTCTATTTGACTCAAGTTAACATCCTTGACACTATATCAAACCAAGATCAAAAGTTTAGTGGACAAATATAACACTTTTATTCTAGTTTTAACAAGGTTACAAAGACTAAAACTTCAAGAAAAGGAAACAAACATGTCTGAGATTGAGGAGAATCTATTCAACAGATCCAACCAAAATGATAATGAAGAAATATCTGAAGAAGAACTACAAAATTTATAACAAGATCCCAAATTCCATAATTTTATGGAGAAAATTCTAGAAAAAGGATGGGGAAAAGTATTTTTTAATGTTAATTGATCTGGGTGTTAAAATTCCAAAGGACTTTGATATCAATAGACTGACCAGAACATCTAAAAATTTTGAGACTGAATCACAAAATATAGATGAGGTAGATGCAATGAAACATCAATTACAAACCTTACAACAACAATTCCAAGATATGCAAACAAGAACAACTAAGAGATACTTGCTACATGATATTTTTCCATATCCTTTTGCTGAAAATGTGAACATGATCCCATTTCCAAAACACTGTGAGTTTCCCAAATACGATAAATATAATGGAAAAAAAGATCATCTTGACCATGTAAAATATTTTCGAGCTATGAGTTTAGAGTTTTCTCATGAAGATACATAATTGATGTGGCTATTTCCTAGAAGCTTAGGCAGACAATGTATGGAGTGGTTCTCTAAGTTAACTCCAGGAATTAGATCTTTTGAAGATCTAGTCAACAAATTTATAACTCAATATTCCTACAATATACAACATGATATCACAATGAAGGATCTTTGCAATACTAAGCAAAAGAAAGGTGAAACATTTCTCTCATTTTTGCAAAGATGGAGAAGGTTGTTTGCAAGATATCCACGTTCCATACCTGAAAAGGAAAAAATGGGACTATTCATTGACAATTTAAATGATGACATGAGTTATAGACTTGGACTTCAATGTCCTTCTACCTTTGATAAAATTATTAAAAATGGTCTCAAGATAGAGGAAGCTTTGGTCAAAAGAGGATTTTAAAAAACATACAATGAAGGATCAAACAATTCCAATTCCTCTAATCACAACAACAACAACAACAACAACAATAAACCAAAGTTTTGGCAAAAGTATAGAAATGTTGGAAACAATGATGTTGTGACTGAAATGAAAAACATGAAACCAATATTCAATTTAACAATAGTTGCAACTAAGACAACCCCAAACAATAACCAAGGGAACAATCTAAATTTCAATAAAAAAAATAATTCGAACAACGTTGGATTTAAGTCATCACCATTCTAAAAATTATCAAATTGGAGGAAATTCACACCTTTAGGACAATCATTGGAATTCACATTAAAAGAACTCATTGAAGCCAAACTTTTGACATCACAAGAGCCACAAAATTGGAACCCAAAATTCAAACCATTTTGGTGGAATGACACACATTATTGTGACTATCATAAAAACAAAGGTCACACGATGAACGATTGTTGGCAATTGAAACATTTGATCCAAGATTTGATTGAAAACAAGAAAATATTTGTTGAAGGACCACAAACAAACAATGATCATGGAGTTAAAAAAAAACCCTTTACCCAATTATGACAAAGGTGAATCATCTTCTTCAAATGGTAAAGGCAAAAATGTCAACTACGTTTATGATTTCACTATTCTCCATATCAAGGTAGTTGAGGATCAAACAAAGAACACCCAAATAAATGATGAACATGACCTTGTTGCTACTGAAAATCAAACAAATACATTTGTTGCTACTAAAAATAAAACAAATACATTTGTTGCTACTGGTAATTGTATTGATGACATGATGGCAACTTATTATCAAACTCATAACGTAGGAATTTATGACAACAATATCATTATTATAGATGATCATCAAACCACAAACATTTTTGCAAATGAAAATTAGATAAATGTCATAAAATCCAAAGAGAATCAAGAATATCAACCAATCAACGCAAAAAAAAGGGGACAAGCTAGGGTAGTACTGAAAGGAGCTGCAAATAAATCATCTGATGCACCTTCCATAATCAAAGCAACTGCTGCCCCTACAAATCAATACAACATAATCAATCAGTTGAAGAAAATACCAACACAAATCTCAATAATAGAACTCTTGAAAATATCACCAACACACAAAGAAATCCTAGAACAAGCTCTTGTTGCAACAACAATACCCAATAACTTGGAAGTTTGCCAGTTCCAAGCTATGGTGGGACACTTAACTGCTCCTCATTGGCTATCTTTTTCTAAGCATGATGATGTATCACTAAACCATCCACACAATGTTTCCCTCCACATTGAAGTTCTCATTCACAAACACCGAGTCAAGCATATTCTTAGAGATGGTGGAGCTGGTTTGAATATTTGTACTTTAAAATTGATCCATGCACTAGGATATTTTGATAGTTCTATTGATCCAAGAAGGAAAATCACAATAAAAGCATATGATGATGAAGAGAGATCTTCTAAAGGACTAATTGTTCTACCTATCCAAGTGGGACCAATTTTGAAAGACATAATCTACCGAGTGTTGGAAAAAGATCTAACATATAAGATAATTTTGGGACATCCATGGATTCACGAGATGAAAGCAATGTCATCCACCTATCATCAGTGCTTGAAGTTCCAGTCAATGGACAATAAATAACTATCTTAGTTGATTCAAATAATCCCCAACAATGCAACATTCTTAAGGCAGGTCAAGATACTTTTATCCCTCATAATAGAGAAGCTAACACTCCAAATTCATCAAACAATGAGAATCAATCGAATGTTGTGTCAAAATGGGATGAAAAGAAGGACCAATCAATGGAAAAAGGTATTGTTGATTCTACTACAACAAAAAATGGAAACTCTTTATCAAAAAAATCCAAAGGAAAGATCTAGTTAACAGACAAAGGTATGGGAGAGTATTCCATTCAAAAATCTTTGTTTCTTTCATAATTGTTGCCTTCCCTAAGAACATATGGATATACAACAACCTAAAAAGCAACAATTATCACAACCTATCATAGTTTTAGATGGTAGATTTGTAAAGGCAGGCACTTTGTTTGATGAATCAGAGGATAAGGTTGTCCTAAATTGGCTCTACAAAGATGAGAACGCATCTACACCAACAACCACTAACATACAAATAGATAAATATGGAAAAGGAAAGACAATCCTAGAGAAGATGGGGTATGAAGGACAAGGACCTATTGGTAAAAGGAAGGATGGTATTGTATAACCTATGCAACCTCTCACACTTCAAGCCAAAGAAAAAACTAGATTGGGATATACATAAGAATCATTAGAAGAAGCAACCCAAAAATTTGTTGAACGAATCCTACAATTCCAAGCTAGTGATAATTATGAGACAAACTCTAATGAGTATGAGTGGGATTCACTATCAGAGTTATCCTTTGAAGAAAAAAAAATGGATGTAATACAAAGGTATGCACCTACATGTGAGGAAGGGCAAAGCTCAAGGACTAGACCCCTTGTGTTGGGATCACAAAATATCGATGACTTGAGTGACGAGGAACAGACTCCGAGCGAGAAAAACTTGGAGGAGAGTAACATCATAAACCTTGACACCCCCATCAAAAAATTTGATGACATTGTTATTCATACTTTCACTGCTATTGACCTTCATCAATCCGATGATCTTTTTCCCTTACTACACCTTGAACTTATTGACTAGGACCAAACTAAGCCTTCTAATGTTCCCGTCTTTGTGAATGATGATGCCATCATTAAATATCTTTGTCCCAATAACCTCAACACAATTTCCAACCACAAAACTCATAATGAAGCTTCAATTCAGGGGGGTGTCAAATATTCCAGCTGCAAAAATGAAAATATCAATAAAAGATCTAATGGTGAAAACCATTTAATGGCAGTATTAGATCTAGAAAAAGTACAGATAAAGAGCGCATCTGACGATGAAAACCTCACTGAGGCACTGAAAGATGGGGGATTTGACACTCTTCCTTAACATTATCATGAGAGATCATCAGTGCTGGTTGAGCCAACTTAGTCTATCAATGTGGGCACAAAAGACAAAGTAAGACATTACATATGGCAACATCAATGATTGAATAAGAAAATCTGGCATTCACCAAGTTCTTTGAAGAACAACAAGTCAACTTTTCTTGGTCTTACTCTGATATGCCAAGCTTAGATCTAGATCTCCTAATGCATCATCTATCTCTACCTACGGGGGTGAAACTTGTAAAGCAAAAGCTAAGAAAAATGCATCCACATATCACCTTGTTGGTGAAGGCAGAACTCAAGAAATTGTTAGATGCTGGTTTCATTTGTCCAATTGATTATGCTGAGTGGATATCAAATATTGTACCTATTTCTCAACTAGATGGCAGTATCAGAATATGTATCGACTTCAAGGATCTCAACAAGGCATTTATGAAGGATGACTTTCCTTTACCAAACATTGACATTATTGTAGACTTGACAGCTGGACACACCATGTTATCATTTATGGATGGATTCTCAGGTTATAATCAAATAAAGATAGCACCAGAGGATTAAGAGAAGACAACATTCACCTTTCCATGGGGAAAATTTTGCTGGAACGTGATGCCTTTTGGGTTGAAAACCTAGGGGCTACATATCAGACAACAATGACCACCATCTTCCATGACATGATGCATGCTTTTATGGAGGACTATGTGGACGATCTATTGGAAAAATCATATACTAGAGAAGGAAATTTTGAGATCCTACAATTTTTTTTCACTTGTCTAGAAAGGTTTAACGTTAGGTTAAATCCCAAGAAATGTGTGTTTGGCGTAACATTGATGAAGCTTCTAGAGTGCATTGTTTTAGAGAAAGGTATTGAGGTAGATCTTGCCAAGGTCAAAGCTATTATAGAGATTCCACCACCTCGAAACATCAGTCAACTACAGTCTCTATAGGGAAGGATTTAGTCAATCCAAAGGTTCATTTCTCAACTAGCAGATAAGAGTCATCCATTTAATCACTTGCTACATAAGAATGTCTCTTTCAAATGGGATGAAAAATATGACACTACTTTCAATCAACTAAAGCAATATTTGATGTCTCCCCCAATACTAGTGCCTCCTACAGAAGGGAAGCCATTACTACTCTATATAGCAACAATGGAGATTTCATTGGGGTTTTTATTGGCATAGGAAGATCCTGTAGGAAAGGAACAAGTTATTTACTATATCAGTAGAAATTTGAATGGTTATGAGATTAGTTACACTTTCATCGAGAAAGCTTGTTTGGCAATAGTGTTTTCTACTCAAAAGCTATGCCATTATATGTTAACTCACACAATTAGACTCATAGCAAAGATCGATCCACTAAAATACTTACTCAGCAAAGCTACTTTAACAGGAAGGCTAGCCAAATGGGTCATGCTCTTGAGTGAGTTTGATATCCAATATATAGATCACAAAGCCATCAAGGGACAAGTAATAGATGATCAGTTAGCTGAAGCACCTCTATAGAATGATCAACCAATGAGCATTGAATTTCTTGATGCAGACGTTCTCACCATCACACCACAATAATGGATGCTATATTTTGATGGTTCATACACACAACATGGATCAGGTGTTGGGATATTATTTGTCACACCTCAAGGACACACCATTCCAAATTCCTATAGACTTAGTTTTCCTTCTACTAATAATGTAGCTAAACACGAGACATTAATAATTGGCATCAAAGTAGTAGTAGAATGGAATATCACAGAGCTGTAGGTCTATGGAGATTCACAACTGGTCATCAATTAGGTAAATGACGATTATCAAAAAAGGGATGAAAAGTTGTTGCCATATAAGAAAATGATGGATGATTTAAAAAAGTACTTTCTCCAGATCAAATTTGAACAAATACCAAGGGCAGATAAAAAAGTTGTTGATGGTATGGCTACAATTGCTTCTCTCTTAAAGATATCAAAAATTCAAAGAAATTATGAGTTTATGGTGGAACAAGTGTCTAATCTTGCCTATGAAAATCCTGAATCCCAAGTAATATGCAATATTATTGACCCAAAAACCTCCATCTATGGGAAGATTTATACTTACTTAAAATACAATACCCTCCCTCCCGATCTTTCCCAAAACTTAAAATGAAATTTTATTCGCCAAGCCTCACAACATACCTTGATTGCCAAAATACTTTATCATTGAGGTCTTGATGGTACACTCCTACGGTGTCTAGAACGTAAAAAATCTGAGTCAACCTTGCATTAGATTCATGCATATATCTATGGAACACACTCAAGTGGTCTAACTCTAGCAAATAAACTCCTCCATTTAGGGTATTATTGGCCAAACATGGAGAAGGAGTCTTATCAGTATGTAAAGAAATCCCAAAAATGTTAAATCCATGGCAACCTTATACATGCACTAGCATAGGAACTAGAACCTTTCACAAAAACATAGCCTTTTTGTCAATAGGGACTAGATATGGTGCGTAAAATCCACCCTTCTTCATCAAATGGACATAAGTTTATCATTACAGCCACAAAGTACTTTACAAAGTGGATTGAAGTTGTACCCCTAACCACTATCATAGGAAAACAAATTTCATCTTTTATCGTAAATTACCTTATCTGACGGTATGGTGTTCCTCAGTCCATCATCACCAACAATGGTAGACCTTTTAAGAATCAAGATGTACAAGAACTATGTGAGTGGTTTCATATCCAACATCACTTTTCAACACTATACTATCCTCAGGGAAATGGGCAAGCAGAGGCTTCAAAAAAAGCTATTCTGAAAATCTTGAAAAAAATGGTCAACGATGCTGGACGAGATTGGCATGTACAACTAAATCGTACTTTAAGGTCATATCAAACTAGTATCAGAACACCTACAGGTGCTACACCATATAATTTGGTATATGGATCAAATGCTATTCTACCTATTGAGGTTGAAATACCATCACTTTATTGGTCACTAAAAGGGTTCATATCAGATGAGGATTATCGAGTGTCTAGAATTCAGGAGCTGGAACTGTTAGATGAGTGTCATCAGCAAGCAGCGGATCACTTGAAGGCATAACAACAAAGGATGTCCAAAAGCTACAATCACAGAGTCAAACCAAGGGAATTTCAGGTAGGTGACTTGGTATTAAAGGAAAACCCCTACAATCAATAGGATCATGAGAAGAAGGGTAAGTTCGAACCAAATTGGCTAGGTCCCTTCATCATCATATCAATCTATGGATCAAGAGCTTACAAATTGTCAACACCTGAAGGGGATATTTTTGATGAACCTATCAACAAAATCCATCTCAAAAATTTCTATACTTGATTATCTAGTGCACGGTGAAAGTTCTCAAAAATACAAAAAAAAAATTAAGAAAAATACAAAAAAAAAAATTAGGAAAAATACAAATTTGTTTTTCATAAAATATGAAAAGTGCAATAAAAAAAAGTAGTGAAAACCTGGTAATAGGCGCTATTTGTGATAGACTAGTTGTACCATCTATGTGAGCATGTCTTGGTAATTCACTTTCACCATCATTCGACTTATATATAAATTTCTTATGTACATATCATGGCAATGCAGTCGTGTCTCACCCTAGCTTGGGGGTAAAATTTTGAACTCACTGGGGCAATAAACTAGGGGCTTCAACGAATTAACAAAACAATAGTATGAAAACACAACAAATACATTGATCATAGGGAACACAACATCGAATAATCAACAATCATCAGAAGATCAAACTATCCAATCTAACATCTTGAATCAATCAACCACATCAAATCTAAATGGATGATATTCTTTTGAATCATGATTTTACTGCTCTAGCTTGAGAGTTAGAATGATGTTCTTTGAGTTTTGTTATCATATATTTGGAGCAACTCGATGATGTATTGATCTGGAGAAGCAAGGAAGGAGTATGATTTTTCTTGTCTACTGTATGTGAATTGATCATTATTCTTATGTGAATTGTCACGAGATGTGCTCTACTAGGTATCACTGATGAAATTTTAGAATTCGCATAGGAATTGATTGATTCTTGTCTATTTTACGCAAGAAATGCTCAGGTCATCTCAGTTTAATTATACCTCGATGCTTGTGTTAACTTGCAATATCAAAAATCATGAAAGAAGTACTCAAGTCATCATGGTCTATCTTATACCATTAATGCTTGTACTCACTTTCAACATTTCCAAGGCTCAATGATGATAAAAATCACACTATATAGATTGTTAAGATGAAATTTTTTGCATAAATAGATTTGCATACTTAAATTAGATTACATTCATATTAGCTTTGCATCTGCAAAATAGATTGTTTCGAGGTTGGAAAAGATCTTCAAAGACAATGTTATCTTTATCATTTAAGGGACTGAGTATACTTGACATAAACAAAAAATAACATTCTCATGAATTTGCATAACACATATATTTTCATTATTATATCATGGATTCATCCATAGATTTGATAATATAAATTTTCATTATTAGATCAATCATTAATGTATACATTACATCATATATTTGCATTAGATAATAACAATTTTTTTTTGCATTAAATATCATTTGCATCATCATAAATACATTTTATATCATATTCACATCATTCATATCACATATAGAATCACTATCCAAGCATCACATTTCATTCACATTATCATTCAACTCATGGTATTTCATATTCACCTCATTTTATCATTGCATCCATACATAATAAATTTATCAGAGCATATTCATAACAAAATTTTCATATAAACATCACATAGAATATAGAATATAAATGCATATATTATAGACAACCATCATGAAATCAAATAGAATGCATAATAAATCATGAATTTTCCGCATATCATATAAGTCTCAAAAATCATAATGTCAAGTATACAATGAAGTCTGAATATATGTCAAGAGATACAATATCAAGATGGCATTAAGTCAAAATCGAAGTGTACATAATCAATAGTCTCAAAATACATCAAGTAGGATCATGGAACTATGAGGTGCTCCCCCTAGGACTCCTTGGTCTTGCAAGACCTCCTACACCTGAAGTACTTGCATCGAGTGAACCTATACCTGGGTCTAGACCTAGATCTCTATGTGGAGGTTGTAACACACCCACATTGGTGGTCTGAGAATTGTTGCATGTTGATCTGGACTTGGCATAGTTGACTCTCTGCTTTGTCATCACAACTGTATGATATCAGCCCCTGTAATACTCGACCTCTCTAGCAACTCATGTCACCTCTCTCATCATGTCTCTAGTGGTAGTATCCTCAAACACTCTCTGCAATCTCTCAGATAATGCCATTGCTTGCTCACTCGCCTATCTAGCCACATCTCTCTTGGCTATCAGAATGGTAACCTGTGCCTATGCCTGTGCCTAAGTGAGTAATGCCTGCACCTGGGTTAGCTGTCCCTGAAGAGTCTGAACCTGTACCTGCAAAGCATTAATATGTGTCTACTACTGCTATGAGGGTAGCTCAATTTGTACACGCTGTTGAGCTGCAACCACCAAGGACCTTTTCCATCAAGGCACCATCACATCACTGACAACAAATGCTACTTTGAAACCACCTCTATCGTCACCACCCCCGTATCCATCATCACTATCATCATCATCTCCATCATCATAACTACTATACATCTCCTCCTCCACCATCTCCTCCTTTTCCATCTCCCCCTCTGCCATCTCCTCCTCTCATCTCCTTCGCCTGTGACCATGAACAACTTCTCTCTCATGCTCATCCAACAATGGTACCACCTCATCTAGGCTGGATATCTATGGGAATGGATGTAGAAATAGGTATTGAGCATACTCCTTAGATATCCCTACCTCAACTACCTATAGATGATAATCCTAGATGATCGACTGCAACCCCTGATACTCCTCAACTGCTGCATCATAAGACAAGGTGGGCGCCCACTCTAAAGCATCCATTTGTCATCGTGCATAGTGAGCAACACCTTGTGGCATACCCTACAAACTACCATACTACTGCATAACCCTCCTCAACAAGAATCTCTTAATGATAAACTGGGTCCTCCCAATCAAATACATGGACTAAAACAAATATGAAATCTCAATATCATCATCTTCCCATGCCTCACAACCAAAGTAATATTTCCATACAACTAACTCCAAATCATCCAACATCTGCCTCTAGTACTCCAATTTTCCCAGCCTATGCTGGACAAATGGACCTGTATGACCATGAATATAGGGTCTCCCAACTAGCCACTATCTATCTGCAATGGGATGCATGATGACAATATGCTCCCATTCCCATATTTATAACAGTGTCACTCTAGTCGACAAACTGTGTCCTCTAAGATACACAACTTGATGTAAATCATGGTATAAATGGGCTAACATACACATGCCCTAGGCATATCTAGTGCCCTACATAATCATTTGCTCCAAAATATGACCCCATCCAACTAAAAGTCCCTTTGACCTATGGTTGGGACATAAGAAACCTCTAATAAAACCAACAAGCATGGATGGAAGTGTAGCATATGCATCCACCATCTCCCTCCAAGGAATCTCATAACCATAAATCCTATCATCTTCAAACACTCTACCTAAAGCATCGGTACCTCCTTGCTTAGTATGATTGTATAAAACAAGCTCTCCAACCACAAGTATCCTCAATATACAATACACATCCTCTAGAGTCACTGCCATCTCACTGGTAGGAAGGTGAAAGGTGTTATGATCACTATGCCATCTATCAGCTAGGGCTGTCAAGAGTCCCCGATTAATCCTAATATGGGGCATATATAATGAGGACAAACCACAACGTGAAATAACACCTATATCAGGGTGTGTTAGATGAAGTATCAAATCAAAAGTCCTCAAGAAACACTCATGAATCTGAAGATTTGCCAAAGGCTCCTATCATCACAAAATATCAAAAATCAAAAATCTTTACTATCAATCAAAATCAATCTGCTTATCAATCTAATCAACTCTGGTGAGACATTGATCAAATATTATGAGCAACAATCTATCAATCAACCTCTCCTATCATGAGGTTAATCAAATCAAGTTACCAATCAACCTCGCCTATCATGAGGTTAATCAATCAAACTATAATTGAAAATCGCCTATAATGAGGTCAATTATCATCAATCAATCATTGAATCTCACCTATCATGAGATCAATAATCACCAAAATCTATCGTAATCAACAATAAAAATCACATCAAAGGCTGATGAGATCGAAAAACATAAAAAAATGAGTTAATCGATAATTTCATCATTCCGAATTGTATGTGCTAAAACAGTATGTCAATGTGCTAAAAATTTCAATGTGCCATTGCAGTCTTTCAATGCACTAGAACGGTTAATCAGAGCACTAAACAATTCAAGGCACCATTTTAAACATTCAATGTGCTAGAACGTATATTCAAAGTGCTAAAAAACCCAATGCACTATTTTAACCTATCAATGCACTATTCTAACCTATCAAAGTGCTAAATCGGTCAATGTGCTACAACTTTATACCTATGCGCTAAATCCCTACTTCAATGCGCAAAACAAGTAAATGCGCAAAAATAGTAATTAAATGCGCTACATTGGGTTTTCAATGCGTTGAAACTATGAAACTGAATTGAAACGAGAAAAACATGAGAAAATCAAAATGCACACATTACGAGAAGGTTTATCAAGGTACATACCGAAGGTCCATACGATTCCAGGTGGTTGTGACGTTGCACGCACTCAAATCGATGT
Source organism: Sequoiadendron giganteum (assembly GCA_007115665.2). Lineage (NCBI taxonomy): Eukaryota > Viridiplantae > Streptophyta > Pinopsida > Cupressales > Cupressaceae > Sequoiadendron > Sequoiadendron giganteum. The sequence goes on from CM021101.1 coordinate 769,612,025, forward strand.
GTATGGTAGGGAATCACCATCTTGCTCCAAATGCAAAATTTTCTCAATCACTCTCAAATTCAAAATCAATATGCACAAATGAATTTCAAAATCACCTTTTTTAACCTTTTAAGGGCTAATTAAGTGAGATTTTTATGACATTGATTTATTTTATTTACCAAGAGGGCTTAATTCATTATTTCATCAATGGGCAGCTTCAACAACATTTGTCGGGAGATAAATCGCTTTATTATCAAATCATCATCGACTCATCATAAACTCATAAAAATTTAAAAAAATTCAAAAAAATCATAAAAATTCAAAATATCATTGATTTATCTCCCAAGGGAGTATACATCAGTTATCATTCAAAAATCAACATCTGGGGCATGTCAGAAAATTTATCTCAACACTAGCAACAAAATTGATTCTTTGAAGCAATATGTAAACACATCACTTCAAAGAGGGGAAAAATGTATACACCTAAAAATGGTCTAGATAAATCTAATTAATTAAATACAATCATTTGATTAATTAAAATTTAATTCATCTACTTATAAATAAATAGAAATATTTATTTATATAGTTCATAATCTATTTTCGTCTATCTTAATTAAAAAAAAATTCAATAGTTTGTTTTATTTAAATATCCAATTCTTCCATCTTAATTAAATAAACTAAAATCACATAGTTTGTTTAAATATCATCTCTTTTTTATTAAATAAAAAAAATTCAAAATGTTTTATTTAATAATGTATTTTCCCTCCAAAATTGAATAAACCAAATATTTAATTAAGCACATGTCTACAACTTTTCTCTCAACAAAGTTAAAAACTTCAAGTTGTATTCAATTGTGTTTTTCCAATTAAGCAAGTGTTTATAGCTTTTCTCTCAATAAAGTTGAAAGCTTTAACTTGCATTCAATTTTACTTTATCTTGCTAGCCAAAACTTAAATAGTTGGAATAGTTGGCTTCATGGATCCACAATTTCTTCCTAATCATTTTCCACAATGTTTTTCTCAGAGAAATCATTTCCCCTTCTTCCTCACCAAATTCTTCATCCTCTACCATTGATTTATCCATATAAAATTTGAACCATTGCTTGTTGCCACATTAGGAATTTCGTTTGAAAAACTATAAAAGAAACCTCTTGCTATAGGAAATGGATGGGACTTTTATGTAATTTTACTTTGTAGGAATCATATTAGATCATTTAGCATACAACTTTTAGCAATTATCAAATAGAATCATTTTAGCAATCATATTATATTATAATCATGTCACAACATAGCATGTTAGTTGCATCTTAGTTTATCCTTTCATATCATATCATAGTATCACAACATATCATATCATTATCACAGCTTTCATTATCAATCATCTTATCATAGCACATCATTTAGATCATCATTGTCATTCTCTAGGTTGTCATTTTAACAATCACAGTGCACACAATTTGAGAGCCACTTTGATTTAATAAATCCTTGGAGTTAGAGAGAAATGAAATAATTTTAGAGATTTTATTATGTTTTAATTAGATTAAATCTGTTGTTTGAATTCTCTAATAGTGTTTCATGAAGGTGTGTTGTTATTTACTTCACTTACACATATTTCCTACACACTATCATTTTGGATAATGTACCTGATGGATTGCCCCCTGTGAGGAGTATTAGTCATTGCATGGATCTGATTCTTGGAGCTAGTTTGCCTAATAAAGCAACACACCAGATGACACTGACAGAGAATGAAGAGTTGAATAGACAAGTGCAAGAGTTGTTGAGGAAGGGTTTGATCAGAGAAAGCTTAAGTCCTTGTGCAGTAACTATTGTGCTAGCACTTAAGAAGGATGGAGAATGGAGGATGTGTAGAGATTTGAGAGCCATAAATAAAATCATAGTGCAGTATAGATTTCATGTGCCCCGAATGGATGACATTATGGATTGTTTGAGTGGAGCTAAATACTTTGCAAAGATAGATTTGAAGAGTGGATATCATTAGACCAGAATCAGAGAAGGGGATGAGTGGAAGATAATATTCAAGGCAAATGAAGGGTTGTATGAGTGGTTGGTAATGCCTTTTGGACTAACAAATGCACCGAGTACTTTCATGAGGCTAATGAATGAGGTATTGAAGAAATTCTTGGGTAATTTTGTGATTGTCTATTTGGATGACATCTTGATTTTTAGTAAGACTAGAGAAGAACATTTGTTTCATATAAGACAAGTTTTGTAGAGGTTGAGAGAAGATCAATTGTTAATAAACATTAAGAAGTGTAGTTTCATGAAGAAAGAACTAGTATATCTAGGGTTTGTGATATCTACTGATGGATTGGAGATGAATCCTGAGAAGGTAAGAGCAATTTTTGAATGGCCTACACTAGAAAACATTGGATATGTAAGATCATTTCATGGATTGGCTAGTTTCTACTGAGAGTTCATTAGGAATTTCAGTTCTATTTGCAGTCCTATGACATAAATAATGAGAGGAGATAAGAAAGATTTTAGGTGGACATCTGGAGAAGACCGGAGTTTTGAGTTGTTGAAACAAAAGTTGACTGAGTAGCCTATTTTGGATTTACCAAACTTTAATAAGGTATTTCAGGTAGACTATGATGCAAGTAGAAATGCTATTGGAGCAATATTGAGTCAAGAAGGGAAACCAATAGCTTATTTCAGTGAGAAATTGAATGATGCTAGGAAAAGGTATTCAATGTATGACCAGGAGTTTTATGCCATAGTTCAAGCCCTGAAGAAGTGGAGACACTACTTGTTGCCTAAGGAGTTTGTGTTATATACAGATCATTAGGCATTGTAGTATTTGAACAACCAAGGTAAGTTAATTAGAGACACATGAGATGGGTGGAATTCTTGTAGAGTTATACTTTTTTTTTGAAACATAGGAGTGGAAAGTCAAATAGAGTTGTTGATGCTTTGAGTAGGAGAAGGAGCTTAGTGGCGGAGATGAGAATGGAGGTATTGGGCTTTGATGAATTGAAGAATTTGTATGAGGAAGACCCAAATTTTGTAGAACCTTGGAGAGATTGTAAAGAACCAGTCTTGGAGGATAGGAGTCAGTGGTTGGATTATTTCATTTAGGAGGATATGTTGTTTAGAGGGAATCAATTGTGTATACCCTAGAGTTCAATGATGGATAGTTTGGTGAAATAAAAACATAGTGGAGGATTGGCAGGATACTTTGGAATTGATAAGACAGTAGCATTGGTAAGTGAGAATTATTTTTGGCCACAAATTCGTAAGGATGTTAGGAAATTTCTGCAAAGTTGCAAAGTTTTGATATTGCTATCAGGATTCAACCGTGTAGTTTTTGAGCCAAACTCATTGACCCATGATTCATGAGTAGTGGTTCACAAGAACCCATCTCTCATGATAATGAATGGTCCACTTAGCACTCATTGCATCTAGATGATGCTCACAGAGGTGAAGGATTGGTCCGTCCTGGGAGGTCACCCATCCCAGTACTGCTCCACCTCAAGCGTGCTTAACCATGGAGTTTCCCCCAAGGTTAACCCCACTTAGCTTGCTACCCCATTTGCAAAACCTTCAACAAGTGTTATGCCTTATGAACCATTCATTATAGAGCCCCAAAAGGGAGTAGTCAGAATGTTGGATTGTATAAACCTTTGACAGTTCTGGAGAGACCTTGGGAGGATATCAGCATGGATTTCATACTTGGTTTGTCGAACACACAAAGAGGTAATGATTCTATATTTGTGGTGGTGGATAGATTTTCTAAAATGGCACATTTCATACCTTGTAAGAAGACAACATATGTAGTACATGTAGCAGACTTGTTTCTAAAGGAAGTAGTTATATTTCATGGATTACCTATGAGTATTGTTTCAGATAGAGATACAAAGTTTGTTGGTTACTTTTGGAGGACACTTTGGAAGAAGTTAAAGACAAATTTAAAGTTCGGTTCTACTTTTCACCCACAGATTGATGGACAGACAGAGGTAGTAAACAAGAGTTTGGGGAATTTTCTGAGATGTTTGGTTGGGGAGAAGATTAGGAGTTGGGATTTAGTCCTTGCACAAGCAGAGTTTTCTTACAATAATTCAGTAAACAGGAGTACTAGAAAAACACCTTTTGAGATTGTTACTGGAGTTCATTCTAGAGGTATATCAAAGTCGCAAGACATCAACAAGGAAGATAAGAGGAGTGTAGAAGTAGAGGAATTTGTAGAACATATGAAAAAAGTGCATACTCAAGTAAAACAAAAATTGGAAGATATGAACCGAAAGTATAAGGAGTGAGCAGATGAAAAGAGGATACATAAGGAGTTTGAAGTTCGAGATGAAGTGATGGTGTATCTAAGGAAGGAAATATGTTCAGTTGGAACATACAATATGCTCAAGATGAGGAAGTTTGGACCCTATAATATTTTGAAGAAGTTTGATTTAGGAAATGCATATGAAGTAGAGTTACCAGATGGCACGGGTGTATCACCTATATTCAACATTATAGTTCTATATCAGTACCATGAAGCAGAATTCAGTGAAGAAAGTAAAGAAAAATTGGAAAAATAATTTCCTAAACAACAATAAGATGAGATAGAAGAGATTTTGGATATCAGAGATGGGAGGAAAATGCGTGGAAGACAGTACAAAGAATATCTTGTAAAGTGGAAAGGAAAACCAGTGGAGGATTCTTCTTGGATTTCTTAGGCTGAGGTAGACCATATTGGTTTTCCTTTAGCCACAAAAAAGTGAGAGAATCCATTTTCAAATAACCCTGCATGTCTGATGTAGGAGCATCCTTGGTTCTTTGCAATCCTGCATCAACCAAAAATATTTTCATTTATGTTTTGTTCTTGTTTAGTTCAACTTGGCAGATTCGATATTTCGTCATATTTGTTCACCAGACATTGTGGATCTATGTTTTCATCATGGACACGTTCATTTTTCCTTATTCTAATATTTCACCACTATTGGATCCTTTTACGGCAAGTTATCACTTTCAAATTAAGTGAAAGTTTCTAGAATAGAGCACCGAAGCAGTTTCGAGCCTAACGACTAATTTGATCTCTTGCGGATCCTTCCCATGACTTGCAGATCCTTGCAAGGTGTTTAAAATTATTTTATGGAGTGTCCCCAACCTTAATTTTGGGTCCACACTTCATCTTACACACCTACCAAGGAGAAATTCAAATTTAAGGTTGACCTATTTCATGCATGTTATGTTTCCTTCATTAGAGATTATGATGATCTTTGGCTGACGTGGATGATTCTAGATCTCGGATGTGATATAAATCATTGTAATAGATCATTAGGATATAAATTTAGAAGGAATATGGGATTCGATCTATAATATTTTGGCTTGCATTAAGGAGAATGTAGGAATACTATATTTTGAGCATGTTGTATCAGGGCTGTGAGCCTAATATGTAAACTTGGATGTTGTCGGCTATATGTAATTGAAATTTCTGATAATAAGAATGTTTGAATATACATTTTCCTCCATATTTTGAGTGGCTTATGTTGTGTAACTCTTGCTACATAGTTCAGATTATTCTCTTTGAGGACTCTCCTACCGTAACTGCACCAAAAACACATAAAAATTGAATGTCAATTGTCAATAGAAATAAAAAACACTACAAAAAGTAATTTCGAACATGCAACATTTTTTTGATAATGCTCATCAACTAGGAGCTCATGCAATAAATTGAAAGTGGCTATACAACAACTAAAAGCCCATGTAATAAATTATATTTTTTTGTAGTGACTAAGAAGTCACTTAGATAATTGAATATAATTGCATAATATATAGAAGGTATTTGCACATAAAGTAAGAGCTCACAAACCACAAAATTCATTGTACATCAACTAGGAACTCACCTGGAAGAATCCTTTAACATTTGACTTACCCAAACACGTCATTTATTAGAAAACCCCAGAGACACCAATATTTTTTTTCTCTTAGCCACCTTTATTATATTATATAGTTGACATAAGATTGCTAGTTGAATTAGATGCTCCTACATCATACACAATAAGTACAAGATTTTGTGAACATGAGGATAAAAGGGTAGAGCTATGTGGTAGAACCACTCTTCCAAAAAGTGCATAGTTATGACATGCTCCAATACAATCATAGGTGCATAAAAAAATTCTTCTTTTATATACTCTAGCATTTAGCTTTAATTTTTTCCTCCACAAAATTTTGCTAGTACTATTCAACTTCCTTGTGGAAATTTTTTAATCATACTTAACCTTGTTTGCCAAATTAATCTCCAACTACTTTATCCTCAGATGAAATTTAATTCACCACTAATGATCCAAATTTGGAACCAAAATATTTTTCTCTTATTCTCTTCACTTGAGGGATTTAATTCACCAATGTCCAACCTCTTGGGCACAAGCAAAAATATGGGGGACCAAAAATTAGCCACAACAACTTTCTGGTTCATCCAATATATAATGTAAGTGCATTATAACTGATCATGTTATAGTGCACTCATATTATGTGAAACATAAAAAATTGAGGTTGAGCTTATTTGAACTTAGTCAATCTCACCTTCCAAACAACAAATAATGTGAAATAAAAATCACATACGTGTTGTGAATTCAACCAAACTATCATCAAAAATTTTCTACAACATCTATGAGGTCAAAGAGGTAGGGGGTAAAAGCATGCACCTGTGTCACACTTTTGGCCAACTACATAGTTTTGAGCGAAACAGATTTGACCTTAACAGTTTCAATCAAAATAGTTTCACCCAAAACTATGTGGCCTATACGTGGCACATAAAATTTAAAGTGAAATCATTTTGCCTGAAACATTAAAATAATATGTTTTCCCTTGTCAATTTAAAGTATGATATAATTTGGATTTGAGTTTTTGACTGAAAGGGTTTCAATTGAAACCCTTTCGACCGAAACTATCTATGAGGCATCCTTGTTGGCAACCACCTCATTTTTTTTTCAAAAAATTCTAAAAATTCCCACTTGAACTTGATATTTATTTAGTCAAAATATTATTTTTTTAAACTACAAATATCCTTTTGTAGAGCTTGGAATCAAGAATCCAAATATTTTTTTTAAAATTATTTTTAATATGTTTTTTAATTTTAAATAATGAAAGTAGGTTTTTAAAATAAAAATGAGGTTGATTAGAAATTTAAAAAAATACTAAAACATATTAACAAAATTTGAAAATATATTGTGCACTAGAGGAGATAATCCTCTTTAAAAGGGTATATTTTATTTTTTGAAAATGGTTTAAAAAATTAGAGAATAGTTGACGTCAAGTGAAAACTATCAAATTTTGGTACGTTTGACATTAAAAAATTATTATGAGGAAAATATACATCAAATTTTTTAATTTTTTTTCCATGCACTAGATATTGAAGTTATCTATTTGGAAAAAAATTCAAGGGAAAACATTTTTCTATTTGTTTCTTGATGTCAACTCAATGTCACTTTTTCTTGAAATTTTCAATAATTCAAAATCTACTTGTTGGTGTTTTTTTTTTTTCACATAGAAATTGCAGATCTCTAAGAGGTAGCCAACCCCTATCAAGGATAACTACAACAACTAGTGGCCAACTAATGAGAGTCAATTGTGGACTGAACTCTCCTACACTTTTGGCTCTATAGGACCAAGGTGGGTAAACCTAAATGTGTTCATAAGAATGCCTCATGACTGGTAAGAACACTTCCTATATACATATCACAATTTCTACACACTCAAAGGGATAGTCATCATTTCATGGTATTGGAAGACCAGAGAATGATTACCAGTGTCGAAGAGCAACGGAATTGACCCACTTACTATAAGGAAATACCTCCCGAAGGAAGACAAGGTTTTAACAAGTGTTTATGTTTAGTATTTGGATTACCATGCTTAGAACTTACAGTCTTAAACCAAAAAAGAATGCTACAAACATTGATTAGTGCCTCATCCATTGGGCAACGGAGTAATACAGAATAAAATCCCAATACTATGAACTTATCTTCATATAGCATTACTATCATGAGATATTTCAGTACACTAAAACAATACTTCTTCAAGAATCCTGAGCATATACAACCATAAACATGTAATTGATTCTTCAAGCATTTGATTAACTCATTAAGTTAAAGCAAGAAAAAACTAACTACACTTTCAATTAATTGTTGAAACTGAACGGAGGAACCCTTGATAACTCCACTCATAATCCATGGCACACACACAAGAGAGTAAATCGTATTAATTTTATAGATTTCTTTCGATATCAGTAATTAAAAATCATATCATACTAATCTGTATACAAATTTCCCCTTGGGATGATTTCTTGAACAAAATATTCATAACATTTCAACCGTAAGACTGACTGTAAAAACTTCAAAGCTTCGGACCCAAAACTCCTGACCTAACAATGAGCCATGAAATATCCTTTATATAACAGGAGAGCAACAAGTATTAGGCTACATTGTCGATACAAAATTGAATTTCAACTCAAAGTGAAATTCAAATTTATATTCCTTATCATTAGATAACACAATGCATGATCGAAGGAATAAAAAACGGTTACACAATAACCAATCGGAGAACAAAATTCGTGCAAATCACGCACACATCCATGTCCATAGGAGAAAAAGTAGGAGCAAACATGTCCAACCAACCAACCACCACTCACCATCAAGAGAACACACGACCTTGGTATAGGCAACTGCTTCGAGTCCGTGCCTGTGACAGTGACAGAACCACCTATCTTTTACCAGCCTTGCGAGCATCACCCCTAACAACTGGACTTGGTGCCAGTGCAATTATTGGTTCAATTGCTAGAACCTCCTCGTCAACTCCCAAGAGTTTAGTTAAAGTGGCCAAATAACACCGATACTCTAAATCAATGTCAGATTCATCAGAATCCAAAATGATCAATGGGGATGAACAGTGCACTGGCTACTTTCCAGCATTTCTTGTAGCACCCCTGGGCACAGTGGGTGCCATAGGCCCCATCATGACTAGCGACCCTTGGGATCTCAGCCTCGCACTCCTGCGCTTAATTGATTTATCCATGAAAGAAATAGAGCTCTGTAACACATAGGAGAAGAAACCTTCCTGCACATAGATACAAGAAGATGCAATGCTGATCGCATACAACTTAGTCAACATTTATAGAATAGCCCAGCACGCAGGGTACAATTACTTGAAAGCAATTCAAGCATTCGAACAATTAGTGACCAAGATAACCATGAATACTCTCAGTAGGATGACACTATTCGCACGTCGGAGGAAATCAGGTGGAGATCCTCTAGAGAAGGAAAACCCATGCCATTAATGACACGAGCAACAACCAAGCAATATATGACATGCGGACAACTCACACACCCCCTTCTTGAAATTGAACTACCGATTCGAACCACATTGTAGCAAAACGGAGGGTGGAGATCAAGTCAATGGATGTTGAAAATCCACCTCGATGCCCTCAAAAAACATATCCAATCAAAACCCTCAAAAATAGTAGATCCGAACCGCACAGTGGGACCCACATAGTCCCATTGGTAGGAAAAGAAAAGCCACGTGCCATGCCCTCGCAGACCTTGCAACACCCTCCTGGATATTTACTCCACTCATGCGAGGTGTGCGAGAAACCATAATTAACCCTATTATTAATGGCCATCACTAGTGAAAAGATGGCCCCATGTCATATCCAATACCTCGGGAAGAAAACCCACTCATCCATTCATGCCAAATGGCGACATCTCGCAAGCCTCGCACCACTTTGGTGACGCTAAACCTGCGAGGTCCATGAGAAGCAGCCAAGATCCAATCCTATGATCGGACAGTTCATCAGACTTCAGATAGAACATCCAAGTGGGGCTCGCATTGAAATTCCCAGCGGTGTAGAACATAAGCCATCATGCCAAAAGACTAGCGAATCAGGTGAGACGGGGCTGGTAAAGCACAACCCGAGAGGGATAAAACCTCACTTAAGTGACTGGTTCCCCCCCCCAGCAGCAGGTCACCATTAAAACATAACAAAGGTCGGTAATCAAAGTTACCATGAGTAACTTTGAAACCTTAAAACCCCAACTCAATTTTCTTAGAAAATTGAAGTCCCATCACTACTCTTAATTTTTTTATTTTTTTTAAAATGAAAAATTAAAAGAATAAAATTCATCAAGAGTTTTACATTTCATTAGTTTACATAATTTTTAAATACAGAATATAAAGGCCACTTTATGCGGTCGAAGTTGAGAATTTTTGTTCATGTTGGTTGTGTTGCATGTATGGATGTGTTTGGTGGTGTTGTCATTAATATTGTCATTGATGTTGACATAGTTCAGAGTGATTGCAGGTGGTACTTGTATAGTTGAGATACTATAGAAGTGTTGAGAATACATGGAGCTATATTTATGATATTGCAGTTGTGTTGATGCCAAGTGCTTTTGAGAAAATTAATAAATAATGAGGACTGTGTAGTGTGTTCTGAGTGTGCTCCGATAATGTGTTTTGCATTTCTTCTATGCTGATACTATGCATGTGCGGATCTATAGTATTGTTCATGAGCTATAATGGATAATATATCCTAAGTTTTAGCTTCTGGATCAATGGAGAGTGAAAGATGTGTTCACCGGTTTGACATAACTAATTGCCTATGGACTAGGTGACATGTTTTTGCTCTGCAGTCTTTTGGTGGTTTGTTTTAGATATTGAGGATCTGGAAGAAGGTTAATCCTGATGTTCTATGTGTTCTAGAAAATGTGCTTATGCTTTGGTGCTTTGCAAGACTTGTTCCAGAGTTACTGTGTGTTGTTGCTTGGTTTGGTTGGACTGTTGAAGAGTGTCCTATGCATGACGATTGTTGCAGTTGCTGTGGATGTACCTAAAGGTTTCTAAGAGGTTTTCTAGTGTCTTGTGAATTTTTTTGGGTGATCCACATGTGATCATCTTGCTATAAATGTACGTAATTCCAAGATCATTGGTGTTTTTATTAGGTTTGGTTGACTTGGTGTTTACACATTACATGAAGATTGAGCATCAATTAAGGAAGTGTGTGATTGATCCAAGATGGTTTGGGTCCCAATTAAATATGTAATTGGTCCTCTCTCATTATTATCCACCATAGGAATGTTGAGTAGCCGACCTAATTTGAATTTGTAAAATGAAGGATTTATAGCCGACCTTGGAGAAAGTTTCTAGGGTTGAAGATGGTATAAAAGCAAGTCAAGATGTTGCAAATTATAAGAAAAGAAAGTGAAGTGTGTGAACAAGTGCGAAAAGTAGAGTGTGTGAGAGAAAATCAGGGCAACAATACTTTGATGTATTAGATTCCTAAAAGTAGTGAGCTGATGGTGTCTGTAATCTTTTGATCAAGCTACAACTGTGTGGAACCTATTGTGGTGGATCTTTATTTTTCTTTTCTTTGTTTTTAGGTAGTGAGCCTCCTTCTGGATAGTGAGTCTTATTGTAGGCACTGAGCCTTTGTTTCTTGGTAGTGAACCCTCTGGTAGTGAGCCTTTGTATTTGGTATTGCATTACTACTATATTGTGAGTTAATCCTCACCATGGTTTTTCCCTCATTGAGTTTTCCACGTAAATCTAATGTCTCTAGTGTTTGATTTCTATTATTTTCATTTCATGTTTATACTCAATAACAAATTAAGTTAAAGTGGAATTGATTAAGGTTAGAAATTAAGTAATTTGGTACAACTGATTCACCCTCCCTCTCAGTTGTCTTGTGCATTTAAATAGGCTGATTCCTTTATAAAGTGTGACACAAGTTTGTACTTTTACCAAGGTTTTGTTAGTTTTTAGTGTAAAAATTTAATTAAATAGTAATTTAGGAATTGTTTTGATTTCATTTTGTTTAATTGCTAGAAATTAAAATCCCTCACTAATTCATAAAAAACTTAATTCACTAATCCACAAAAAGCATAGTGAATAACAACCTCAATAAAATCCTCCAATAATTCATTGACATCCACATGAGAAAAAATAAACCTCCTAGAGAAAATTTAAAACAATAAACAAAAACTTCAAATTTTGATTGAAAGGTTGAGAAATTTGTTAGGAAATATTGCATCCAAACCCATAATCTTAATCCATTTCCTACATAAGTCATGATAGATAAACATGCATACAAGTAACCACAATGCATAGATCAAATAGAGAAGCCACAAGATAACACAAGATATACCCTGAGAAAACCCTCAAGAGGGAAAAAGCAGCCTCCAAAAGCATCCATACTCCATCATATTATTCACCAATAAAGCAATACAAGAGTTACAATGAATACCTCTAAAGCATCAATAATTTCAATGCATCATCATGTGTCCAAGCATGAATCCACACATCCCATGCCATGCTTTACATATGCACTCCTCAGAAAGAATCAATAACCACTCTCATAGCCAACCTAAACCACTACACATGCGTTTGCTTTTATAGATACAAGCACACAAAAAATACAACTAGTGGTAAGGTAAAACCATGTACCACAAATCCATGTGAATACAAAACCACTAACCCCTTATTTAATACTAGGTACTAAGACTTCACTTTATATAATATTTCCCCAATATGAAATTATTATCACGTCTCCCACACATTAAATAATAATACAATGTTACAATACAACATCAAGTGGTCACAAAATAATTACCTAGTGTGATTAACCACACCACCAAGGCACATCACAACTAAATAATTATTTAATTACAACATTATAATAAATCATTTTATGCAATGGTGTACAAAACCATATCCCAACATTCTCCCATGTGTTCTATACATTGCATAAGGGATCAATACATGATATAGATCATCATAACCATACATGAAATCACATGAATCTTGAACATGCTCTCATGCTCCATCAATATACCTACAATAAGAACAAAGAGACCACCTTCTCAAGCAAGAAATCATATCATCCTCCAATGTGCCACCTATGGAAGAAAAGGAGCATGCCAAGGTGAAGATGCACCAATCCATGAGCACAAGCATCGAATCCAAGTGATAACAAGGGATCTAATCAAGCTATTGTCAATTGTAAAAAACCTACATGATCAAAAATAACATCCACAACACATGATGCTAATACATCCAACCATCCATACCTCCAAGGTATCAATAGATCAGTAAACTCATGCCAAGAACATATGCAACCCATAATCCACAATCAAGCTCCTTATATCAAACTTGTTAATGAAGAACATACATATCTAGGAACTCCCACCGCATAGGTAATATAAAAGCATATCAAGTCTACCAATCAACAATATATCAAGGTGTTATAATTAAATCAAAGCATGAATCCCCAAGAAAAAATAACAATGATCCACACATACAACCCAAATAGCTTCATAATCTCTCACAACACATTGCCACCATCCTCCCCAAATCATATGAACATGAACATCCAAGAAGGAAGCATGAAGAGATAAAATTATAAACCATAATGTCCTCCTACCAACACCTCAAAAGTGCAATGTTGTTCCAAGTATGATCTCCTAAATAAACTAAATGAAAAGCCTCGACAACATCCATAACACCCAACCTCATAGATCAAGTACAACATATGAATCAATGTAACAATGCCAACATGGATGTAAGCCTCTCTAATAAAGAAGATCAAACTCAAATTAACCATCCCAAAAAATGGAAATCATCCCATAAACCATCTCCTAAAAATCGTCATCAAATAATGATATCATAAACTAAAATGCACAAGGAGATACCCATACCATAACATCCCTCAAAATGAATCCTCTAGAACTATCTATCCATAGCTCAAGATACATATCTATGAAAGATAAAGAATATAAAATCATGCTAAACAATCCTCAAAAGAGTCTCCATAATCATACACCATGAATCAACCTAATCTCATGAGAAATCAATGCACGAAACATAACACATCTAAAAGATATAATGGGAAAATACCTCTCAAATAATAAACTATCATGTAGACCAAGAGTGAGGAATGAGAATGATCCTCCAAGATAACCAAGTCATCATGACTCACTCCAAGAACAATATCCTCTATTGGCCCATCATGAACTCATGTCCATACCTAGGTGAAAGCTCCTTGGTCTTTTTGTTGAAACCTCCAAAGAGTAACCATCTCAAGAAAATGTCTCTAACCACAAGAGAACTCCAACCATCACCTATGTCTCCAAGTATCCACGAGCACTTGTAACCGATCAATACATGCCAAAATCCAAATGCAACATAGCACCATCATGAAGTAATCAAGAAAATGATTAATGTACGCAATACAAAGATAACTACCAAGATCAATGTCAAAGCTCCAATTGTAGAATCAGGAACCTATCATGACAACATGATCCAACCATCTCCTCCTAGGAGATCATATGCACCATAACATACATCTTGGTCTCAAGAGAACACATATACCATGCCAAAACTCTAAGCTAGCATCAAGAGTAAACCATGACATAATATCAAACACTATAAACCAAGAAAATGTATCCCCAATTATATGAAGATAATCATAACCAATGGTGCATCCACATCATTGCCAACAACTCCCGCTAAACCATGATATGAGCTACACATGGCATCATGACTACCATCCTCTCCATGAGGATCATCTAGGTTTGCACACATTCAACTATAATGTCAATAACATACAAGTAAGCCGAGATCTCCAAGCCAAGAAGATACATACAACCACCTAAAAAACATCACAAACCAATCCATCTCCACCAAGTCATCACTGTCAAAATCTCCCACTAAAAGTGTATAACCAATGAATGTAACAATCTATCATGATCAAACCACATGCTAAAAGTCCCATTAATTGACTAATCAAGTACTCAAATCATCCATCCTCTCAATCCAAAAACAACATACCAATCCACAAATGACCACAAACAAGGCCAACTAATGAAATTTGCAACAATAATGAATCAAACCTAGTGGATATAGACAGTCCACATACGAGTCATCCCAGTGCAACCCAATACGTTCTACACACCTACAAGATAAATAACGGGTAGATCCAACCAATGAAACATGCAAACTCATCATCGCATTAGTAACCTACAAATCGAGATATCAAAGAATATAATCATGTAGACATCAAGACTCAAACACCAAATCAACCGTAGATCTGATTTTTCAAACATGTCCACAAATGAGTAATCATAGTGAAGGAACAAAATAAGCATAAAAAAGATAAGAGCAATCTCCTAACGTCAAACCATATCACCACCAAACAACCGCATACATAATCATGTCGTGCTAATGCATCAAATGTACCTGCATACCCATGACACCATAACCAAAGCCATCAATGTACCTACACTCAACTATCACCCATACAAGACTCTAAGTCTCAAACCATGTCCAACCATGTCTTCAAAACTAAATACAACATGTGTATCTATCACCATCAAAGTCTAACTCTGAAAAAACACCTATAAACTTGTACCTGGAAGCACCAATCTGATAATCAACTATATCATCATAAATATCATATAAAAACATGTACTCCCTCAAGGTTTTACAAATAATCACACCTCGAATCTCAGGCTCCTACAAGAAATTAAACAAGTACCAAACACATCCTACTCCTCAAACTGATAAGCAATCTAAACCAATGTGTAGCGCACTACAAATTCTCTCCAACACCTCTTTGAAATAAAAAATCTGACTTTGTATGCAAAAGTTATGCTCAAAATAATGAAAATGAGAACATCTAAAGTTTAGGTCTCCAAAAAAATGTCAAAACAAAAAAATCAGAAGACCAAACCAACTCCATGGCGTAGATCTTGGAACCAACTTTCCAATGACTACAAGAAGTCAAAAAATGGACATACTAGGAAAAAGTTATGCTCCCAGAGTAGAAGTTGTCCAATCTGGCTATAAAATGGACACTGGTGGTTGCTGGGTGGTGCATCGGTGGTGCCGCTGGTGGTGGTGGTGGATTCCAAAATACTTTTAAAAACAGTTTAATTTTCTTTCAAAAAAAAAATTCCCACCCCCTTGGCGGACCCAACCACATATTAAGTTTGGCCTTTTAAATTTTAAAATCCGACATTGAAATTTTAAAACGACTGAATTAAAGAATTTTATGAAGTGCATTTTTATTTTTATTTTTACCACCCACCCTAGCAAGGGGCCACTCACCACACCCCGCCAGAGGTAAGGCTTGCTATCCTACAGACCCGTACCAGCCTGTCTCATCGGTAGGGTTGTACACAGAGGGGCGAGGGGTCTATGAACCCCCCGAACCTTTTTTAATTTTTTTAATTTTCAACTTTTAATATGAACTCTATGGTTTTTATAATTTCTATATTTTTAATTATTTTTCAAGTTGTGAAATATATTTTCAAAGGTTGGATATATATTTTTTTAATATTTTATTTTTCTCAACCTGGGTTGTACGGCTGAATTGGCCTTTTTACTAAAATATTTTTGCATTTTTTTTAACTTTTCCAAAATAGGTCAAATTTTATGTCAATCTTTGTCTCTTGGCCAACCTGTATCCAACCATGAGGTCCATTTTGTCTCAAGATTTCATCTATGAAATTTCCCCTCCAAAACCCTCATATGAAAACTCAAACCAAGAAAACCTCTTTCACTCAAATTTGGAAAACTTCATATCTGCAATAAACCCAACAAATCTTGACAACCCAAAAGCCTAAATATGCAAATAAACACCTACAACATGTATTCCATATATTGTAATGCCACAAACCCTACATGCATGTCCATTTCTTCAACTTTACAAAAGCTCTCAAACTAGGGTTATAACAAAAATTCTTCAACCATGAAAGCTCTAATAGCACCTGTTAGGAAATATTGTATCCCAACCCACAATCTTAATCCATTTCCTACATAACCCATGAGAGATAAACATGCATACAAGTAACCACAATGCATAGACCAAATAGACAAGCCATAAGATAACACAAGATATACCCTAGGAAAAACATCAAGAGGGAAAAAACCAACCTCCAAAAGCATCCATACTCCATCATATTATTCAACAATAAAGCAATACAAGAGTTACAATGAATACCTCTAAAGAATCAAGCCTTCCAATGCATCCTCATGTTTCCAAGCATGAATCCACACATCCCATGCCATGCTTCACATATGCACTCCTCAGAAAGACTCAATAATGATAAACCACTCTCATAGCCAACCTAAACCACTACACATGTGTTTGTTTTCATAAATACAAGCTCACACAAAATATAACTAGTGGTAAGGTAAAATCATGTTCCACAAAACCATGTGAATACAAAACCACTAACCCCTTATTAATATTGGATACTAAGACTTCACTTTATTGAATATTTCTCCAATATTAAATTATTATCACATGTCTCCCACACATTGAATAATAATACAATGTTACAATACAACATCAAGTGACCCCAAAATAATTACCTAGTGTGATTAACCACACCACCAAGGTGCATCACAACTAAATAATTATTTAACTTCAACATTATAATAAATCATTTTATGCAATGGTGTAGAACACCATATCCTAACAAAATTTGAGTGCAACTACTTCCAATCTATCTACCCTCACCACTTCATTGGAGTATATCATTTCTCACATAGATTCTATGAGTGACCAAATTAACACGTGGTCAAACAAGAGAAAAAGATTCAAAAAAATTATGTCAAAAAATTATCCTATGAACAAGTAAAACAAAAAATAAAATGAAATCCAATTTTTGTGCATTTTCCATTGGTTGAAGAACAAATGCACACCTAGATGGTAGTTTTAAGAGGTTCCCTATCCATTGGTGGCAAGACTAGGGAATAAGGGAAGTTTTTGGGAGAGATGGTGGATAGTATTTGACCATCCTCCATATAGCAACAATGAGGTCCCAAAGTATTTTTTGAGGAAATTCTATTGCAAGTTTGTCCTTAATGAAATACTAACTGTTTTGACATGTGTGAGTTCCAAGGTAGAGGTGGGATCCCAAAATGGGATGGAGAGGGGGAAAATTGTGCCTAGGACTTGGTATGAAGACCCCTTTCTAGGAAAAACATTGAACATTTCATGATCCTTTTCATTGTGAAGGATATTTTTGAAGTGGAAACTCTAGAATCCATAAAATACCTCACGTAGATGTTGTTATAACACACTAGGACTTTAGAATAGGGTGATGACTGTGAGGATTTCAAATCTCGATGTTCAACTCACACTTGCCAAACTTGTGGGTATTTTTGTGATTATGGGTTTGAGGATGTAGAGGATGCACATGACCAACAATTGGACACATCCATATTGGATGTAATGGTGTTCAAATATGACATTTATATGTAGTTTAATTTATTTCTTTATGCTTATCATAGGGGTTCACAACTCCAATTCATGCTCTTGCCACTCAAAAGGATGAAGAGAAGCAACAATTTTTCCAGAGTGGTTAGGAGATGAAGATAAGTGATTATTCCCTTATATGTCATTCTATAATTCAATTTTTCTATATTAATGTGTATAATTTTTTTTGTATTAGGTGGATCTCAAAAAAAATTAGAAAGGAGCTCAAGTCAAAAATTTCATGAGCAAGGTCATCATTGCTTGCACCTTCTTCCACTCAATAGGCAAAGACTCGTAAACTCTTATCTTCCATTGGATAAAAGTGATTATATTATGAATTTTTTGTATAACTATGTGGCATATTTGTATATATATATATATATATATTTATTATATCTATATGTGATATTATATGCCTATATGGCTTTCTTGTACATATGTAATACTTTTACCGATTATTTCATTGTATGCCTATATGGAGTTTTAGTTAATATAATTTTTTTTATCAATGTTGTCTATATTTAATATAAATTATTATTAGATGTTACATATTTGATTTCTTTGAATTTATTTTCTCCATAAATATGTCATCCTACCATCTAATTTGATTATTGTAACATGAATATTAAAAAAACCATCCTTGCCTTTGTAGACATCTACAAATGTCCTGAGTATATCGCACACCTGATTTTGCTTACTAACACC
>CM021101.1:769639011-769926045 GCA_007115665.2 Sequoiadendron giganteum
TGATGCTTTAGGAAATGGTATAGAAGAAGTACTTATGTAGGAGGGTCGACTAATTTATTTTGAGAGTTGTCAATTAAAGGGTAAGAATAAACTCAAACCTATTTATGAGAAGGAAATGATAGTGATTCTTCATGTAGTTAAACAATGGAGACCTTATCTAATGGGTAGAAACTTCAAGGTTAAGACATATCATGATAGCCTAAAATATTGTTTTGGAACAAACATTATCTTCTAAAGAGAAACAAAAATGGGTCACTAAGATGTTAGGATATGACTTTGAGATTATATATAAGAAAGGGAAGGAAAATATTGTGGAAAAAAAACTTTCTAGGAAGGATAAGAAAGATGAAGCCTTGTTGTGTGCCCTTTCAATATTACAAGAAAATTGGGTGGAAGAAGCCAAAGTAGAGTGGTGTTGATGGTGTTTTTTGCACAGCAACAACTTAGACAGAATATGATATCCTATCTCTCTTGAAAGGTAAATCTCTATGGGAAAAGAGATAACCCCAAGGTCTCTAATGTTAGGTCTTGACAATGCAACAAAATAACTCAGAGATAATGTGAAAATGTTGGTAATCACAAAGGGACCTTACTACAAGAAAATACTGGACTTTGAATTTATCAAATCTAAACAATGAATTGATACTTGAAATCCTCAATTGAACTCAGATAATAAAGAAAATAACAAAAGATAAAGGTTTCAAAGATAATTATAAGACTAATTCTAACCCTAAGACTGACAATGCCAAAAGATAAGATGCTCAAAATGGACTGATCTCTCATAAACTAATTTTTGTTTGACCCAGATAAATATGCAATCTCATAGGAATAGTGCAATCTTCTGAGGTATTTAAATATTTTCAAATCATAAACATGCATTCAAGACAATCCTGTTGTAACTGAAATGAACAAACATTCATAATTGAACTAAGCACAATTTTAAGTCCAGGCTAACTTTGCAAAATAGCTAACAATTAGCTAACTACAAAAAGTATGGACTAGAGATCATTGCAAACATTCCAAACATGAACCCTAAGCATCACCAAACTATCTAACAAAGAACTTAAGTAATTTTAAAGATAGAATAACTAGAACCATGCCAGATAAAACTTAACACAAGAGAGATGCCAAATCACAATATCCTTTCTTATATTAGATCACTGAAAATGGCAACAATTCCAGCCTTCTGTTACAATACTTGCTTGAAGGTAAACCCTAATTCGCTCAAATCTATATTTTATGTCTATTATGTATCACTTGTCTCTCTAACTATTTTTCTATATCCCACAAAATGAGGCAACATGCCCAATTTATAGAGAATCCCCCAAGATAGGTAGGCCCAATTAATAGTTTTACAATAAAAATGCCACACAAGGGGTCGGCCCCAAAAGATATTCAAACACAACATGAAATGTGCAATTTGCACCAATTTCATCCAAGTTGGCTTGTGGTCTCAAAAGGTTGGCCAACGCATGTAGATAACGGGAAGCACAAACTTTGATGCAGCCCCATATAATTACTTCCCATCCTTGTCCTTAGCTTGATCCACTTTAGCATGCACTGCCAGTAACACTCTATCCAATTCAGCAATAGGTGGCACAAGAAAAACCCTAACTCTTCTTTCAAGAGACTTGATGTCATCTCTTTCTTGCCTTACTGTGCCATCCCAATCAGCCCTATTTGTCAAATATCTGTCAATAACTGCAATGTAGGTTGTGACATCATCTAGCTGATGTTTAGTGATTGGACCATCACTAACTGCAGAATAGACATCTCTCCACCATTTCCTAAGTTATTCCAAATTGAAATGCTTTGGAACGAATTTCTTCCTCCTTGTCATAATTTCAAAGAATGAGATGCACTTATCATGAATTCCAATCAAAGTGTCCTCAATCCGCCTTCCTTGTTTGTGAATCTTCTTCAAGGCCCTTTGCCTCATCTATAAGATCTCAAACCATTCCCAAGGCTCAGAAACCCTTGGAAAAGGAAGAATTCCACTCTTCACCAGCTTATCCTCAGTAAACTCCATGATTGTTTTTACTTTCTGCAATAGGAGATCAATATCCTCTTTGTCTTGAGCCAACATAGTCTTGAGCCAGTCCACTGACCTCATGGACTCCCATGTAGTTGACAAGATATCCTTGACGGCACCATCTCCTTTGGTTTGGACTCCCTGCAACCAACCAACCGTGGCATGTGTAGTGCCTTTCATTATTTCCAGTTCAGAGATTGTTTCCTAGGGCAAGAAACCTACAGTAGAGGAGGAAGAGCCAATAGACTGCAAGGGTTTCATCAACTCCTACAAGTACTTCAATTTCTCATTCTCTCTTTCCAACTCATGCCTGGTTTGTACCTCTTTCTTCAATCTGCCCATAATTATAGCACTGGAGCCTTCATACTCCTCAATGTCCTACTCCATAGAAGCATGCATTAAGTCAATGGTTTGCACATGATAATCCTTTGTAGTCACATTATCCCTATCTTTGTTTGGAGCATGGGTAGCAATGTGAGCCACCCTGTTGCCTGATCCATCTCTTTCAATCCTGGATACAACCCTAGCCTTCTTCTTGGTTTTTTCCTTTTCAATATTGGCCATTAGGTCATCCCAATTGGGAGGAGCATCTTCCACTATCAGCAATTTACTCTGTAACTCTCTATCCAACCAACTTGGAATAGTGGATTTGGTTGGCATCTTATCCTATTTATCCTGCTCCTACTGGACACTAGGTGCATCCTTCTCAATACTAGGCACATTAGGGATTTCCTTGATTGGATCCTCCCTGTTTGAAGACTGCTCCTCTACAACCTGTGTTGGTGAAGGGATCCTAGCCAGTATCTCCTCCTATTGAGGGCATTTGTTCAATTTCTCTTCTGCAGGTGAATCCGCATAGGCCACCAAGGGAGACTAGATTACCTTATTAATCTATGCCTCTACATTGTAGAGGTCTCCTGCTTGAAATTATTCTTCACCCAAGTCCTTAAGATCTTCATCCTTCTTTAGCTCCTCTAACACACTACCAGTATCTTAAGGAAGGGGAATGTCTTCTTGTTCAGTAATAGGAATGGTCACAGGAGCACTACCCTTTTCTGCAACATCCTTTGGGGAAGGATTCCTTGACCTCCTCATATATACCTATGTTCTTTCCCCTGAACTTTCTATCTCCACCATAGGTGTCTCAACTTCCTTTTTTGACTTGGAAGTTTCATTCTCCTTTTGTGACATTCTCTCAAGTCTTCTTCTTTTGAGCAAAGGAGCAGCAGCATCTTCCTTCTCCTCCTTATCTTTCTCAGCCTCTTTTCTTGAAACATGCCTTCTCTTTTTGGAAATAGGATTTCTTTGCTTGCTCACATCTGCTACCTCTGTAATTTGAACTTCTCTAACTTTAATCTTGAAGGGATAGTCCACCTTAGCTTTACCCTTAGGGTCATGTTCATGTGATTCCTCAGAAGAAGAATGAGACTCCAAGTCTCCCATCAAATCATAGGTGCACTGGACACCTTCACTTTCTAGCTCTAATATCTTGTGCTTCAGCCACATTTTAGTATAATTTATCACAGGAGTCATAATTTTCTCCAACTCTGTCTTCTCCTCTTCCAACCAGTCAATCTCTCGAACTAGTTTGTCTTTCATAGCCTCGAAGATATGACCCTGAATCAGATTTCCATCTTCCTCCACCTAGTCAGGAATGGCCTTTATGCTGTACAACCTCACTAAGTCAACTAGAATCTTGGAGAATTTCTTCTTTCTTACATCAAATTCGTCACCAATGTTAGCCCAATAATCCTCAATATTATCTTTGTGGTTGTACTCCCTACTGGCCTTCTTTTGTGCCTCACCAATAATATCAAACCTTTCCCTCTTAGAATGGAAAGAGAGACCAAAACTACTCATTTACTCTTCAAAAGCATGAGCAGACTAGATGGAAGGGAAGACCTCATTTGTTCCTATTTTCAAGGGGAAATCATTCCCAAACCCTATTTTATGTTTATCTCCCTTCACAATCACATCAAAGTCACAAATCTACCTAGTGACCTCTAATAGTATGATGTGATCAGTTGGGTCCCTTGGGAGTCTATAGGGATCCATTGGACATCCATCAATCCTAATGTAGGAGAAAGTGGGGAACTGGATGAACCATGCCCCGTACCTCCTTATCAATTCCTTGGCCTTGTCTGAAATTCTCACATGCTCTGCACCCTGCAGCAACCTAGTAATGTACATTGTAAAATCATCATTAGCTCTTATGTAGCTACCTCCTTCCAAGTGCAGTTGTGGATACACTTCATAGATTGTATCCTGTCCAAATACACCTCTAGTGCTCAACCCCTTGTATGGGTGGAATCTTGCCAATGCATACACCAGGTAGGAAGTCATGGTGAAAGTCTTGGTCTGCAAGACATTACACATCTGCTCATGGATTACTGCACTTATGGCACCTGCCTAGTGATAATCTATACCCTGTTCCATCCGAGCAATGACATTAAACATCCAGCTTTCAAGAACTCCTGCACTCTTTAGCCCTACCAACCTGCTAAGGAGAGTGATGACATTATAGTATTCCCTTTTGAACTTAAGCCTAAATAGTTGTTTTGGCAACTTAGAGAAGTGGGACTTGGGCTTCTCCAACCAAAAATTGATCACCTGCTAGGACTTAACCACATTCTCCTCATAATATTTCTTTGTTGTATCCATATCAAAGGCCACCACATGTGACCTACCAGGTATATCAAAATTCCTAGCAATGGACACATGATCAAAGCTCACTATAGTCCTTCCCTGTGGGCCAACTATTCTTTGTGTTACCTTGTTATAGTTTTTGGCACATTCAAGCACCAACTCATAGCATTGTACTGTGGAGGGGAAACTAGCTACATGTGCTAACCCAAATTCTAGAGTTCTTCTAGCCAGCAAAGGGAGGTTCGGTGCTGCCATTTCAACCTTGAACTCTTCATATTCCCACATACCCACATTGGTATTAGTGATCCCTAACTAGACGAAAATAAATTTTCTCTCAAGAATCCTACTCTTTATGTCCATTTCCACCTTTTTTGCATCAGAGATAGAAAAACTTTCAGCACTTGGATCTATTGCATTCCCCTTGCCATGCCCAGCAACATCTTGTCTCGATCCTGCTTGCAAACAAGTAAAACAAACACAATGAGATCCAATACAAACAACAAGTGCCAACATCAATTATTTCAAAGTTTGAGGTTTGGCCTCCTCCGCAGAATCTAGACTGGAGAGGAATTCCGAGGAAATCTGGACTAGGTAGAATCCAGCGAAATAAACACACAAACCCCACAATATCAATCAATCAATCAGTAGAATAAAAGAATAACTTGAAACCACTTAGCATAAGTTCATTTAATCATCAAAATGCACTATCAATAAACAAATTCTTCTTGTAATCATTAGATTCTTTATTCCCACAAAACTTCAGAAGAATCCACCAGAGATGAAAATCCCCGAAAAGGACAACGGTTTCAATAGTTCAAGAAAATAAAGGAAGCCCAAAACATCCCAGAAAATCCCAATGGAGCGGGTTTTAGTGGAATCAAGATGGATTCATCGTGGAAGCATGAATTTGGAAAAATGGCCAAGCAACAAACACTGGGAAAATCTGAAGGAGGTGGAATTCCGCGAGGCAAACAAAAGTTTGGATAAATAGAAAATTATGAAGAAAGAAGGAAAAATAAGAAGACTCGGGGAAATCCAGCAAGGGAAGAATTCCACAAAGGCAACGAAAAACCGAACGTCTATGTTTTCCTTGTCCTCCCCTAAAATAGATCAAACGATGCGGACCAAGAGCTTGTAGCTCAACAATGACTTAACCTACACCTCCAATGGATCAACCATGAATTTTAAAACTCACCTCTCAACAATTTGAAAGGGATTGGCTATGCCCTAGGTCAAGAACCCTGAAAACCTCTACCATGAAAGCACATAAAAGCTCAGGCACCACTCGCTTGCATACAAGGATAGGAATTTTGTGGCAAGGGCAAGCGAGCCCTAAAAACAACAATGAAAGACCATCCAAAGCAAATATTCAAGACAATCAATAGGACGGGGTGACAGAACATGGAAACCCCAAATGCCTAGACATGGCGCGCACACACAAGCAAGAATGAAGCAATGAACGAAATGAAAGCGCACAATAAAGCATCAAAACCAGAAGAGGAAGAGGGCATATCTACATACCATGAGAATAGAAGAAATTGAAACCTGGGATACCAGGAAACAACCTCCAAACATGACAAGAATACAAGCAATGCCCCAGAAATCCAAATGCAGCACTCAAAATTTTCTCAAATGCAAAATCTAGCAACACACTTCAAGCTCCAACACTCCAAGCTCAAATGACAAGTAAATAAGCAAACTCAAATGGAAAATCACCTCACAAAATTCAATATATCATTGCCCCAAAAGGTTGTGCAATCGCCATTAATGCGATCGACAAGACGACCAAGACCAAAATCTGAAAATCTGACAGAGCCACGGACTTCGGAAAAATCCGGACATGACAGATTTCCCCAGACTTGAGCAGAAAGGCAGCCATTTCCAAATGCCAAAGGGAAACCGGGAAAGTCTGGCTAGGGCAGATTTTTCTGAACACAATGAAAAACCCGAACTACACCCAAAACTTAAGGTTGACAATATAAACCACAAAAGGGCCATTCTGTCTGGCAGGATGAACATCAAAGCACATGCCCAAGCAAGCAAAATTCCAAAATAGAAAGGCCAAGACACCAAAAAGCGAAGAAAATGAGGGTCCCAGCTTTCAATGGGGCGTGTGTGCAAAAACTGCACAACAAGTGGCAGAATGATGTTGTGACAAGTAATCTCATCCAACAATTAGAGAGTGATCCTAGTACTTAAGATAAGTTTTGTTGGAAGGGAGATACTCTTTGGTATGAAGAGAATTTGTATCTCTGTAAGAATTCCACTCTTAAACACAATATTCTCACAAAATTGCATGAGTCTCCAGTTAGTGGTCATTCAAGATTTTTGAAGACATATCATCGGTTCAAGCAAGATTTTTTTTGGGAAGGGCTAAAATGTAATGCTCAAAAATTTGTGGTTGAATGTTTGGTTTGTTAAAGGAATAAAGGGGAGACAATTAAGACACTAGGTCTATTGTAGCCCTTAGCTATTCCTAGCTAATGTTGGGAAGAGGTATTTGTGGACTTAATCACAAGGCTTCCCAAATCTAAAGCTCATAATGTCATCATGGTAGTAGTTGATTTCCTCACTAAATATGCATATTTCATTGTATTATCACATTATTTTAGAACAAGTGCAGTGGCAAAAGATTTTTTGGAGAATATACAAAGGTTGCATGGTACACCTAAGGTTATTGTTAGTGACCGCAATCCTATCTTTTCTAGCCACTTTTGGAAAGATTTATTCTCATGTTTGGGTACTTAATTGGATCATAGCTCTTCATACCACCATCAATCAGATGGGAAAATTGAGGTTGTTAAAAAGTGTTCATAAGGATATCTATGTTTTTTCACTTCAAAGAAATAGTTTCAATGGTTAGATTGGCTACCACTAGTAGAATGGTGATATAACACTTATTTTCATAGCCCATAAAAATTTCTCCATTTTTGAAGCTATATGGATATCATCCTCCTTCCATCGCATTATCATTGAATGTGTCACCAAGAGTTCAGGTAGTAGAGTACCACTTGCTTCATCAACAACAGGTACTTTCAAGACTCAAGGAGAATTTAGCCATGGCACAAAATAAAATGAAGTAGCAAGCAGACCAACATTGAAGAGAAATAAGTTTTGAAGTTGAGGATTGGGTCTTCTTGAGATTGTAGCCTTATAAGCAAATCTCGCTGAAGCAAAAGAAAAAGAATAATTAGTTGTCTCCAAGGTATTATGGCCCATACCAAATCATGCAAAAGATTGGTAGTGTTTCCTACAAGCTAGAGTTTCCACCAACAACAAAGATACATCTAGTTTTTCATGTTTCTTGTTTGAAGAATGTAATTGGGCATAATATTCTAACTCAAATAGTACTACTAGAGCTCAATGAAGAAAGAAGAATTATTTTGGAACTAGAGTGCATTCGTCAAACATGCACAAAGAAGCTAATGAATAGAACTCTCATTGAATATCTCATCTAATGGAATAATTTACCAGATGAAGATGCCACATGGGAGGATGAGGAGTTCATTTAGAAGAATCCACACTTGAGTAGCATTGAGGAAAATGCTTCTTTGAAGAGGGGGACATGCTACACCCTTAATATTGGTGTACATCGGGTTATGTATAGTCAACATGTGGCTATCTTAACTCTTAATTAAGTCATATTATCAATATTATATTGGTATTTAGTTATTTAGTTCGACCTAAGGCTTATATAAGGCTATCTAAGTTGGTCTGGGTGATATCCTAAGAATAAATAGGTATATATAGGAGTTAGTGAGTCTTATTTCTTCATCATATTGTGAATTGTGTTCCCATTGGAGATATTTGGAGGTTTCCCCCTTGAAGTGGCTTGTTATTCTTAGTTATATTTATCAAGTATTTTTACAATATATCATATCATATTCTTCTATTGTGCAAGTTATTTCATTATAGTGAACTAACAATGTAGACAATGGCTACCTACACTACTTTGGCCAAAGATTCATCACCCATTAACTTTGAGTGAGGTCTTCTAAATCACCACATTTAATTGCTTGATTTGTATTAACCATTAGTATTCTATTCTAAGGTTATCCCCTTTCACATGGATTTATCCTAACCCTAGGAATAACCTTCCCGCTTACTTATATCTAATGACATGCTATAAGATCCATAATATAACTCTATCTTATTTTACACACCTAGAGCAATTCCAAACTATGTATAGTTCATTCTGACATTCTATGAATAGTATAAATAGTATACACATGTATAAAACCCCTTCTATAGTATAATAACTATATACATTTAAACCCAAAAGAAAAGTTTCCCAAAAAAAGAGATAAACAAAGATCTTTCAAAAAAATTGCAAGCATCAAACACACTTAAAAGACAATCTTTTCAACATGACATTATAATAAACAAAAATTTCAACATAATAATAAGGGAGTAGAAATAAGCATGCATTTTTAAAGCTCCAACTGAATAATCTTCCCTCCTAGCTTAATGTCTCAATATTTCTTATAACTTCCACTACGAACAACCCAAATACCTCTACTAGCTTCTCTCTAGATCTCTCAACAAAATAATATAAAATAACAAGCAACTCTCTCTCTATCTCACAATTCTTAATTCATTCTCACCAAATTTAGTGATAGAATATCACAAAGAAAATAAGAATGATAAGTGTAACAATTGGTAGAATGGGCACCTCTATTTATAATTTGTGAGCAATTGAAGGCTAGGAAAAAGTAAGTATTTATGCCACCTTTCATCCTCATGCAACAACTCACTCACAAGTTTACAACGTGCATCAAATTCCTCACCATTTAAATGGTTGAGTACACTTGATATTTGGGACATCAAGCTCAAAACATGTTTCCTAATTCAAATTTCATTACAAAATGTTGTCAAGTTTGCACTTGATTGAGTCTAAATACTATTTGCAGCTTATGAAAATTTCAAAGACTTCTTTTACTTTCCAAACACCAACAAATATGGTGCCACCTTCAGAGCGCATGATTTGACTATTTCAAATGTTTCCAAACAACATTTACTTCCATCTAAAAAGCTTTACATAGCAGCACATATCTTGTACATGCTTTATTAACTATTTGACTTGGTCTTCAAGCATTGGCTAAAGGTTGTGCCATGTATTTTATGCAACATATGATATATGATCCATATGCTACAATATGTTCTTTGCTTTACAATATTAATAATGATATAAATGCTATGTATGTGCTTGGGAATCATATCATTAGCTTTTATTTATATATATTATATATACTATATATGTATATATATGCTTTTATCTATTGAAGTATATATGTATATACATATATGTATATATATCAATATATATATCAATATATATTCATTCCATAAAGTTTATCAATACATTTTATTAACAAACATATTTATATTATATATAAATATAAAGAATAATATTATGTATATATAGATATACGATTATATATTGATATATATGTTACTATATCAACTTACACACATATATTAATATATATACTACATATGTATATATGTAATTCTATTTCAATACCTTTATAAAACACTCATACTTGTAATTCCATTGATCAAAATTATACATGGAATGTATATATATATATATAAATATGTCAGTTTAGTCCAATTAGTATTCCCATACATATGGGTAATCCATTCATGAGCATGTGTAGGTACGTCTACCTACGCATACTCATGTACATATTTACTCACATGTATGAGTCTCCCATAGACATGTAGATATATACATATATAAATTAAATTTATTTATCTCATCGGTATAAAAGTAAACACTCAAAGAATGACTTCAACACAACTTCAAGATTTCATCACATCCCTCATTCCAAATGATCATAAAACAAGATTGCAATTCAACATAAACATTCATAATAAAATAGAAGATCACTTACCCATTACCCGAATCGATTTGGATTAACTAAGACCAAATAGGGTGTGAGTGTGTGAATGCTTAGTAAGACTGAATTTAAAGGTTACCAGACTAAGTTCTTCTCCTAAGTGATACTTCCCCTCTCTTCTGGAGGCTTGATCATGTTCCTACATTCAACTCGGTTCACCATAATAGTAGTTAGCTGAATCAATGCATCATATTCCTCACATACATGTCATATTAAAATTATATATTTCATATACTGGATCATAAAGCATTTAATTGAATCAAACATTCTTTCAAAATATTTTTATTAAAATTCATAAATAAAACACATTCACATTTATTGAAGCAATTTACCAAACTAGGTAATAGTAAATAGATAATAACACACGGGATGTAACATATTCCCCCCTTGTGAATCATCATCCCAGATGATTTTTAAGTATCAAATATGATCATAACATAAAGCACACATCATAAAACATCATAACATAAAACACCATTTTTTTCAAGAATTTTCAAAATCTAGCAAGACTTGTGGAAACTTCTTCATTTCAGCATAGTCTTCCCATGTGGCAGAATCTCTTGCATACTGATCCCACTAGACCTTGAATTGTAGAACTTCACAGTTACGTAAGTGGAGCTTATGTGTTCAGAGCCCCTCGAGAGGCTTGATTGTTACCACCCATGGGTCTTGTACCGGTAAAGTATTCAAATCAATAACATGATTGTCACTTGGTATATACTTCTTAACATATGAGACATGAAAGACGTTATGCATCCTCGCAAGAGTTTGTGGCCAAGCAATCCTATATGCAACAGGGTTGATTTCTTGAAGAACTTCAAAAGGTCCAATGTATAATAGACCTAGTTTGGATGACTTTCTAAACTTTATAGAACTTTTGTGAGGCTTAACTCTCAAAACTACCCTATACCTTATTACAAAACTCCTAGGTACACGTTTAGAATCAACATAATTTTTCAGCCAATCATTAGCTTATGCAAACCTCTACTTAATAATTCATAATTGTTCCTCCATTTTTTATAACATCTCTAGCCCAAGGCTTATCCTATCTTCCAGTTTATCTCAGCTAATAGGAGTTTGACACTTCCTACTAGATATAATGCTTCAAATGGTTTCATCTTGATTGCAGAATGATAGGAGTTATTATATGCAAAATATACCAAAGATAGGTAATCCTCCCACTTATATTGTTGATCCATACAATACATCCTTAGTAGGTCTTTTAATACTTGGTTC
The DNA here is from genome assembly GCA_007115665.2 of Sequoiadendron giganteum. Lineage (NCBI taxonomy): Eukaryota > Viridiplantae > Streptophyta > Pinopsida > Cupressales > Cupressaceae > Sequoiadendron > Sequoiadendron giganteum. The sequence goes on from CM021101.1 coordinate 769,650,829, forward strand.
ACCCTTTCCATTTTCCCATCTGTTTCTAGATGATTTGTTAAACTTATATTCAATTTCATTCCAAGTGCAAAAAATAGGGTTTTCCAAAACCTAGATGTTACTCTAGCATCCCTCTCAGAAATGATATTTTTAGGAATCACATGTAATCTAAATATCTCTTGAATAAAATTTTGTGCTATTACAGGAGCTCCATCAGTCAGATTCTCCTGTATGAAGTGAGCTACTTTTATCAACTTGTCAACCGCTACTAGAATGGCATTGTGATTGTTCCTTGACATAGGGATACCTTGCACAAAATCCATTCTAATAACTTTCCACTTACTTTCTTGAACTTCATGTGGATATATTATACTTGTAGGATGATGATTCTCTATCTTCAATCTTTGGAATTCTAAGCACCTTGTTAAAAATCTAGTTGCATCTCCTTTCATACCCTTTCAAAAATATAATGGCTTTACATCAACTAACATCTTTATTACACCTGGATGTCTTGAATAGGGTGCATTGTGAACTTCTTTCCATACCATGCTCCTTAATTCTCTAATATTAGGTGGACACTAAAAAATGTCCTAATCAATATCATACACTCAAGACAAATTTAATAACATCATTTCCTCTAAAATCCATCCTCTTTTCGCTGAAATTGGTTTAATTAGCCTAGTTATTTAATCATTTGCATCATTTCATCTATTAATCTAATTTATTAAATCAGATTAATTCACCCCCTTTCATACTAACATTTCATCTAATTAAATTAAATAAATCAACATATTTAATTTAATCCCCCAAATCTTCTAATTTAATTAAATAACCCCAAGTTATTTAATTAAATTTCATTTGACCTTTCCCCATTCATTAAATCATTTAATTCCTCCAAATCCTCTAAATTGCATAAATTAAATCTTATTTAATTAGCAATTAAACTAACTTATTTCTAATCAAAGAGAATATTCCCATGGAATATTCCCTATCCCCTTTTTGCACAATTAAAACTTTGTTTTAATTTACAAAATGCTTTTTTCCTCCCATAGAAATATTCTAGTAGAATATTCTTATTCCTTCATCATTTGAAAAAGGGATATTTACTTAGCTTCAAATGTAAGTCACCTTGTAACTTGACTTACAAGTTATCTTTTAACCTTTTGAACAAGTTACCTTTGACCTATGTGTGCAGCTCAAAAGTGTGTTTCTTTGAGGAAAATGTAAACCCTTGATCATTTCCTTGATCCATGTGATCTTGCCTTCTCATCCATTGATGAGAATCCTTGATCTATGCCTCCTCTTCCTTTCATCCTCAACCGTTGATTAAGCTTTTTGATCTCAGTCCTCCATTCCTCATTTGCTCTCCTATAAATAGGTCAATGTTTGGAGAGAAATGGATCCATCTTTTTTAGAGTAAACTCATGTTGTCGAAATCTCTTACATCCGCACTCAACTTTTACTCACTTTTAACTAGTTTTAGTTCATTTTAATTACATTAATAGCTTAGAGCATCCATTAATGGCTTCCATGCATCCATCTTAGCTTAATTATAAATTAGTTTTTTCATCTTTTAGCATAATATTATCTTAGATTAGTTTAGCAATAGCATAATTAGATCATTTTTAGCATAATATCATGTTTAATTAGCTTGCATCATGTCCATTTTAGCATAAATCATATTTTAATCCATTTTATCACGATGATTTCATCGATTCTCTTCCATAGAATCGACTAAAATAGGCTCACTAATCATAGGATTGAGAAAGGGTCATTGTTTCACATCAACATAACACCAATTCCAAAATAGGATAAGTTTCAGATGGGCTAGATTTGGAATTTAACTATTTTTGTGTAGTTTGTAGCTTTCATTTTCAATTAAATGCTTAACTTAGATTTCCATTTTGAATGATCTTGTTTGTAGATGCAAGTATGTTTGGTTCCATTATTCTTTGATTCATCATGAGTCAAGCGTAATCAATCCACCTTGACAATCCTTGTCTCACATTCTGGTGCTAGAAGGAGGGCAAATCGACAATTTAATCAAATTTTAGCTTGAATTATGTTTAATTCATATTTTGTAGGTTTCAGTGGCGCCCAAATTACAAAAAATGATGCCCTCTATAGAGTGTTGCCATATAGCGATGCCCACCCTCTTTGAAATAGTGACACCCATTTAATCCATCAGCATTAATTTAATTCTAGTGATGTTGAATTAATCTAGACATATCAAAGAATTTAAACGACGACGCTCAACTTCAATAGAGAGACATTTTCAAATTAAAAATCATGACGCTATCATTATCAACAGTGATGGTCCAAATAGTAATGCTATTGTCCTCATTATTTTGCTGCGGAGTGACACCCATTTTCACTAGAGTGACACCCAAACTTCAAATTGTGACATTGTCATTTTCAGCAACGCCCTACTTTGGTAAGAAATTTTTTGATTGTTTTTCAAACATGTGGCTTATTTTTTGGATTTATTTGATTACTAATGTGCGTCTAACTGTGTTCTAGTTGTTAGACTAACAAGATTTTGCAGGTTGAAAGAAATGGAGCTGAAATGGAGAAAGCCTCTTCTATCTTGAATTCTATAATTGTAAAGAGCGTTTAAACGCTTTGGGGCAATTATAACCCAATCTCCATTCTTTCTACTTTCTATTTTAGGATCTCACTAGATTTCAATTTGGTCTTAAAATGAACGCTCAAATGGGATTAAAACTGAACCTTCATATTATAATCTTACTTTAGGCTTAAAACTAAACAAGAAAACTCACACTTGGTTTTTGGTGCTTAAAAAGAACTCATCATTGCTTTAAGGATTAAAACAAACAAGTGTTTGATTTGACTTGTAGTATTTTTTTGCAATTTGTGTCATTTATATGCGTATGCACTTCTCTCATGCTTCACAACGATCTTGAGAATAAAAAGAATTTTAGTGACATTGGTTGTCTAAAAATATTACTTACCTATTTCGATTTGGAGCTAAAATTGAACAATCATGCGAGTGTGAAGGAAAGGTATTGTGTGTGCTCCCCCTGAAATTCTCTACGCAACTTAGGTGGTCGAACTAAAAATGTAATTCTTCACTATTTTCTATCTTTATAGCTTTCCTTAGTGGGAAAATGTACTCACCCCAAGGGAACGACCCAAGCAATAATGAGATAAAGCCAAGATCTTCCAAACCATGATATAAATTTATGGTTACAATGAAAATTGTGATTAATGGGAAGTGGATATGATAGCTCTCCCCCAACATCTTTATGATGTGTAAATCCCTTGTTCTAAGGGTTGGGAGACCTCTCACAAGAATTTTATCATTACACGCCTAAACTAGAAGCCCTTATTATGAACCTTTGTTTAGAAATCCAAAAATCCTTAATACTTGTTGGTGCAAGAACGGTCTTTCTGAAGCCATACCACATTTTTACTATTCAATTGTAGAAATAGAAAAATCCTTTCAATCTTCAGATTTCAAGGATTTTGAGATTTGGTGGTCCCGAGAAGTGTGTGCCGAGAAAGGGGGAGCTAATGTCGCCAAATCTCTAACTGTTTTCATTGTTTAGTGTTTGGAGAAATCCAAGTGGGAACTCAACAAAGTATAGCCACTTCGAACCTAGGATTGTATATGATTTTGAGTCAGTCTAATACATTTCTTGGTTCCAAAACATTCCAAAAATAAAAATTCACTATCTTCAAATTTTCAAACGCTTTGGTAAATATGGGTGCCTCTTGATTTAGCTTTGATATTGTTGCTTGTCCTAAGGGTTTCTATTCTTAGCGACTTCTAAATATCTTTACTCTATCATAATCCATATTTCACAAAGACAACATAGGCAATTGTGGCTCTAATCTCATGATTTTCACAAAATGGACATTGTGAAAGTTATGATGTTTTTGACATAAACATTTAGTTGGAAACTTAATCAAGAAGAGTGTTTGTAAAATCAATTCATGTAAGCAAGATAAACTGAACACAAATTGAACCCCACATTACCATTTGGAGACTGGACACTCCCATTTTCCAACCTAACCTTCCAGGTGCTATCATTCAACCAAACTTTGAATACATTGAGGGAGAACAAATGGATATTGTCAACAGTTTGAGAACCTTCACTTTTGAAACTAAAGAAACATCCAACCAGTGGAGAATTGTTGCGACTATCCTGGATAAAGAAGAATGAAGAGAAAATATTTTGGCTAGATGGCCCATATTACAACCTCCCACGTGGCAATAATTATCTTCTTCTTCTTTAATGATCTCACACAAGATTAAAATCCTCAAAACAAGATCTACAGGTCATCATTCTAAGCTTAGGAATCTTAAACCAAAAAAATTCAAAAAAACACCTTTTAGAAATTCACAAGAATCGAAACAAGATAGTAGAAAACTTTTATAGATACGCTTCAAGGTATAGTCCAAAATTATATGCATTCTTTTGGAATAAAAACCTTGGTCTTTTTCACAATACTCAGCTTCTCTGAATGATCCATCATACAACCAAGGTCTGTAAAGTGAAACCTGCATCCCATCATTTCAGACATAGAAATTATAACCCAAAGTATGGTAGGAAGTGGGTTGTAATTCTTTACCGTAATCATTTTCATTTGTTAATAAACTACTATGCTCTAGCTAGGAGAATAAGAATAGGTTTAAACATCCCCATTTATCCTCTCATCTAAATTCAACATTGCGTCATTAGGATTTGAACATTTTATAGGTCTACCATCATTCTCGCTATTGTGGTCTAGGAAAACATAGGTTCATTCTAATTCAACTTTTGGTCAAACATTTGATCCACCCCTTCATCAAAATTCCATGCTTCACCTCACCTATCTTTGCAAAAAAATTGAAAAAATCAAACCAAACCTCTAACTTTGCAAAACTATATGTGAAATGTATCCTTTTCCATGCACCTAGTTAAGTTAGTTATCATCCTTGAACTAGTTTATCTTGAAGGTCATGAGTCTAGCCTAAAGATTCCCAAGTTCATCAACATCCTAGCATCAAAACACCAAACTCAAAGTCAAAAGTGTTGCCCCAAAACAATTGCAAAGATCACTTTCCCTATCGGCCATCTTTTCATTCCCCATCATCATCATTGATCCAAAAATACTTAGAGAATCCATTTTACCTAAACTTGAGTCCACTAGAGAGTTCAAACATTATAAATCTCAACACAACTCTCCCATCAGTGACTCAAATGTTATTGTAAAAATGAGATCACAATACAAGAGAATCATGGAGAAAACCAAAGTCACATTTACCTCAAATGATCCAAATCCTTTAGAATTTGACCCAAGAATCCAAGTCATGCCATCACAACAACCATCATCTCCGACAGGGCCTTATGAAATAGAAGACATCGTGAACAATCCCTTTGAGCTTACTAAGGAAGAAATCATGGACCATCAAGCCTTTGAAAACATAACCCCTATTTCTCAATCATTTATGACATAAAATTTGGCACAAGATTTCATCACTCCACCATCGGGGATAAATCAAACACCTACTCCTAGTCTTGCAGCTAGCCTTGCTAAGGACTTTGGTCCAACTCTTCAATTTGAAAAAATTACACTTGTGGGTACTCTTGATACCAATCCTCCACCTCCAACAATCACTTGGATGCCTACCTTTGGTGCTCCTCCCATCCCTGAAAACTCAAAACAACTACATAAACCCCTTGACCTCCATTACTCCACCACAACCTCTACCTATCAGGGCCATCCATCTTCATCTACATCCACGAGTACCACAAGTATGCCCACCATCACGTAAAATAGTATAGACCAAGTATCTCAAGGTATAACGCAAGGGAATACTATATCACATAGTCAACCTTCAATTCAAATAGGGATGTCTTTACCCAATCCTTTCATAGGATCATCTATACCATTGTCATCATAGGACACATACCAATCATATATCATTGATCCAAATCAAACCAACACCTTGGGTGTGAACCCTATCAATCAAAAAAGTACCTTGATCACATCTCAAGCACAAGGAAATCCCTTAAACATCAGTCAAGGGACTCTTTTCAATCAATGGACTCAAGGTTCTAGTGTGTCGATGCTATTTCCAAATCTAACACCAATAGCCACATCCTTCCCACGATCCCCCTCACCATGCAAAATCAAATGGGATCTCAAACTTACATTAATCCATCTCAATCCACCATTTTACAAGGAATATTGAACCAAGTAAACTCTCAACCTCTCATCACACACTTACAACCCATCTAACACATCAACACCCACAATCTATCATAGATATCCCAATAATCAACTAGTCCTATATTTAAAAATCATACCTCAGCCTTACAAAAAGAACAACAAGTTTATCAAAAGCCATCCAACAACAACAAAAACAACAAGCAACCTTAGCCGCACAACAAAAATAACAACAATAGCAAAAATAACAAGCTTATCAAGCATCTTGAGTAGCACAACAACATCAAACCCAACAACAAGCCATGGTGACATAAAAACAACATCAAGCCCAACAACAAGCCATCACAACACAATAACAACAACAGGCCCAATAGAAAGCCATCACGACACAACAACAACATCAGGCCCAATGACAAGCCATCATGGCACAACAACAACATCAGGCCCAACAGTAAGTTGTCTTAACACAACAACAACAACAACAACAATAACAACAAAGTTCCTACTATAACCCTCAATAGAACATTGTCAATCCAAACACGTTAGGAACATACACATCAACACCTCAATCACCTTCACCTAATCTCACTCCACTATACACCCCATACAATACACCATCGTATGAAAATAACATAAGCAATTCATCCCTCATCCCATCATATGTTCCTCCACCAAATCCGCAAGATGATCTAGCTTCACAACTCAAGGTGTTATCCCAAGAAATGCAGGACTTTCGGATGGGTAAAACAAATAAGCCCCATACACAGAACCTATGTCCTTACCCTTTTGATTAAAGCATTGCAATGGTACCATTCCCCCATGGATTTGAGATCCCCAAATTTGATAAATACGAAGGGAGAGGAATCCTCGTGGACCATTTTAAATAATTCAACATCATGTCTATGGAGGTGGCCAATAATGATTCATATGTAATGCGCCTCTTCCCTTAAAATTTAACAAGTCCTACTATGGATTGGTTCTCTCATCTATCTCATGGAATTAAAACTTTTCAAGAAATCACTGATCAATTCATCGATCAATTCTCCTTTAATCTCATCATGGACATTAGTCTAGAAGAGTTATACACTCTTAAACAAACAAAAGGAGAAACTTTCTCCAATTTCTTACAACGATGGAGACAAAAAGCTAGTAAGAGAAAATAGACCCTTCCTGATGAACAACAAGTGGGAATCATTATAGCCAATCTAGATCCTGATCCCACTTTCCACTTAAAAATGCAGTGCATCACATCCTATGATGAGTTTGTTCCTTGATCCCTTGACATTGAACGAGCTCTAATCTCACAAGGGAGTAATCAATCTTACAACTGCCCATCAACTATTTTGAATGACAAACCTCGTGTCTAGGCTAAAAAAAAAAAGTGAAAATGATGGTGTGGTAGATGCTAAGGTGATCCTAAATGCACCTAGACCCAACAAAAATCAAGTTGCTAATATACAACCAACTATGCAACAAATAGTATCCCCTCAAAACAATCAAATCAACAACACAAAGATGCAACAATGACAAACTGCCAATAGGAACAACTATGCCAAGCGCAAGTACACATAGTTATTTGATCCCATTGAAACCATCATGAAAAATTTGGTAGAATCAAATATGATAACATTTCCCAACTTTGAAAATTACCAAGAACTGCAAGAGAAACCATCCTGGTACAATGAGAGTGATCTTTGTGAGTTTCATAAAATCAAAGGACACAAAACCGCAAATTGCATGACACTCAAGAACATCATACAAGATCTCATAAAGAATGACACCATCTTTTTTGAAGTACCAACTGGGAATCAGGATCTCAAGATATACAAGAAGCCTATGCCAGATCATAACAAGGGGAATAATAATGAGAAATCTAAGGATTATAAAAATGTACAACATAGCTATTCAAATGTGGTCGCATCTTGTGATAGCATCATTATAGTTGTCACCATTAAATGACCTAGTGTCGAGTGTGGAGTCACCACATGGTATGGAAAGGTCACTATCCAAGGAGTCTCATCCCAGACTAGGACACAACCCACTTTTCCAACGTCAAATCCTAAAGAGTACAATCTCTTAGACCAGCTCAAGAAGACCCCCACACAGATATCTATTTTAGAACTCTTAAGGCTATCTCCCACACATAGAGAAATCTTAGAGAAAGCCTTATCAGAGTCATTGGTTCCCGAGGATATCAGTTTCAAGCTATGATAGGACACATTACCGATAATCTTCTTACCTTTTCTGAGCAAGACCTACCATCACAACCATCTCATAACTATGCTTTTCACCTTGAGATCTACATTCATAAGAATAAGGTCAAAAGAGTCTTAGTAAATGGAGGTACTGGTATGAATATTTGTACCCTTAAATTGATCAAAGACTTGGGCTACTTAGAAGATACCAATGAAAAGACAAAGAGTACCACCATCGGGGCATATGACGACCAAGAGGAGGTATCACAAGGCATAATTGCATTACCCATTCAAGTGGGACCTATCATTGCAAAAACTACTTTCCAAGAGCTAGATCTTGACCTTCCGTACAATATCCTACTTGGCCGACCATGGATCCGTGCCTTAAAAGTTGTTGCTTGAACCTACCATCAATGTGTTAGGTTTTCTTTTGAAGGAAGAGAAGTTACCATCTATGGTGATCCTGAACCCTTTTACTATTGCAAGAATCTTGAGGCAAGGTTTTATAAGATCCCCCAAGTGCCTAAGAATGACGAAGGGCCTACATACATACCTACCTCATTTTTTGATCTGTCATTTCTTGCATCTACCTTAGCAGCAAATACACCCATTGTACAAAACATCCCTGACATCAAAGCAGTGATCCAAGATGATGGTTGTGGGAATTATAAGCTCCTAAAGGATACCTTTCTCTTGGGAGAATTACCTCTTTACCCTCAAGCTCATTGGAATCCTACATATAGCACTAAAGAGTCGAAAGAAATCAAGATGGTAGCTACTACCTTCACCAAATGGGGGGATCTAAATCAAGAAGATGACAACGAGGAGGATATCTCCAAACTCCTCTATCAGGATGAACAACCTATCCCTATTCTTCCTATGGAAGATACTAATAAAGGCTTGTAGGTCATGAAGGGAATGGGTTATAACAAGATTGATAAATTGGGATAGAATGACAATGGCTTGCTAGAACCCATCATTCCTGAGAAATGACTAAAGAATCTTGGTTTAGGTTGTACTACTAGAAAGGTTACCCTTATTGGTAAAGGTACTTTCGTTAAACTGGTTGAGGCTTCCTCTTGGTTACCTACATTGTGTGATACAACCTTAGATGACTTCCCCCTTGATATGGGTGACCTATTTGATAATAAATCCCTATTCATGACATCCATTCCATCCTTTGATCAAATCCATTAGCCCGCTAAAATACGCTTGGTATATCTACAACTTATTGACATGGACCAACAAGGACCACCAATTCTTGATTTATTCGAGAATGATGAAGCGATCTTAGAATTCATGGGACTCTGTGACAACTTATCCTAGGAAAATCACAAATCAAGTTTCTACATAGATCTAGACAAAGGGTCATACTATGGAGAGATGATTGAATCCTTCGGTCACAAAATTGATGAAGTACAACTAACATGCAAATCCTTGAGCGAAAATGACACTGTGGCACTGTCTAATCCTAAAATAGTTACAAGAAAGGATGCATCTGAGGGTGAAATCATCTATGAGGTGTCCAAGGATGAGGGATTCAATTTCCCCCTTAGTGAAATGCATCCCAAAAATTCAGCACTGCTAGTAGAAAAGGCTACACCAGGAAATCTAGGAATGAATGAAGCACCCCAGATCACTTTCTATGTTGAATCCTTATTGGATGAGGAATAAAAAAACCTAGCAACATTCTTGAAAGAATGGAGAGATAAATTTGCATGGTCATACATAGATATTCTTGGCCTTGATCTTGAAGTGGTTGTGCATCATTTATCAGTGTATCCCGAAGCCAAACCAGTCAAGCAAAAATTAAGAAAGATGCACCCTCAGATAGCACTCTTGGGGTGAAACTAGAGTTACAAAAAAAATTGGATGTTAGGTTCATCTGACCAATAGATTATCCTAAGTGGGTTTCAAACCTAGTACCAGTCTCAAAACCCACTAGGGGCATCAAAATTTACACTAATTTTAGAGACTTAAACAAAGCATGCCTAAAGGATGATTTTCCTCTTCCTAACATCGACCTCATTATAGACTTAACAGCTGGGCATGAAATTCTATCACTCATGGATGGTTTTTCAGGCTACAATCAAATCATAATTGCCAAGGAGGATCAACATAAAACTACATTCACTTGTCCATGGGGAACATATTGTTGGAATGCGATGCCATTTGTGTTGAAGAATGCAGGAGAAACCTATCAAAGAGCAACGACCCTCATCTTCCATGATATGATCCAAAAAATAGTTGAAGATTATGTGGACAATATTTTGGTAAAATCAAAGAAAAGAAGCGAGAACATACCAGTCTTGGGACCCATATTTGATAGGCTTAAAGAATACAAGGTATGACTGAATCTAAAAAAGTGTGTCTTTCGGGTTACATCAGGGAAACTTCTTGGCTTCATTATCTCACAAAGAGGGATAGAAATTGATCCAACAAAGGTAAAATAATCCTCAACATGGAACCACCACAAACACTAAAATAAACGAGAGGATTACAAGGAAGATTGCAGTCCATCAGAAGGTTCATAGCGCAACTATTAGATAAGATCCATCCCTTTTCATCCTCCATAAAGGAATAACTTACAAATGGGATGACAAGTGTGATAAATCTTTCTAGTAGATCAAATATTATCTACTAACACCTCCAGTGCTCAGGTCACCAATACCGAACAAGCCATTGATCTTATATCTCAACAACATCACCAACACTCAAAGCTCTTTTAGCACAATATGATGAGAAAGGAAAGGAAATAGATATCTACTACATCAATAAAACCTTGGTAGGCTATAAAATGAACTACTCACCTATAGAGAAAGCATGCTTAGCAGTAGTTTTTGCTTCATATAATTTCAAACATTACATGTTGTCATATCAAATCAAGCTCATTGCAAAGATAGACCCACTGAAATACCTATTAGCTAAGGTAACTCTCACAGGGTGAACGGCCAAATGGGTAATGATCTTAACTGAATTTGGCATAGAGTAAGTGGAGCATAAGGCAATCAAAGGACAAGTGATTGCATACCAACTAGAAGAAGCACCCATCTATGTAGAGAATCCTTTGGTATTTGAGTTTTTGGATGAATTGGTATTCCTTATCAACCTCACAGATCAATGGAAAATATACTTTGATGGATCATTCACCCAACATGGATCTAGAGCAGGTATTATTTTCATCACCCCTCAAGGGGATTGTATTCCAAAGTCATACAGGCTATCATTTTCATGCACTAACAACATTGTTGAGTATGAAGCCCTAATCATAGGCTTAAGGATAGTAGTTCAGTGGTAGATTCAAGAAATGAAAGTCTATGGAGAGTCACAACTAGTCATTAACCAAGTCAATAATGACTATCAGACTAAAGATGACAAGCTCACCCCCTACAAGAAGATGGTAGAGAATCTCAAATATCTCTTTATAGACATAAATTTTGTGAAAATCCCTCACATGAATAACATAGCAACAAATGCCATGGAAACAATTGGATCATTATTAGACATGTTGAACAACATCCTCCAATGTGAATTCTTGGTAGAACAACTTCTTGTGCCAAATTTCAAAATCCCTAAATCTGAATTCGCATGTGTCATTGTTGGTCCTAGATCCCCTTGGTATCATGACATCTTTACCTACCTAAGTAGAGGAACCCTCCCATTCGATATCACCTCCAACCTTAAAAGCACCTTTGTCAAAAAGGCATCCTAATTCATGATCCTAGGTGATACCCTTTACCATCAAAGCATTAAATGAATATTACTACGATGTCTTAACCAAGAGGAAGCCTTAACTGCTTTAATAGAAGTACACAATGGCATATATGGTTCCCATTCTAGTGGTTTGACATTAGCTAAGAAACTATTAAGGACTGGGTACTATTGGCCAACCATGGAGAGGAAGCTCATCAGTATGTGCAAAAGTGTGTTCAATGTTAGCAACATGGAGATATGATTCATGCACTAGCTTGGGAATTACAACCTATAATGACACCTTGGAATTTTTCACAATGGGGACTTGACCTCATTAGAAAAATCACCCCAACCTCATCTAACAGCCATAATTTTATCATAACTGCCACTGAGTACTTCACTAAGTGGGTAGAATCCATTCCTATGACCTACATTATGGGAAATTAGATTGCTAAGTTTATCCTGAATTACCTCATATTTTGTTATGGTGTCCCACAAACCCTCATCTCAGACAATGGGACACCCTTTAAGAATCAATATGTGAAAGAGTTGTGCCAAAAATTCAACATCCAATAGTGATTCTCTACCCCATATTTTCCCCAAGGAAATGACCAAGAAGAAGCTACAAACAAAACCATCCTAAAAGTCTTGAAGAAAGCAATCAACAAAGTTGGTCGTGACTAGCATTTACAGCTGAATCCCACTCTCTGGGCCTATCAAACCACTATCTGCACACCAATAGGTGCAACCCCTTTATCCTTGGTCTATGGATCAAAAGTTATCTTTCTAATTAAGGTTGAGTTCCCATCACTACGAGTTTCATTAAATAATTTGATCACAGATGAAGAATAAAAAATATCTCGACTACATGAGCTAGAATTCTTAGACAAGCATCATCTTGATGCCCTTAATCACTTACAGGTATATCAAACCAATTGAAAAGGAGCTATAACAAGATAATCAAATGTCGGTCCTATTGGAACTGTGAAATTTTGGCAATTTCATTCACCCTTCATGATTATTAGTCTCCCAAAAAGGTTCATAATACAGACATAAAAATCCTCACATAGCATCTTTTACCTAAATCCAATTTAAATTTTTCCATAAAGCCCCATAAATTTCATCTGGCATTAAAATTGTAACATATGAAAATATCAGCATAAGTTGATGCAGGTCTCATCAATGATAATATACATATCCTCAATATATCGACAAGACATCAGAAAGGTCATATCGATAAAATTATATACCAAAAGAATGTGGGTTTGTATTTGTTATCGGTAAGACAAAGGGTATCGGCATGACGATGTAAGGTCATATTGAGCTAAGTTACCTTTTCTCGATTGGAGAAAATTGAAGTCTGTCAGAGAGACTTTGGTCATCGGAGAGAGCTTTTAAAGCACTACCCGAAGTGCTATTGGTCTTGTCGATAAAACAAAGGGAGGACTCACTCGATGAGACATATGATGCCAGGGAGAGTTCAAAAAGTCTTACTGATCCTTCAAGTTACACTGATAGAACTGGGCATGCAGAGATAAAGGGTGTCGAGAAGACAATGCGCATGGTCTCGCTGAAGAAAAGGTGTATAGGTGAGACATGTCACCAAGGGGAGATCTAAGAGACATCACGGCGAGTATTATTCTGTCGGCAGAACAATTTCTTGGTCTTAGTGACATAAGTTAACAAAGAAAACATATCGGTAAGATGAAAAGCTTTCGGAGTAAGGTCAAGAACCATTGGCCCGATTCATTAAGTCTGGGTGATAGTTGCTTCGGTGAAGGTCATGGCGATATAAAAAGTGAAAAGAAAGAAACTATCAAGGAGACTTTTGATGTCGGAGAAACTACAAGATGTCTTGGCGGATGGGTGAACGTTGAATAGGCGAATCGGCCAAAGATTTGAAATATCTTGCCGATATGATCCCTGATGTGACAACAATAATTTAGAAAAACTTGCAGTATTCATGTCTCAGTAAAGACATTAATGGTGCCACGAAGCGTAAAGGATTTTGCATATCAGGGTATGCTCAATTGAAATCATTTGTCTCACAGAATTAAAAGCGAAGGAGAGTAAGGGAACCCATAGAGAAATTAAGGCATTCACCTAGCTTGGATTTGCAAGAAAGTTATAGTATGTTTCTCATCCTCTTAGAATTCATAAAATTTGAATATGGAAGGCACTAGTTCAGGAAAACTAAAGGGAAGAAAACCCGGGGAGGGTAGTCAATCAAAAGCAAAGAAGCAAAAGACTGAATTGCAACTAGAGGGCACTAAAAGGAAATTAAATCAAGACCTCATAGACCAGTTACGTAGTTTTGGGCCTAAAGCTAGGCGTTCTGCATAGCTCAACGTGGAAGTTGACAAATTGGATGACAAGTGAAAATTCATAAGGGATGTCTGGACTCCAATTAGGGGGTACGAGTTATTCAATTTCCATTATCACAGGAGAAATCGCTTTGAGCTAGTATGCAACCCATGGAGGCTCAATTTGGGAAAATTAGTGTGCCCTAATGTTTTTATTGATGTCAAATTGGTAAAGTTGTTGGCTGGACATTATGACTCAAAGAATAAAGCTATATGTGATTTGTCAGGGAACCCACTGATACATGTATCTGCGAATGCAATTTTTGAGGTTTTTAGGATGGAGGGAATATGCAGTGAGAAAATAATTAGTGAGGAGTTCAATAGTGAGTTCAAAAGGATGGAAACCATTTATTAAGGATGGAGATTACCCTTGCATAGAAATAGGTGTCATGGAAAACCTACTTCAATGGAAGATAGTGAGGGACCACCATTTCATGTAGATCTCTTCAAACCCTACCTGAAATACACTTACTTTTCAGTGGGACAAGTATTGGGGATGGAGGTACCTGAGAATATGGTGGTTGTGCCCATGGTGATTGCTACAGATATTCAGTATCACAATTCTAGATCATTTGATTATGTTGCACATGTTTTTAAGGAGTTGGATGCAGGTTTGATGGCGATAAAAAATGGTGCTTCTGTTCTCCACCTCAGGAATTAATCACTATTGATGCAATTAGTGTTGTATTTTGGACAAGAGTTAGGTTTATGGCCCTAGGAGTTGAGGATTTCACAATCTAACAAGGAAGGTAGGCCATTTCCTTTTCAATTATGGACTGTTGTTTGGGATAGCAAGTTTGCCAATTCAAATTTCCTGCATTTTGAAGAATTCTTTGTGAAACCCTTGTATAGATTTTTCAATCATCCTTGTGATTATTCTTTATCTGAAGAAGTAAAGAGGTTTCTTAGGCCTAAAGATTATAATGGACCAATCAACCACAATTGGGGGGATTGGTATTCCTTAGAAAATGCCACAATGATTAGGGTTTATGGTTTTGAGGATACACCATTCATTTGTCCTAAAATTGTCCCGGATAGAATTGCATACCTATAAATTGTTAGGCAAATGGATTTCTCCAGTGTTATGAACTTAAGTTCATATGGGAAATAGGCCTGTATGCCCAGTACATTATGTTTTAGTGATTTTACTGTATTAGCAAAGGAGGGTTACAATCTGATTCTGGATAAACTATTACACTACAACATGAGAAGAGCACCATCAAGAAAAAACTTTGATCCTGAGGGATATATCTACTTTGCCAGATAAAGAATAAATTTTGGAGGGTACCAGCATGTACCCTATAAACCTGATGATATAATCAGAAAACTAGAGGCAGAGGAAGCAGAAATGGTGATTGAGAAACATGATCAGGTGTTTGTGGATGTTGAGTTGTTATCCTCCATTAAAGGGATGTCAGAAGTTGACAAGCCACAAAGCTCATCTCGAAAGGTATCAAGAATGAAGACTCGAGATTATGCCTATGTTTCCAGAGAAATAGGTGGATAGGAAACTATGGATGTAGATACAATACATGAAGACTATAGGTCTTTTATATTAGATGATGAATTTATAAAGACCTCAGAGTTTAAAACATTTTTATATAAGAAAAAAGGGAAAGAGATAAGGGGACTGGTTAACAATGTCACTCTAGGAAATGAAGATCAACTGTTAAAAAGCTTAAAGGATGAGGTAGACAAAGAGATGACTAACATGACCCCTAAAAGGGGAAGGGAGATGCTAGAAAAGGCAGGTGTTATGATTTTCCCAGGTTTGGATCTGAATTCTGCATTATTTTTTGATAGTTTCTTAAAATATAACAATGCTACCCACAAGCTCAGCATAGAGAAGGTGACAAAGGTATAGATAGGATCAAGATACAATCCTGATGATGAAACATTGATGATTTGGGCCTTGTATCCTCCTCACAAGAAATCAATTGTTATTGATACTAAGAAGGCATTCAGACGTGTCATGACCCTAAAGGCTAGGGAGGTTGATCATGTTGCAACTACAGACATTGGGATAAATATAGCCAAGTTGAATAAATCCCAAATCCAAGCATTCATCAGGGAGAGGGAGATGTATAAAACCAATAATGACAGAATTTTGAGAGAGAATGAACACCTGAAAGACTTGGTAGGTGCTGTAACAGGGCCAACAAAGATCCTCACCCAAGGTGAGAGTTCATAGAGAAAAGACCATTGGGAAGGGTCAACTGCATACTCTCAAGGTAAAATGGATGCACTTGCTGTAATGGTTAAATAAACTCTAGGGAAAACATTCACAATATGTGGATGCAATAAAAGAGCACAAGAGAGTGGATAGCAAAATCTAGGAAAAAATTGAGGAATTGGAGCAAAAGGATACTCCTAGTAATGTAGAGATTGAAAATGCTAATTGTATCATGGATAGGCACAGGGATTTCTTTGAGGAATTACAAGGGGATGTGCAGGGATTGACAGAAGTTGTCGAAGACAGATTGACTAAGTTATGTGATGATGAAGGAAAATTGAAAGAAGTGACTACATGGAAAAGCGAATGTGAAACAATACTCCAAGACATGTTGAAGACAGCCACTACGAAAGACATAACATTGGATGAAGCATGTGAGCAGAACGAATGAATGATGATGATGGAGATTGTGATCCACAATGTGTTGGGAGATGTGGATACTCATGAGCGCCAAGATTATACAGAACATATGTTTTTCATTCATATGTGGCTTGATAAAAAATAGTTAATGATAAGCTTGTAAACATTTTATGCTTAAGACTTTTCGAAAAGGCACGTTATTTTGCAAACTAATGTATAAATATCCATTGTTGGATGATAAAAAAGGGTAGTATAAGATAGAAGTAGAATAGGATAGACTGCTATAAGCACTATGTTTTCAGAATGATGACATTCGAAGAGACTATGTTGCATGTATGAATTTCAAGGAAGATAATGAAAGACTGTTGATTTGGTGATTTCATTCTGGCATCAATTGTTTGTTGGATTCCTGTGATTATTTTATTGTCTCCAATCTGATGTTTCTTGGTTGTTTGAATTGAAGTATGAAGTATATATTCAATTTATCAATACACATTTGTTTTTTCTGTGTGATTTGGTTTATTGGATTCTTCAAAGAAGAATTTAAATTCCTTTCAATCAATTACAATAATCTAGAAATGTCATTTGGATCAGTAAGAAGGATCAGATAATTAGATTTGATATTCTGCCTCAAGTAGGGTTTATCAGTTACACTCTTGCATCTTTATATCAGTTGTAAACTCATA
This sequence comes from Sequoiadendron giganteum, assembly GCA_007115665.2. Taxonomy (NCBI): domain Eukaryota; kingdom Viridiplantae; phylum Streptophyta; class Pinopsida; order Cupressales; family Cupressaceae; genus Sequoiadendron; species Sequoiadendron giganteum. The sequence goes on from CM021101.1 coordinate 769,668,515, forward strand.
GTTATATGCCAAACAATTAGAGGATCTGCTAGATAGAAACCATTCATTAAAAGCTTTCATTTTACTTTGTTTTACCCAATAAGGCACTGGTCTCCTTTATTTTCATTACATTAGTTTTATTCATTTCATTTGACATCTCTTAATTGAACATATTAATTCATACCTTGATATTGCATATACAATTTATACCAAAGTAGGATTATATCTTTCCACTGTTAAATTTCCATTTGTGGATAGTTTGATCAAGTAGGAAACATAAATTCAAAATTTGTGTTGCTCATATAGGTGCACCCGCCTAGGTTTAGCAGAGCCTTAAGAGTAGAGGGTTCAACCATATTGGTTGGCCTTGTCAATTGACCAATAACGTAGTGAGAGTGTGGCAACCTCTCGTGGTTCATTCAACCAGCATTTTTGAGACCCAACAAATTGGCGACTCTGTTGGGGAAAACTAAAGAATTGTCTTGTAGTAGACAACCTTTCCATATAAAGTCACTAAAGAAAACCATAATTGAAATTTGAAATAAATAGACTCCACTAGGTAAGATAACCACAAAATCTTTTCTCACTTTTAAAAAAAAAATTTGGTGGCGACTCTGAATGAATAAAAGCATTGAGACTGATACAATAAGATACAAATCAGAAAGGAATCAACCTAGAGTTCAGACCATCATAGTTTCTCACAACATGCAAGTAAGGAGATCTTTGTACAAAGAGGGGGATGGTCCTGATAATAAAACAAAGTCAAACTATGAAAACAATCAGAGCAAGAAAGTGTTTAATGACTTGGACACAACAATAAAAAACAAAGCATCAAAGTTGTTGTTGGAAACACATAATTCATATGATACGCTTGCAAATGAGGAGAGCCCATCTAAAGAGCTCCACACTCCTAAGGGAAGGGGAAACCCTTCCCACCCAGTTGACCTTGGGAAAGCTAATGAGCACATGGCTGAGTTTGAATCTAGAAAAGGGAGAGAGAATGAAGATGAAAAAAGAGCAGCACTCTATGAGGAAGGTCTTGAGTATGATGAGACATCTGAAGAAAATCGTGAACTTACGACACGAGATGAAGAAGATACACAATGGGAGAAAATGAGGCAACATGTAGAAAGATTAAGGGTAGATTATGAGAAACAACTTCAAGCAATGGAAGAATTGAGAAAGATGAAGTTACATAAAGCTCAAATCAAAACATCAATGATTGAGTCACCCAAATATACACCCCCCATAAAAACAACAATATGAAGCCATCAAGCTCCCCTCAAGCCCACCGAAATCATCATAGAAATCAATATAGAAACACAAATGCTCCACCACAACACCGAAATATTCAACCACCTCCTCATCAGTAGTATGTACCCCCACAAGGCCCACAATATATGGCAAATAATAACCCACTCTACCAACATCATCATTTCCAAAATCCCCCTCCACAATGCACAACTATGATTAGACAATTTTATCTTGCTGGATTTCAAATCTATCCTTACCCCCTGGACAACAATTGGAGGAACTTAGTCCCTAAATTCATAGGAAGTAATGCAGTTACAGCTGAGGAACATCTGAGAAATTTTAAAGCAATCATTTAGGACTTAGACATACAATATGAGGATGTACAAATTAGACTATTTATGATGTCATTGATTGAGGATGCTAGAGACTGGTTTAATAGTTTACCAATTGCATCCATTTATTCCATTCAGGTGTTCCATGAATAGTTTCTTCAACAATATGGAAATAGTATGCATCAGATTTTGCCTTGCATGAGTTAGTGACAATCCAAAAACATCATAATGAGTCGGCCTTTGATTTTAACCAAAGGTTTGTTAAATTACACAATAAAATACCTCAGGCATCCAAGTTGGTTGATCCTGCTACGTTGAGTATCTATTTGAAATCCTTTGACACCAAGATAGGATATGAATTAAGAAATAGAGGTCCTAGGAATCTGGCTGAGGCCCAAAAGATAGCCTTAACTATTGAAAATAATAGGAAAGCTGCAGGGATGTTTTCTAAAAGGGAAAACCCTAGGGTTCCTCAATATGTTCCCCCAAACAGACAAGAGAACACATATAGGAATGAAAGACCAAGGCTGCATGACATGCCTTATCATACCAATTGGAAAGATGGGAAGCCGGTAAATGATAGGCCTAGAAATAAAGAAACACAAGATCCATTAAAAAGAAAAGGGAGATACATGGTAGATAAAAGTCCCTGGTGTTCAGTCTGTTATGCACCACATTCCCCTAAACATTGTGTAACAACTTAGTCAATACCAGAGGAAGAAACACAGGAATATGATGGTGGTGAAGACCAGCATGTCTACCTAACTTCCCACACTCTTAACTCTTTGGAGCAAGAATATGCCTCTTCAAAGGAGGAAGGATATGAATACAATGTCGATCACCAAAAATACAATGTTCACATGGTAGAGTAGCATGTTTTCTCTGATCATGAAGAAAATGATAATGAGCAAGATCCCCCTGTTATATCAAGTCAGAAAAATAGATGCAATATAAGAAGACCAAGTGAAGAAGAGATTAAAAGAATGACAATTGCAGTAGTGGAGGAAGCCAAAAGCAAATATCGTTTGAGAAACAGAAAGGGTGAATAAAGATGAGGGTATCCCAAGAGGGATATTTATAAAAAATAAAAAAGCATCAGATGAGACAACAAAAGGGACTGATGATAAACAACCAAAAAAAAAGAGAACATAAAGAATTCCATAAGGAGGAAAGTAAGAAATTTCCCATTGAAAAGAAAAAGCCAAATCAAACATCTAAAAGGGAAAAGGAAGGAAACAAAGGAGAATGCACTGAACCTAAAAGGACAATCAAAACTGAAGGTACATCCTTTGATTTTATACAAGCTTTATCTCAATTGAAAATGTTTGTACCATTAATTGAAATGATGAAAATCAAGGAATATAGGGAAAGCACCATACAATTAATTTTTAATGGAAATCAAAATATAAGCCCTAAAAACAAAGAGGTCTCTGAGATAAATAATAAAAGGAAGGAGGTAAAAATCCCAGAGGCCTGTCTAATGAACACACCACAGATTGACCCATTCTTCACCACTTTACTCATAAGCAGAAAACTAGTAAGAAATTGCATGATAGACTTAGGTGCCTCCATGAATATCATGCCAGTAGGGGTGATGAAGCAGCTCGGTTTGTGGATAGATGTGGAAGGAGGTAAATGTTACGCCATGGATAGCAGGCCTGTCCTGGTTGTGGGAATAATGAAGAATATGGAAGTAAGATTAACAACTTACCCACAAGCTGCTTACACTATTGACATAACTATAATTGACACACCTCCCCAGTTTGGAATGCTTCTATCAAGACAGTGGATTGTTGCAGTAGGAGGCAATGTACAGTTTGACTTGTCATATGCCACCATACCAGTGAATGGAGAAGAGGTAAAACTATATAGAGAGCCTAGAATGAATCAAATTATTGAGTATGCTCCTCAAGAGCCATTGAATTGCTTCTGTGATGTTGATTTGGGAAGTTTTGGAGTGGAACTATCTCAACCTGAGTTGGTAAACAAAGATCCAATTGATCAAAATATTTTTGAAAATCAACAAGGAATATGGAAAATGTACTTCGATGGAGCCTACAGCCAAGAGGGTAATGGAGCTGGTATAGTTTTTATATCTCCTGATGGTTCAACTTATAAATATTCATTTATGTTAGCATTTGAATGTACAAACAATGTAGCGGAATATGAAGCTTTGTTGACTGGATTGAATTTAACCGTTAAACACAAAATCAAAATTTTAACAGTTTTTGGAGATTTGGAACCGGTTGTATCTCAGATCAGATCAAAATATGTAGCAAAAAATAAAGATTGAAATAGTACATAAATGCAATATGGGATACAATTGAACTATTTGATGCTTTTTCCATTGATTGGGTGGACAGATCAAAAAACATAATGGTAGATTTCTTGGCAAATGTAGCATTAAAACAAGATGATATCACGTTAGTAGGAGTGTCCCAAGTGGAATTCAAAACAAGACCTGCAGTACCTGACAATGTATATAGTTGGCGGGTTTTCAATGATGACATGAACCTTTTGAAATTCCTTCAATGTATAGACCAGTATGAGGCTTAGGAAATTGATTTCAACGCCTTTGTGGAAGAAATAAATGGAGAAGAGACAATATTTGGAAAGAAGGTCTTACAACTTAAGACTAATAAACTTCCTAAGGGGTTGGTAGCATTGGAAAGAGTATACGATGGAAGTGATCGATCCCTTATGAAACAGACACCAGTCAAAAGGGAAGATATTGAAGAAATAAATTTAGGAACTAAACTATCACCAAGGAAGGTATATATTGGGAAAAGGATAAGCCCTACTATCTGAAGAATGCTGATTTCATTGTTAAGAAAATATAAACATGTGTTCGCATGGTGTTATGAAGACCTCAAATCATATAGGGAGGATTTATTTCAGCACGAAATTCTATTAAAAGCAGATGAAAATCCATTTAGACATAAACAAAGGCCGATTAACCCCACTCTAGAACCAAAAATGCAGGAAGAATTGACCAAGCTTAGAGATGGAGGTATCATCAAACCTGTGAGGCACTCAACATGGGTGTCAAACCTTGTTCCTGTTAGAAAGAAAAATGGAGATATAAGATTGTGTGTAGATTTTAGAAAAGATAACTACCCACTGCCTAACATGGAAGCCATACTGCATAAGGTAACCAAGTGTGAGTTGTTGTCTATGATGGATGGCTTTTCTAGTTATAACCAAGTTAAAGTCAAGGAATGTGAGCAGTACAAAACAGCTTTCACGACCCCATGGGGAACATATGTATATGTTAGAATGCCTTTTGGTCTCACTAATGTGGGTGCAACCTTTCAAAGGGATATGGACTTAGAATTTGTTGACCTAATTAATGCTATAATGGTGGTGTATCAAGATGACCTTACGGCTTACTCAAAAAGGGCTAAATATCATATAGGGCATCTTGAAAAAATATTCATTAAAGCTTTAGAATATGGCATTAGTTTGAACCCTAAGAAATGTCATTTTGCTGTTACAGAGGGAAAAATCTTAGGACACATTGTATCGAAAGAGAGAGTTAGGATAGATCCTGAGAGAGTTAAGGTTATAGATAACGTTCCTATCCCTAAAAATGTGAAAGCCATCCAGTCATTCTTTGGGTAGATTAATTTTGTTAGGAGGTTTGTGTCCAACTTTACTGAGATTGTCAAACCCATATCAAAATGTTAAAGAAAGGACAAAAGATTGAATGGACCCCAGAAGCATTAGAATCCTTTGTATCCATTAAAAGAGCCATTAAGGAAGCCCCTATCCTCAAGTCTCTTGATTTCACAAAACCTTTTCAAATATTTTCATTTGCTTCCCTGCATACAATAGTTGTTGTCATGTTATAGAAACGAGGATGGTCATGAGAAACCTGTATCTTTCTTTAGTAAATCTTTACATGGATCAGAATTGAAGTATGACATAATAGAAAAACAAGCCTTTGCACTGGTAAAGGCCACAAAAGATTTTAGGTCATATCTTGTTGGAGCCAAAGTAATTGCATACGTTCCTCATGCAACAGTCAAAGACATCTTGACACAATCAGAAGTGACAGGGAAAAGGTGCAAGTGGATTAACAAAATTCAAGAATTAGGTATGGAAATACAGATTACTAAATTGATAAGAGGCCAAGGATTGGACAGATTAATGGCAGAAACAAACATTGAGGCAAATCAAATCTGCAATGTAGAAGAAGAAGGAAATGCAATTGCAAGTATTGAACATACACCCTGGTACACAGACATCATGCATAACCTTAGGAACACAAAATTCCCAGAAGGATTCAATGATAATCAGAAAAGAACTTTAAAATTGCAGGCTTCTAAATATGTATTTATAAAAGGAGATATGTTCTAGAAAAACAGAGATGGAATGTTGTTGTTATGTTTGGATGAGTCACAAGCTGATCATGTTCTGAAAGAAATACATGAAGGAGTCTGTGGAGGGAATTACTCAACAAAGACAACTGCACATAAAATCCTCAGGGCAGGTTATACTGGCCAAAAGTTTTCAATGATTCATTTTCATATGTAAGGAAGTGTGAAGCATGCCAAAAGTTCTCAGGGAAAATGAAGTATGAGGGAGCTCTACCACTCAGACCTATGTAGGTTGAAGCCCCTTTTCACCAGTGGGGGATTGATTTCATTGGGGAAATACAAGAGAAATCGAGTGGAGGACATAGGTGAATACTAGTGGCCACTGATTACTTCACCAAATGGGTGGAGGCAATCCCAACCAAGCATGCAACAAGTAAAATTGTAATCAATTTTTTAATAGATAACATTATTACTAGATTTAGTACACCATTGAGAGTGATTACAGATAATGGCATGTGTTTCAGGTCTGATGAGTTCAAAGAGTTTTGTAGGACATATGGCATCAATGTTTCTTATTCTGCCCCATATCATCCACAAGCCAATGGTCAGGCAAAATCTAGCAACAAGAGTCTTTTAAAAATCATAAAAAGGATGCTCGATAAGAACAAAAAATCTTGGGATTCAAAGTTAAGATTGGTTGTATGGGCAAATAGAATTACTATCAAAAAGGCAATTGGGAAATCTGCATATGAATTAGTCTATGGAACACAAGCTAGGATGCCTTTACAAAATTTATTGCCAGTCTACAAATTTATCCTTCAAGAAGATATAGATGTTCCTGAACCAATGGAGGAAAGAATGGAGCAACTTGCAGAACCTGATGAAATAAGGAGAATAGCCCAAAACTAGAACATGAAATTGCAAGCACAAATGAAATATTTGTTTCACAAAAAAGAAAAAATAGAAAATTTGAAAAGGATGATCTAGTATTGATGTGGAATGCTAGGTGCCAAGAGAAGAGAAAACATGAAAAAATTGAGGCACTATGGTTAGGACCTTTTGTTATTATTGGAAAGCAAGGAGAAGATTCATATTATTTGCAAAATATGAGTGGTGAAAAACAGGAGTTGCCTGTACATGGGCAATTTCTAAAAAACTTTTTCTCTTAAAAGTCACAGAGGATCAAGGGTTTCCAGTGCATGGACAACTCTTGAAGAAAAATTTCTCATAAAACTTTCCATGTACAGTAGTATAGGAAGTAAAGGATACAGGAAATTTCTAGTACATGGACAATCCTAGAAATCCTTATTTGATCTTTTTTCCATGTATAGTAGTTTAGTATCATTTTCCATCTCCACTTGCTTTCATCCATAATGTTTGGTCTACTCTCCCAGAGATCTGGATCCTTACAATGATCTCACAATCATTCATCCCCAGACAAAGCCACTGTTGGAACTATGAAATTTTGGCAATTTCATTCACCCTTCATGATTATTAGTCTCCCAAAAAGGTTCATAATACAGACATAAAAATCCTCACATAGCATCTTTTACCTAAATCCAATTTAAATTTTTCCATAAAGCCCCATAAATTTCATCTGGCATTAAAACTGTAACATATGAAAATATCGGCATAAGTTGATACAGGTCTCATCGATGATAATATACATATCCTCAGTATATCGGTAGGACATCAGAAGGGTCATACCGATAAAATTATATACCAAAAGAATGTGGGTTTGTATTTCTTATCGGCAAGACAAAGGGTATCGGTGTGATGATGTAAGGTCATATCAAGATAAGTTACCTCTTGCCGATTGGAGAAAAGTGAAGTTTATCGGAGAGACTTTGGTCATCGGAGAGAGATTTCAAAGCACTTCCCGAAGCGCTATTGGTCTTGCCGATAAAACAAAGGGAGGATTCACTTGGTGAGACATATGATGCCGGGGAGAGTTCAGAAAGTCTTACCGACCCCTCGGGTTACACCGATAGAACCAAGCATGTAGAGATAAAGGCTGTCGAGAAGAGGATGCGCATGGTCTTGCTGAATAAAAGGTGTATCGGTGAGACATGTCACCGCGGGGAGATCTAAGAGACATCACGGCGAGTATCATTCTGTCGACAGAACAATTTCTTGGTCTTGGCGACATAAGTTAACAAAGTAAACATCTCAGTAAGACGAAAATCTTTCAGAGTAAGGTCAAGAACCATTGGCCCGATTCATTAAGTTTGAGCGATAGTTGCTTCGGTGAAGGTCATGGCGATATAAAAAGTGAAAAGAAAGAAACTATCGAGGAGACTTGTGATGTCGGAGAAACTGCAAGACGTCTTGGTGGATGGGTGAACGTTGAATAGGCAGATTGGCCAGAGATTTGAAATATCTTGCCGATATGATCCCTGGTGTGACAACGAGAATTTTGAAAAACTTGCAGCATTCATATCTTAGTAAAGACATTAATGGCGCCATGAAGCGTAAAGGATTTTGCATATCAGGGTATGCTCAATTGAAATCATTGTCTCACAAAATTAAAAGTGAAGGAGAGCAAGAGAACCCACAGAGCAATTAAGGCATTCACCTGGCTTGGATTTACAAGAAATTTATTGTAAGTTTCTCATCCTCTCAGAATTTGTAAAATTTGAATATGGAAGGCACTAGTTCAGGAAAACTAAAGGGAAGAAAACCCGAGGAGGGTAGTCAATCAAAAGCAAAGAAGCAAAAGACTGAATTGCAACTAGAGGGCACTAAAAGGAAATTAAATCAAGACCTCATAGACCAATTACCTGGTTCTAGGCCTAAAGCTAGGCATTCTGTACAGCTCAAAGTGGAAGTTGACAAATTGGATGACAAGTGCAAATTCATAGGCGATGTCTGGACTCCAATTAGGGGGTACGAGTTATTCAATTTCCACTATCATAGGAGAAATCGCTTTGAGCCAATATGCAACCCATGGAGGCTCAATTTGGGAAAACTAGTGTGCCCTAATGTTTTTATTGATGTCGAATTGGTAAAGTTGTTGGTTGGACATTATGACTTGAAGAATAAAGCTATATGTGATTTTTCAGGGAACCTATTGATACATGTATTTGAGAATGCAATTGCTGAGGTTTTCAGGATGGAGGGAATATGCAGTGAGAAAATAATTAGTGAGGATCTCAATAGTGAGTTCAAAAGGATGGACACCATTTATAAAGGATGGAGATTACCCCTGCACATAAATAGGTGTCATGGCAAACCTACTCCAATGGAAGAAAGTGAGGGACCACCATTTCATGTAGATCTCTTTGAACCCTACCTGAAATACACTTAATTTTTAGTGGGATAAGTATTGGGGATGGAGGTACCTAAGCATATGGCAATTGTGCCCATGGTGATTGCTATAGATATTCAGTATCACAATTCCAGATCATTTGATTATGCTACACATGTTTTTAAGGAGCTGGATGCAGGTTTGATGGCGATAAAGAATGGTGCTTCTATTCTCCACCTCAAGAATTATTCACTACTGATGCACTTAGTGTTGTATTTTGGACAAGAGCTAGGTTTATGGCCCTAGGAGTTGAGGATTTTACAATCTGACAAGGAAGGTAGGCCATTGCCTATTCAATTATGGACTGTTGTTTGGGACAACAGGTTTGCCAATTCAAATTTCTTGTATTTTGAAGAATTCTTTGTGAAACCCTTGTATAGATTTTTCAATCATCCTTGTGGTTATTCTTTATTTGAAGAAGTAAAGAGGTTTCTTAGGCCTAGATATTATAATGGACCAATCAACCACAACTGGGGGGATTGGTATTGCTTAGAAAATGCCACAATGATTAGGGTTTATGGTTTTGAGGATACACCATTCATTTTTCCTAGAACTGTCTCGGATAGAATTGCATACCTAGAAATTGTTAGGAAAATGAATTTCTCTAATGTTATGAACTTAAGTTCATATGGGAAATGGGCCTTTATGCCCAGTACAATGTGTTCTAGTGATTTTACTTTATTAGCAAAGGAGGGTTAAGTCTGATTCTGGATAAACTATTACACTACAACATGAGAAGAGCACCATTAAGAAAAAACTTTGTTCCTGAGGGATATATCCACTCTACCAGACAAAGAATAAATTTTGGAGGGTACCATCATGTACCCTATAAATCTGATGATATAATTAGAAACTTGGAGGTAGAGGAAGCAGAAATGGTGATTGAGAAACATGATTAGGAGTTGGTGGATGTTGAGTTGTTATCCTCCATTAAAGGGATATCAGAAGTTGATAGGCCACAAAGCTCATCTGGAAAGGTATCAAGAATGAAGATTCAGGATTATGCCTATGTTGCCAGAGAAACAGACATTGAGGAAACTATGGATGTAGATACAAGACATGAAGACTATAGGTCTTTTATATCAGATGATGAATTTATAAAGACCTCGGAGTTTAAAACATTTTTATATAAGAAAAAAGGGAAAGAGATAAGGGGACTAGTTAACAATTAGAGGATCTGCTAGATGGAAACCATTCATTAAAAGCTTTCATTTGACTTTGTTTTACCCAATAAGGCACTGGTCTCCTTTATTTTTATTACATTAGTTGTATTTATTTCATTTGACATCTCTTAATTGAACATATTAATTCATACCTTGATATTGCATATACAATTTATACCAAAGTAGGAACATATCTTTCCACTGTTAAATTGCCATTTGTGGATAGTTAGATCAAGTAGGAAACATAAATTCAAAATCTGTGTTACTCATATAGGGGCACCCGCCTAGGTTTAGTAGAGCCTTAAGAGTAGAGGGTTCAACCATATTGGTTGGCCTTGTCAGTTGACCAATAATGTAGTGAGAGTGTGGCAACCTCTCATGGTTCATTCAACCAGCGTTTTTGAGACCCAATAGGTCCTTCCAAGTAGGGGATCATGTCCTAAAGTAGAATCAGAAGAATCTACTAGATCAAGACAGTAAAGGAAAATTTGAGCCTAACTGGTTGGGTCCCTCTATCATCACAACAAGCTATGGATCAGAAGCATATCAACTATCAACACCTAAAAGTGAACCCTTGCAAGAGCCAACTAACAACTTGCATCTCAAAATTTTTTATGCCTAGTCTTAAAGGGTATAAAACCAAAAAATTAAAAAAATCAAAAAATGATCAATATCAAAAAAAATAAGAAAACAAATTGAAAAAGTAAAGAAAAAAATCGTCCTCTAGTGAAAACCACCTCGGTGGAACTTTGGGCAAGTACCTTGGTGAAAACCTAGCAAATAGGTGCCTCGTGTAAATAAATCACCTCCCATATATTCTTTGGCTCTTTGACCCCATCATTCTTTGTACCACAAGTCATCCATCACCCATCTGCGTCCTTATCTTAGCTTGATGATCGGAAGTATCATATCTCTCTAGTACTACTTGGTGTATTTCAAAGGTTGACTTGTCTTGCCTATATCAAATTAGTCTAACTTATTATGTTGGGGAAAACTTGGGTCCTTGTATATCTTGAGGTCATTAGAAATCTTATCAAAAAAATTATAACATTCGTAAAACGTTCATCAAAAAATCTAAAACATCCAAAAAACATCAAAATCCCTAAAAAGGTCAAAAACATCCAAAATATAAAAATTTGTACCCTGCTCGAACTACGTCGTCTTTGAGCTTGAACATAGGCAAGGCCATCATTGATGTGCCCCCGAGACACCCTAGCTCAATCCTTTAGGATTCCATCATAATAAATTGACTTTCTATCATTTGTTCATATCTTCATCTTGTAAGTAGGTTGAGTCTATTGAACTACGTGGTCTCTGCGTGTATAACATAGTCAAGGATTATCTTTGATAAGCCCCTGAGACCCCTAGGATAGGTCTTCTAGGTTAGGTTCTTGGTCGAAACTCCTCAAAAACCCTAAACATTTAAATATCAAAAAATCCAAAAATACCAAAAACATTGCAAAACATTCAAAAACCCTAAAAAGCCTTAGATAACTGAAAATCTCAAAACATTCACAAACTTTCAAAATACCAAAAACAGCATCAAAACATTTTCAAAATACCAAAAACATTGAAATATTCTAGAAAAAACCAAAACCACCCATCCCATCTCGCTTTCACCCGTAATAAATTTTCACGCATAATAAATTGATCGTCGCCTTCACCCTTTGGTAAGTCAAGTAGAAAGCAAGTGTAGCAAGTCGTAAAGTGAATTAAATTATCATAATCTAAAGTCTAGATCATAGGTAAATATGTCAGTGAAGTTTTTATCAATGACTCATCCTAGCATCATCATCCTAACATCAAACAACCTCTGATCAACATGTCCTAGGATGTATCCTTCCTACAATGGGCATCAGTATTAGTTATCACTTTAGCTAAATTAAACAAGACAAGAGATATAGATAACACTGAATGTTTGTCTTTGATCTTTTCTTTTAATTTATCTTAATGACCCATTCTCAGGACCTCTCAATGATGTCTATTAAAACAATTTAGAGAGAAATGAATGGATCATCGATCATGATATTTTGTTTGTTGTGCTTGTGGATATTTTTGTAACATAATCTTGACGCATACTTGTTTGGTTGTGTGTAGGAAGGTCGTTTAGGGTATGTTGTTGACTATTGTGTATTCTTTGCTCCAATGTATTCTAATATTCTAACTTACATTCCAATGAGGTTTTCGTGTGTCACAATGTGAACAAGAAATATCCTATCTATTTTTCAAAGTAAAATTCCATTACACTAGATACAATGCCATCCTGGTTATCAGTACTTTGATGCATCATGTTTGTTATATCAAATAATAAGGAATGATGAAAATTCCCAATCCCGAAGTGTGAGCAACTCATCATCCTGCATTCATCCTGCATCTTGTATTGTCTTGTCACCATCTCTAATAAATTCTCGATGGATCATGGGCTTGTTGGATCTTTAGAAGAAATCATCAAAATCAATGTTTATTCATTCCTTTATTCTTCTATCTTCTATCCGTGCTAACTTGGTATCATGACAACAAAAAAAATCACCAATGCATCCATCCTGTATCCACAAATAATCAACATACATACATATCATAATCATAACATCATCAATGCATCCATCTCATTGCATATCACATCATACATTTTGCATAATCATTTAGGTTGTCAAAAATAATATAGATTTATTATTCTAAACATCTTAAATTGTTGCATATCATAAACATTGGCATCCATAACATTTGCATATCATAACATTACACGCATCCATATCATAATCATCACATCTCATGTAAGCATAAATTAAGTGCATCCATACATAATCAAATATAAGCATCTCATCCATATAATCATGACATGAAATAAAGTGTGCACATCACATCATGAATCATCTGTATCCGTATCATATATATATATATATATATATATCAACAAATATGTCATGGTACAAAATCTAGATCAATGTATGAACATCGATCAAAAATACAATATCCACGAGCCTATCAAAAATAAGCCCATGAATGTATATATGTAATAAAGAATGGGGTAGAATAAAAAAGTTTCTATATATCAAAAAGCTAGCTGTGATGGCTACTACCCTCTCCAGCCTATCTCTTGTGTTGATCCTTTACTCAGGGGCATGCATCACTGTGTTGTGAAAAATATGATTGTCTCAGTAACATCGGTACATCTCGATGGTAATGCATCCAGTAATATGCGGCCTTTGTAATATCCTCTATATATAATCATGTCGATACAGTCCTGCCATGTGTAGCCACTGTCATGGCCTCAATCTGTTGGTGTCAGGTGACCTCCTAGTCCCTCTCCACCATCACAGCCTTTACTCTCTACAGTGCCTAATCCCTCTCAATTGTGACTATAACCACCTGTTGGAGGGCCTAATCTTGCTCACCAATCAATGTCTGCACCTGCTACTACACTTCTTGAATCTATGCATCTTGTGCATCTGGTGGTTGTGGCCCTACCTGTGGTTGTACCTATGGTTGTACCTATGGCTTCACCTATGGCTATACCTAGGGTGGCTGTCCAGCTGGGGGTGCCCCAGAACCTATCCATCATGGTTGTCCTGACCTCCTTGTCCCCTACCTCTGGCTCCCTTACCTCTCGGCCTCCCTCTAGGAGGAGCATCTACCAGATTTATCAATCATTGTGGGGGGAAAAACCATGCATCATATGCTAGAGTGGTTTGCGATATTGCCTGACCTTGATGATATGCCCAAGGATGGTCCACCAACTATCTAAAGCTCTAAATGGCCTTTGGGACCAGAATGGTCAACCCCCATGTCAGAACCTCTCTAGATGACCTCACAAAAATATCCATGTATGCATCATCGGGTTTGTCATGTACATCACCAAATTGGCATTCTACCCTATCTAGGAGGTATCTCTCAATAATATGATGCTCTCAACCCTGCATATATCAGGTATGTCTAGAAAAGTATAGTTTTTGTATATCATCAAACCATGGTGGCATCTGAAGCCATAGGTGCCAGTAGAAAAATGCCATGTCATCTATCACCTATCTCCAGTACGAGAGCCCAATCTGTCCTATGTGCCTTAGAGTGATGGTACCCTTATATCGCCAGATCACTAGATCATCTGGCTCGATATTGGCCATCTAAACAATCGGTCAAAGCATTGAAATGTGATCCCATACCCATATATGTAATAAAGTTACCCCTGCACCAATGGCCCTGCCATCACAATAGACATAATCATACAAATAATGGTACAAGGAAGCCAACATCACGGGCCCCATGCAAAAAGTATCCTCTAATGCAACATTTGATGCCACACTAAGCCCCATCCTAGGTTGAACCCTCTATTGCATCTTTCTAGGGCCATTAACTCAAAAATGATAGTTGCAATGACAAATCTGAATGCGGGCACATGACCTCTATAGGACTTGAGGTCGATATGGGAGGTGACCAATATAATATCCTCCATATCCATCACCTCATGGCACGCATCAAGTCCAATGTCAATATCATAGATCATGTGATCGCCATGGATTGGTAAGCATAGAATCTACCACACATCCTCCAAGGTAACTATCACCTCACCTGTTGGTAGGTAGAAGGACAAGGTCTCATTGTGCCATCTCTCACATAGAGCTGTCATCATCGCTAGGTGTGTCCTAATCACTGGGGCATATGCAACGTACCACAAACCAATCTCTCTCAGATGATCCTGGTGCAACTTTGCTAAAAGATCTAATCTCTCTAGTACAATGGGCCTATGCTCCCTTGACATCAATGGTGGGATGATCTCCTACATCCATGAAGCGTATAGTGTCAAGAAAGCATCAAAATTTGAAGTTATTTGAAATTTTTGGCTCAACAATCACAAAAGCATCACTATTTACAATAGCGTCACTATATTCAAATTTTAAATAGCGACACTCAATGCATTTAAAATTTAAAATTGGAACATGTGCCGCTAGAAACGATGGTTTCATGATTTAACTTTTGCCCTACCCTAACTCTAATTTCTAAATCGACAAGTGTGTCGCCAAACAAGCATTCGTTGCCATTTGACAAATGGAAACCTTGATTTTAAATCAAGAAAAATGTCGATATATATATATATGCATCACTATTATTGATTTGGGCATCTTCGATTTAAGTTTGGGTGTCGCTATATAGTGACACCACTAGAATCTAAATTTCAAAGCATAATAAATGCATCAAAAAAATTCAAATTTCAAATCAGGTTTTGACTCACATACCAGTGGTCCTATGCCTAGAAGTTGTTGGAACTATCGAACTCGATCAGAGATGTGCCTGGGAAGCTCACGGTGTGCCATTTTTTTAGAGGGTCAGAGCTCAAAACATTAAGAATCTCTTAAGTGTGAATGCACAAATGAATTGGAAATGACCCTTCTTGGCCTATTTAAGCTAGAAAATTAGGGTTTTTTGCCCTAATTTTGCATCTACACTGAGGGTTATCATCACCTTCACCAATTTTACCAAATTGGACCTAATTTTGCATCATTTTTTGCATTTTTGGCATAATTCTTGCATCTCGGAACTTATTCGGACCCCCTGGGGCAGCTTTTCACCTTTATCAAGAAATCAACCCAAAATTTAAAATTTCCACCCGATTTCTTGGCGAGATAGGAAGTCAACTTTATTCTTCTGTTATGGCATCTAAAAATTAGAAAAAAATTATTTTCTGATATAAGCAGCAGTTTTTCGTCTGAGGAGCGTTATTCTTTGAACCAAAGCAACAGGTACCTCCCTTCAAAGAGGAGGAAAATGTAGACACTAAAAAACGTCCTAATCAATATCATACACTTAAGACAAATTTAATAACATCATTTCCTCTAAAATACATCCTCTTTTTGCTTAAATTGGTTTAATTAGCCCATCTATTTAATCATTTGCATCATTTTCGTCTATTAATCTAATTTATTAAACCGGATTCATTCACCCCCTTTCATACTAAAATTTCATCTAATTAAATTAAATAAATCAACATATTTAATTTAATCCCTTAAGTCTTCTAATTTAATTAAATAACTCCAAGTTATTTAATTAAATGTCATTTTACCTTTCCCCATTCATTAAATAATTTAATTTAATGAAAATCATTTAATTCCTCCATATCCCCTAAATTGCATAAATTAAATCTTATTTAATTAGCAATTAAACTAACTTTCTTCTAATCAAAAGGAATATTCCAATGGAATATTCCTTATCCCCTTTTTGCACAATTAAAACTTTGTTTTAATTTGCAAAATACCTTTTTCCTCACCCATAGGAATATTCCAAGAGAATATTATTATTCCTTCATCATTTGAAAAAGGGATATTTACTTAGCTTCAAATGCAAGTTACCTTGTAACTTGACTTACAAGTTATCTTTTAACCTTTTGAACAAGTTACCTTTGACCTATGTGTGCAAGTCAAAAGTGTGTTTGTTCGAGGCAAATGTAAACCTTTGATCATTTCCTTGATCCATGTGATCTTTCCTTCTCATCCATTGATGAGAATATTTGATTTATGCCTCTTTTTCCTTTCATCCACAACCATTGATTAATCTTTTTGATCTCAGCCCTCCATTCCTCATTTTCTCTCCTATAAATAGGTCACTATTTAGAGACAGATGGATCCATCTTTTTTAGAGTAAACTCATGTTGTTGAAATCTCTTGCATCTACACTCATCTTTTACTCACTTTTAACTAGTTTTAGTTCATTTTAATTGCATTAATAGCTTAAAGCATCCATTAATGCCTTACATGTATCCATCTTAGCTTAATTATAAATTAGGGTTTTCATCTTTTAGCATAATCTTAGCTTAGATTAGTTTAGCAATAGCATAATTAGATCATTTTTAGCATAATATCATGTTTAATTAGCTTGCATCATGTCCATTTTAGGATAAATCATGTTTTAATCCATTTTATCACAATGGTTTCATCAATTCTCTTCCATAAAATCGACTGAAACAGGCTCACTAATAACGAGAGTGGGAAAGAGTCGTCATTTCACATCAACACGACACCAATTCCAAAACAGGATAAGTTTCAAATGGGCTAGATTAGGAATTTAACTGTTTTTGTGTAGATTGTAGCTTTCATTTTCAATTAAATGCTTAATTTATATTTCTATTTTGAATGATCTTATTTGTAGATGCAGGTATGTTTGGTTCCATTATGCTTCAATTTATCATGATTCAAGCGTAATCGATCCACCTTGACAATCCTCGTCTCACATTAGGTATATAAATCCTTCCCTTAAATCTCAATAATTCATTAGGTTCAAATTCATATCCCTTGCACCTTCGATCTTGTGGATCATCCATGAGTGCTTGCTTAACTTGCTCATAGAACTCATCACCTTTATATTTTTGCAACACTCATTCCTTGAAGTCAATTTGGATTGAAATTATAGAGGAGATATGCCTCCTACAACTTAAGGCATCGGTAACCCGATTCTCTTTTCCCTTGATATAACTGATATTGAAATCATAGTTAGATATCAACTCTAATTGTTTCCTTTATTGTGCATTCAGATTGGGTTGGGTAAATAAATAATTTAGACCATGGTGATTAGTCTTCATCTGAAATGGTTTTCCTAATAGATAATGTCTCCACATCTATATGCATGGAAAATTGTTGATAACTCTAAATCATGTGAAGCATAATTCTATTCATGGGGATTCAATTTCCTAGATTCACAAGATATGAATTGCCCTTCTTGCATTAATAATCCACCCAATCCTTCTTCAGATGCATCTGCAATAACTACATTGTTACCATCCGGATCTGGTACCTTTAGTATCGGTGTTGTGGTTGATCTTTCCTTAAGCCGGTCAAATGTTGCTTGAAACTTCTCTTACCACTCAAACTTAGTCCCCTTCCTTTGTAATTATGTGCTAAGAAAAGCTATCCTTGAAAAAATTATGAAAAACTTATGATAATACCCATCCAAACCCATAAAACTTCTAACTTCTGACACGTTTTTGGGTATCGACCACTCCAATACTGCTTTTATCTTTGTTGGATCAATTTAAATACCATCCATTGAAATTGCATGACCCAAATACTCTAATTTATTTTGGAAGAAGGTATGCTTTGAGATTTTTCCAAATAAATTTTCCTCTGTCAATCATTCGAGAACAATCTCTAGATGTTTGATATGTTCTTCTTCATTCTTGGAGTAAATTAAGATGTCATCCAAGAAGACCAACACAAATTATCTAAACATTCTCTAAATACATTGTTCATTAGGTTCATGAATTTCATTGGTGCATTCGTCAATCCAAATGCCTGAACTATGAACTCATAATGTTTGTATCTACTTTTGAAAGAAGTTTTATAAATAATCTTCATCCTTGATTCTTAGTTGGTGATATCTAGAATGTAGATCAATCTTTGAAAATACTTCCACTCCTTGTATTTGATCAAAAATATCATCAATACATGGAAATGGATACTTTTTCTTTATCATTTCTTTATTAAGCATCTAATAATCAATACATAAGCAGAGAGTACCATCCTTGTTCTTTACAAATATCATTGGTGCTCCTAGGGTGAAACACTGGGTCTTATCAATCCTTTAGAAAATAACTCTTCTAGTTGTTCCTTTAAATCCATTAATTCAATTGTGGTCATCCTATAAGGTACTTTCGATATAGGTTCTGACCCTAGTACTATGTTGATAGAGAAGTAAAATATCCTCTTAGGTGGTAATCTAGATAATTCTTCTGGAAATACATCCACAAAATTCCGTAAAATAGGATAATTTTCCATATTTGTTGTTCCTAATTCCAATACTTCACCTTTTTTGACATCTTAATAGTCTTTAGGTCCATAATATACTAAATCATCTTGAGAAATGAATTCCTTGCATTCCTCAAGTTTTTCCATTTTTACTACAAAGAGTTGGCAACCTTTCTTCTTTTCCCTATGCATCTGCACAACATATATTTGTCGTAACTTAACCTCTCTAGGTGTTCCTTATATTGACACCTAGCTACCTATATTGTCTAAGAATTCAACTATTTTATCATCACAATCTACCATGGCCCTATGTTTCCATAGCCAGTTCATTCCGAAGATGGAATCATATGAACCTAAGGGAGCTACATACATGTTTACTTTTTTTGAGAAACTCGGAAGTTCAACTCTTTCCTCGAATAGATATTGAGTTACTTCAACTCTTGTCTAGTTTTCATATTCTACAACCTAGGAATTTTCATGTAGCCAACTTTTCTAGACATTTGACTTGCTACTCTAGGAGAAATAAAATTTTGTGTTGTACCTGTATCTATTAAAATTGAAATGGGAATTCTAGACAAAGTACCTAAATTTTTTATTAGAGTTATCTAGTACTCCACTTGTTGATTATCCACAACATCATGAGTCCTTTGATAGAACACAACTTTCTAAGGTGGAAGAGAACTACCATGTGGTTATGTCCCAGATGGTTTGCTCGAACAATTAATCACATAGTGGTCCCCAACATGTAAAAAATCCCTTCACTGGTCCTCTCCTTTTTATAGGTCTTCCAAAATTACTTCCATTTCCTCCAACATTAATTTTGTAGTTGTTAAAAATTTTGTTGTTTCCTCTTCTATCTCTCCTTGGTTCACTCCAATTATTTTGGGGTACCTTTTCCCCTTGCTTTTAAATTTTTTTCCCTTCACCAGGCTTCCTTGGAGTTTGATTGTTCTATGATCAAGTGAGCTTCTTTTTCTTCCTCTCTTAGTAGTTTGAGATAGACTTAAGCCTTTTTTCTTGCTTAATTTCCTTCTCATACACCAAATCCATTGTATTTGGACCATGAATATATACCTCACCACTAATTTTCACATTTAGACCCATGATAAACTTTCTTATATGAAATCACTCATCCTTCTAGTACATAGGTATGTACTTTAGAATTCAAGTAAACTTCTCCCAATACTCATTCACTGAGGAGTCACCCTGCCTCAAGTTTTGGAAGTCAATGAGATTTTGGTCATAGAAGAGTTGGGGCAACCATCGTTTATGAAAAATATCATCAAACTCATTTCATGTGAGACTTAAATAACTAAGCCCCTAGTTCCATTTTCTTACTCATCCACCAATTGGATGCTTCACTACCAAACTAATATATTCCCCATACAACTTTAGTGACCTTAGAGTCATTTCTAATTTCAAAATACTTCTCCATTTTTGTAAGCCATGCTTCAGTCGCATCTCCAGTAGTACTACCATCAAATTTTAATGGTGTGATCTTTCTCATGTCATGTGATAACTCATTTTCCAAATGCTTACTTTTGGTTCCCTCATAATATGATTGTGACCTATCACTCTCTTGATCACTAGATTAAGTATGATTATAGGAATCATCCCTTCCTTCCTAATTCTTTGGAACTTCTTCCTCATTATTTGGGACTTCTTGTTTGAGGTTTCCTATTCTTGTTCTAGTTTCATCTATGATATCCAAAATATAGTCCAACTTAACTCCGACATTCTCAACACCTTGACCTACTTCTTGACTGTCCCCAAAGTTAGTTCTTTTCCTAACCATTTTTCCAAGAATAGTTATACCTAAAGGTTTCATTTTAATTAGATATATGAAGGTTTTCTCAATGCTAACAATATTCCAAAAAGATCTAACATTCAAATAAGAAATTCTATTTAAGGAAATCATTCATAAATTTTACCAAAACAAGATTTTTATTATAATAAAAAAGGATTTTAAATTTCCTTGAGTTTACATAGAATGACTATTTAGATATTCTAAGGGAGTGTATCCCTCTGATTCACTTTTTGATACATAACTTTGTGGGTTATAACCCTCATATTTTTTCTCATTTCTATCTTTGAAAGGATAATACCCCTCTTATCTATCTTCAGACACATAGTTTTGAGGTACATAACCCCTTGATTCACCACTTGTGGCTATTAAAATGACTTACACTAAATGAAGAACTCGAGGATCCCTAAATATCATGACTAGAATAATACTACATTCTGAGGGCATATCCCTAGAAAGTGACAAATAATCCAACTTTTCTGGAGAGACATGAGGTAAGTAGTTGAAGTAGGCATCATCTTTCATCCTTCTATTCTCTTGACTAACTCATGAAAGTGCATGACTAAATGTCTCGATATCGCTTAGCCAAATGGAATTGTCATAAGTTCCCTCAATGGTATGAACAATTGCTTCTCTTTCCTTCTTGGCTCGTAGGTAGTGCTCATTTTTTATCACTTTCTTGTAGTCATCCTGAGACGTACCATCCTAGCACAAGAATTTTTAAAATATTAGACATATAATGTTGGATTAGAAACATAGTGAGCACATAGGTTTGAGATTTGAACTTGGTAGCTCTAATATAATGTGTAACATACCCATTATTCTACCTAGTACATCTACTAAGTTTTACCCACATGTAATTGACTATGCGTCTAATATAAAGCAATAATTTATTTTCTTTTCTATTCCATAATAAATTCATCATTTGAAATATAAATTTATCCAAACTTTTCAATTGCATAATCAAACAATCATTCCAATAATGTAAGTATGATTTAACTTTACATAAATATATTCAACATAACATTTTGGATTACAATTTCTATATATATGGACACATGATTACATGCATTTTTTCAACAAGATTACAAGAACTAGAAATAAAAATGGTCTGGAACGTCCTTCTCCCAAATCTTGGCCACCAACTATATGAGGAGAAGCATCACTCAAGTGCTTTTCCACCAACCATGGACTAACTGCGGTCCCCTGCACATCTACCAAATTGGTAGATGGCCCTACCCTTTGATGAAGAGATTAGTTTGGTAACCTCATCCTTCAAATGGCCTTTTTTGAGCATAGTAATGTGTCCTACAAATCTAGAGCTACCATATTGTCTACTATCTCAAATATGTTTTCCCTAGCCTAGAATGTAAATTGGGTCACAAAGTGAACTGACAGCATAGAAAGTGGCTATGTACACTACTTTGGCCAAAGATTCATCACCCATTAGCTTTGAGTGAGGTCTTCTAAATCACCACATCCAATTGCTCAAGTTTTATTGACCATTAGCATTCTATTCTAACATTATCCCTGTTCATGTGGATTTGTCCTAACCCCAGGAATAACCTTCCCATTAACTTATATCTAATGACATGTTATAAGATCCACAATATAACTATCTTATGATACACACCTAGAGCAATGCCAAACTATGTATATTTATAACATTCTATGAATAGTATAAATAGTATACAAACGTATAAAACCACTTCATAGTATAATAACTATATACATTTAAACCCAAAATAAAGGTTTCCCAAAACGAGAGATAAATAAAGATCTTTCAAAAGACTTGCAAGAATCAAACACACTTAAAGGACAATATTTTCAACATGAAATCATAATAAACAAAATTTTCAACATAATAATAAGGGAGTAGAAATCAACATGCCTTTTTAAAATGTCCAACTAAATAATCTTCCCTCCTAGCTTAATGGCTCAAGATCACTTGAAACTTACACTATGAACAACCCAAATACATCTACTAGCTTCTCTCTATATCTCTCAACAAAACAATATAAAATAACAAGAAACTCTTTATCTATCTCACAATTCTCAATTCACTCTCACAAAATTTGCAGCAGAATATCACAAAGAAAATAACAATGATAAGTGTAACAATTGGTAGAATGGGCACCTCTATTTATAATAATTTGTGAGCAACCGAAGGCTACAAACAAGTAAGTATTTCTTCCACCTTTTATCCTCATGCAATAACCCATTCACAGTTTTGTAACACATTGAGTCCTCACCATTTAAATGGATGAGTCAACTTGATATTTGGGACAACAAGCTTAAAACAAGTTTCCTTATTCAAATTCCATTACAAAATGTTGCAAAGTTTGCACTTCAGTGGGTCTAAATACTTTTTGTAGGCTTATACGAATTTCAAAGACTTCTTTTACTTTCCAAACACCAGCAAATATGGTGCCACCTCTTAATGTTTGGCACCACCTTCATAGTGTAGGATTTGACTATTTCAAAGGTTTCTAAACAACATTTACTTTAATCTAAAAATCTTTACACAACAACACATTTCTTTTACATGCTTTATTAACTGTTTGACTTAGTCTTCAAGCATTGGCTAAAGGTTACACCATTTATTTTATGCACCATATGATATATGTGTCATATGTTACAATGTGTGCTTTGCTTCACAATATTAATAATGATTATCAATGCTATGTATGCACTTGGGAATTATATCATTAGCTTTTATTTATATATATATTATATATACACACTTTTATCTATTGAAGTATATATATGTATATATATTAATATATTTATTCATTCCACAAAGTTGACCAACTACATTTTCCCAACAAACATATTTATATTATATATAAATATAAAGAATAATATTACGTATATATATATATATATATACGATGATATATCAATATATATATATATATATATATATATATATATTAATATATATAAGTTACTATATCAACTTACACACACACACACATATATATTAATATATACTATATATGTGTAATTCCATTTCAATATCTTTATAAAACACTCATACATGCAATTCCATCAATCGACATATATACATGGAATATGTATATATATATGTCACTTTAGTCCAATTAGTATTTGCTGAGAAAATGTGTCTCAACCTTGCAATTACATAAGTTATTATTGATACATAAGGTACTATTCATCTGACAATGACGGGGGAGTGTAAGGAGGTCACCCCCCACGAGGGGTATGAGGGGATTATTCCCTCAGTTGGGGTCCATAGGTAGCGTGCCCTAGAGGGGGCTTGGGGGCAGCCTCGCCGAAAGGAAAAATTTATTTATATTTTATTATTGTAAATCTAGACCATTCATCATTATGTCTAATATCTAATGGCTGATATTTTATTAGCTTGACTTGCCCTAGAAGGCAACCTTATTTTATGAGGCATTGTATTACAACCATGTATTGTAATGTATTCTAAGAGTTTGATAGCAATCATGTTACCTCTAGATCTCTAGTTGGTGATACTCCTATGAGAAGCTTGCTCTGCAAGTATATTGTAATCTTTGTGATTTCTAAATAATATATTGTGTAACTTTTGTAGTGTGGCGTTTTTCTCCCGAAAGGGTTTTCCCCACGTAAATCACTGTGTTGTGGTATGCATGATATATGTTTTAATTTTTGTTTAAGTTTCTATAACTAAAAATATCTATAAAAAAATTTCATCATCCTCCTCTCAAGATTAGTGTAGGAAGTTGTTTCGCTACCTTAGCTTCCTTACAAGTGGTATCAGAGCCTGATCACCTTTGGTTTCAATTGTGGGTTGTTGGGTTTTTGAAATAATCCACATATGAGTGGGAGCTTGTGTAGAAGACACTTTTTGATCTTATTGCAAGGATTTTTAGATGGCAAGTTGATCGGGGAGAATAGAGGTGGATAAATTTTTTGGAAATAATTTTGAAATGTGGAAGTTGAAGTTGGAGGATATGTTGATAGATCAAGATCTATGGGATGTTGTTCATAATAATGTTTCAAGGCCTGTAGATCCTAATCAAGCTACTCAATATGATGTTATAGACTATAAATCCAAGGGTCTAACCAGATTGTGCTTGGCAGAATATATTTTAATCAATGTCCATGAAGATACCTCTGCACATAAACTATGGAAGAATCTTGTTGAGATGTATCAAGCCAAATCTTTAGTGAACAAGATTTTCGTAATGAAGAAATTATATTCCTTGAGAATCAAAGAGGGTGGGAAAATTATAGACCACCTAGAATTATTCAATATGTTAGTGGCTTAGTTGGTGTCAAAATGGATGAGGAAGAGAAATGTCAAATCTTTCTTTGATATTTGCCTGATTCATGGGATTCTCTTGCAATGGCTATTGGGAGTACTTTTGTTATATTAAGACTGAAGATGTGGTGGGTTTTTTTATTTATAAAGAGATGAGGAGGAATGTATCCATCAGTGCCAAGGATCCCCTAAATTTTCATGGAAGACCTAAGGAAAAGGGAAAGAATAATGAGAAATGGGACAAATCCAAGTCCAAGGGGAGATCTAAGTCTCCTAGAAAGTATAAAGTTATTTTTTGGAACGGTGGTAAGCCTAGACATGTTCATAAGGACTACAAAGAAGAAAATAAGAAGAAAAAGAAGAAATTTGATTTTGACTCTAAGTCTGGGAAGGAAGATGGTGATGCATTCATTACAGCTTTGGTAAATCGCGCTGGTAATGATGCATGGTTAATTGACTCAAGTGCATCTTTCCATATGACCTTTAATAGAGATTGGTTTTCTGAATATGAATAATTTTATGGAGGTAAGGTGTAATTGGGTGATGATTCTCATTTAGATATTGTTGTCCATGGTAAATTTTAAACAAGGTTTCTTGATGGTAGAATGAAAAGGATTGATGGTGTGTTGCATATCCCTAGTTTAACCCAAAATTTTTTATATGTGAGAAAACTAATAGATGCGGGTGTGCATGTAGTATTTTTTGATTCAAGATGCAAGATGGTCAGAGGTGCTATGGTGATTACTAGAGGTGTCATATATGGCACATTATATAAGCTTGATACATGCATTGTTGACTACAATAGTACTTCTATAAAAATTAAGTATGTGGAAAAGGTGAGGGTTTCACCTTCAGTAGATGGTCATGGCTTTTGGGTAACCAAGGGTGCTCTTTCTTTTGAATCAAAGTTACCTACAAAGAAAATTATGTTATGGCACCAGAGACTTGGCCACTTTAGAGAAAAGGGTCTAAGGACCTTGAACAATAAAAACCTTGTTGAAGGCCTATCTAATTATAACCTTGAATTTAATTTAGTGAGCATTGAATTTATGGAAAACAAATCCACGTTTAGTTTTACTTGAGTTCTCATAAATCTTGTGGTGTATTGAATCTTATTCATTCCGATGTGTTTGGTCATATACTTGTTCCTTCAATTGGTAAATCCACATATTATGTTTCAATTTTTTATGATTATAGTAGAAGGACATGGGTATACATTCTAAATAGTAAATCTAAAGTTTTAATTTGATTTAAAGAATTTAAATCAATGGTTGAGTTGCAGACTAGAAAGAAAATAAAATGTTTAAGGATTGATAATGGGGATGAATTTTTCTCTAATGATTTTGATAGATTATGTAAATATTGTGGTATTCATAGACAAAGGACAACTCCATATTCTCCACAACATAATGGAATTGTAGAAAGAATGAACATGACACTAATGGAGAAGGCTAGGAGTATGTTGAGTGGTGTTGGTCTAGAACAAAGTTTTTAGGCTGAAGCTATTGCCACTACTTGTTTCCTGATTAAAAAATATAGTACATCAACTCTTGTTGATAAGAAGCCTATAGAGGCATGGTCGGACCACAATCCTTCATTAAGACATCTTAGAGTTTTTTTTTGCGAGGCATATGCACATGTGCCAAAGGAGAATTGAACAAAGTTGGAGAACAAGGTTATGAAATGCATCTTCATCGAATACAGTTATGGTGTGAAAGGATACAATCTTTGGGATCCTATTGCATAGAAGGTAATATATAGTAGAAGTGTTATTTTTAGAGAAACTAAGCCTTCTTTTGCAACATAATAGCCAAAACAAAGTAAACCAGGAAGATGCGATTCAATTTCCTTCTACACCTGAGAAAGTTGAATCAAGGCCTATGGATAGACAAGAAGTTGAGGAGAGATCATCCAACTCAGAATCTTTAGAAGAGGAGGAAGAACCTCCAACTTAGCTTGTTTGTAGGTCTACAATGCATAGACAACCACTTGAAAGGTATTCACCTGATGATTGGAGATGCAATTTTTCTTTGAATACTAACATGGATGAGCCCAGATTGGTAGAAAAGGCATTAGTTATGAATGATGCAAAATCCTAGAATATTTCTATGGATAAAGAAATAGCGGCTTTGAAAAATAATGATACATGAGATCTCATACCATTGCTTGAAGGAAGAAAACCTATCGGTTGCAAATGGGTATTCAAGAAAAATATTGTCTCGGATGGAGGTATTGAGAAGTACAAAGAAAGGTTGGTTGTAAAAGGTTACTCTCAAGTTGACGGTGTTGATTATGGTGAGATATTTTCTACTGTTCCAAAAATGGCATTCATTAGATTTTTTCTTTATATTACTACTGCTTATGATTTAGAGGTTAAGTAAATGGATGTGAAAACTGAATTCCTTCATAGTGACTTGGAGGAGGATATTTATATGACATAGCTAGAGCACTATGTGGTGAAAGGTAAAAGCAATTTGGTTTACAAATTGAATAAATCTTTGTATGGCTTAAAATAGAGTCCTAGGATGTGGTACCAAAAATTTGATACATATGTGTTGAGTTTGGGATTTGAGTGTTCTAAATCAGATCATTATGTTTCTTATTAAATTAATGTTGATTGTTTCCTATTTATTGCATTATATGTTGATGATATGTTATTTATTAGTAGAGGGAAAGGTATGATTTTAGAGGTGAAATTTCAACTTGCTGCTAAATTTGAAATGAAAGATCTGGGTGTAGCTAAACACATTCTTGAGATACAAATTACAAGAGATGGAGTGAACAAAAAGCTATGGATTGTCCAAGGTAAGTATGTCAATTCAATTTTATAGAGGTTTGATATGTAGGATTGTAGACCATTATGTGTTCCTATTTTAGCTAGAACAAAGTTATCTATTTCATATTGTCCACCATCCCCATCTGAAATGGAAGATGTGAGTAGAGTGCCTTACTAGAGTGCAGTTGGAAGTTTGATGTACGCTATAATTTGGACAAGACCGTACATTTCCCAAGCAGCGAGAGTTCTTTCCAGATATATGCCTAATCTTGATACAATTCATTGGGATGTAGTTAAAAGAGTGTTCAAATATTTGTGTGGTGCCTTAGATTATTCCTTTTATTATCATAGTAATATGATTGAAGATGAGTTTCTCCTTGATATTCATGGTTATGTGGATTCAGACTGGGCATATGATGTTGATAGAAGACGATCAACCAGTGCTTATGTTTTTACTTTATTTGATGGTGCAATTAGTTGGATGAGTAATTGACAAGTTTTTGTTGCTTTTTCCACTGCTGAAGCAGAGTATATGGCAGCTACTCATGCTTGTAAAGAAGCCATTTGGCTTAAGATATTTTGTTCAAATATTGGAATAAAGAAAGGTGCAGTGAAAATTTATAGCGATAGTCAGAGTGCAATATATCTAGTGAAGTAGTGAAGAACCTGATATTTCATGCCAAGACCAAGCACATTGATGTACATTATCGCTTTGTTAGAGATATGGTCAAAGATGGTAGGGTAAAGCTAGTTAAGGTAGATACTTTGATAAATGTTGTTGATTCTTTGACTAAAATTGTGAGCACAAAGAATTTCAGATGGTGTTCAAATACTATGGGTCTTTTGACCCCTAGCAATTAAGAGATGATGTTATTCACCCTCTCATTTCCTTTTCAAGGTGTTCAACAAGTGGGAGATTTGTTGGGAAAATGTGTCTCAGCCTTGCAATTACATAAGTTAATGTTTGTACATAAGTATTGTTCATCCAAAAATGACGGGGTGGTGCGGGGGGGTCTCCCCTCGTGAGGGGTTCAAGGGGGTCATCCCCTCGATTGGGGTCTAGGGGAAGTATGCCCTAGTAGGGGCTTAGAGGCAACACCCCCAAAAGGAAAATTTTATTTATATTTTTATTATTGTAAATCTAGACCATTCATCATTATGTGTCATATCTGATGATCAATATTCTATTAGCTTGACTTTCCCTAGAAGGCAAGCTTATTTTATGAGGGCATTGTATTATGGCTATGTATTGTGATGCATTCTAAGAGTCTGATAGCAGTCATGTTGCCTTTGGATCTCTAGTTGGTGATACTCTTGTGAGAAGCTTGCTCTGCAAGTATATTGTAATCTTTGTGATTACTAAATAATATATTCCAGATAAATTTTGGAGTGTGGGGTTTTTCTCCCAAAAGGGTTTTCCCCACGTAGATCACTTTGTTGTGGTATGCATGATATCTATGTTTATTTTTGTTTAATTTTCTATAACTGAAAATTTTTGCAAAAATTTTTCATTATTCTCCTCTCAAGATTAGTGTAGCAAGTTGTTCCACTACCTTAGCTTTCTTACAAGTAGTATTAGAGCTTGATCATCTTTGGTTTCAGTTGTACGTTGTTGGGTTTTTTGAACTAATCCATATTTGAGTGGGAGCTTGTGTAGAAGAAACTTTTTGATCTTGTTGCACGAATTTTCAGATGGCAAGTTCATCAGGGAGAATAAAGGTGGATAAATTTTCTGCAAATAATTTTGAAACATGGAAGCTAAAGATGGAGGATTTGTTGATAGATCAAGATCTGTGGGATGCTATTGATGAGAATGTTTCAAGGCCTCTAAATCCCAATCAAGCTACTCAATATGATTTTATGGATTGTAAAGCCAAGGGTCTAATCATATTGTGCTTAGAAGACTCTATTTTAATCAATGTCCATGAAGAGACCTCTGCACAAAAACTATGGAAGAAGATTGGTGAGATGTATCAAGCCAAATCTTTAGTGAACAAGATTCTCTTGAGGAATAAATTGCATTCCTTAAGAATGGAATAGGGTGGATGAATTGTAGACCACCTAGAAGAATTCAATATGTAGGTGGCTCAATTGACATTAGTTGGTGTCAAAATTGACGAGGAAGAGAAATGTTAGTTCCTCCTTTGTTATGTGCCTGATTCATGGGATTCCCTTGTTATGGATATTGGGAGTACTTCTATTATATTAAGACTAAAGATGTGGTGGGTTCTTTGCTTTATGAAGAGATGAGGAGGAAGGTATCCACTAGTTTCAAGGAGGCCTTGAATGTTCATGGAAGACCTAAGGAAAAATGAAAGAAGAATGAGAAGTGTGACAAATCCAAGTCCAAGGGGAGATCTAAGTCTCCTAGAAATTCCAAAGTTATTTGTTGGAATTGCGGTAAGCCTGGACATGTTCGTAAGGACTACAAAGAAGAAAAGAAGAAGAAAAAGAAGAAATTTGATTCTAATTCTGAGTTTGAAAAGGAAGATGGTAATGCATTCATTTCAGCTTTGGAAACTCATGCAAGTAATGATGCATGGTAAATTGACTCAGGTGCATCTTTCCATATGACCTTTAATAGAGATTGGTTTTCTAAATATGGAGAATTTGATGGAGGTAAGGTGTACTTGGGTGATGATTATCATTTAGACATTGATGGCTATGGTAAAGTTAAAATCAGGCTTCTTGATGGTAGAATGAAAAGGATAAATGGTGTATTGCATATCCCTGGTTTAGCACAAAATTTTTTATCTATGAGAAAACTAATAGATGTAGGTGTGTAGCTATTATTTTCTGATGCAAAATGCAAGATGGCCAAAGGGGTTATGGTGATTTCTATATGTGTCAGATATGGCACATTTCATAAGCTTGATGCATGCACTATTGGGTACAATAGTACTTCTGTAAAAAGCAAGTTTGTGGAAAAAGTGAGGATTTCACCCCCAACAGATGGTCATGGATTTTGGGTACCCAAGGGTGCTCTTTCTTTCGAATCAAAGTTACTTGTAGAGAAAACCATGTTATGGCACTAGAGACTTGGTCACATTGGAGAAAAGTGTTTAAGGACCTTGAAAAATAAAAACCTTGTTGAAGGTGTCTCTGAGTGTAATTTTGAATTTGACTTCTCTCAGCATTGCATTTATGGAAAACAAAACCACGTTCAGTTTTACTTGAGTTCTCATAAATCTTGTGGTGTATTGGATCTTATTCATTTTGATGTATTTGGTTCTGTAGATTTTACGTCAATTGGTAAATCCACATATTATGTTTCATTTATTAATGATTATTATAGAAGGACATGGGTATACTTTTTGAAGAGTAAATATTAATTTTTTCAATCAATTTAAAGAATTTAAAGCAATGGTTGAGTTGCATAATGGAAAGAAAATAAAATGTTTAAGGACTGATAGTTTTGGTGAATTTTTCTCTAATGATTTTGATGGTATTCATAGATAGAAGATAACTATGTATTCTCCACAACATAATGGAGTTTTGGAGAGAATGAACAAGACACTAATGGAGAAGGCTAGGAGTATGTTGAGTGGTGTTGGTATAGAAAAAAAAATTGGGTTGAAGTTGTTGCCACTACTTGTTACCTGATTAACAATACCCCTACATCAAATCTTGTTGATAAGATGCCTATAGAGGCATAGTCGAGCCACAAGCCTTCATTAATACATCTTAGAGTTTTTTGTTACAAGGCATATGCACATGTGCCAAAGGAGATGCGAAAAAAGTTGGAGATCAAGGCTATGAAATATATCTTCATCGAATATAGTTATGGTGAGAAAGGATATAAGCTTTGGGATCTTATCGCATAGAAGATAATACATAGTAGAAGTGTTATTTTTAGAGAAACTAAGCCTTCTTTTGTTACATTACAGCCAGAACAAAGTAAACAGGAAGATGTGATTCAATTTCCTTCTACACCTTAGAAAGTTGAATCGAGGCCCATGGATAGATAAGAAGTTGAGGAGAGCTCATCCAACTCATAATCTTTAGAGGAGGAGGAAGAACCTCCAACTCAACTTGTTCATAGGTCTACAAAGAATAGACAACCACCTAAAAGGTATTCACCTGATGATTGGAGATGCATTTTTTCTTTGAATACTAACATGGATGAACCCAAATCGATAGAAGAGGCATTAGGTATGGATGATGCAAAATCCTAGAAGATTTCTATAGATGAAGAAATGAAAGCTTTGAAAAGAATGATACATGAGATCTTGTACCATTTCTTGAAGGAAGAAAACCTATCGGTTGCAAATGGGTATTCAAGAAAAATATTGGCTCAAATGGAGGTATTAAGAAGTAAAAAGCAAGTCTGGCTGTAAACGGTCACTCTCAAGTTGAGGGTGTTGATAATGGTGAGATATTTTATCCTATTGCAAAAATAACATCCATTAGATTTTTTCTTTCTATTGTTGTTGCTTATGATTTAGACATTGAGCAAATGGATGTGAAAACTTATTTCCTTCATGGTGACTTGGAGGAGGATATTTATATGACACAACTAGAGAACTACGTGGTGAAAGGTAAAAGTAATTTGGTTTGCAAATTGAAGAAATATTTGTATGGCTTAAAATAGTCCTAGGATGTGGTACCATAAATTTGATACATATGTGTTGAGTTTTGGATTTGAGCATTCTAAATTATATCAGTGTGTTTATTATAAAATTGATGGTGATCATTTTCTATTTATTTTATTCTATGTTTATGATATGTCATTTTTTGGTAGGGGGGAAGGTTTAATTTCAGAATTGAAATCTCAACTTGCTGCTAAATTTGAAATGAAAGAATTGGATGTAGCTAAACACATTCTTGGGATGGAAACTAGAAGAGATAGAGTGAACAGAAAGCTATGGCTTGGCCAAAGTAAGTATGTCAATTCAATTTTATAGAGGTTTGATATGTAGGATTATAGACCATTGTGTGTTCATGTTTCAGCTAGAACAAAGTTATCTATTTCAAATTTTCTAACATCCCCATTTGAAATGGAAGACATGAGTAGAGTGCCTTACCAGAGTCCAATTGAAATTTTGATGTATGCTATGATCTGTACAAGACCAAAAATCTCCCAAGCAGTGGGAGTTCTTTCCAGATATATGTCTAATCCCAGTAGAGTTCATTGGGATGCAGTTAAAAGAGTCTTCATATATTTATGTGATACCTTAGATTATTCCTTTTGTTAACATATTAATATGATTGAAGATGATATTTTCCTTGATATTCATTGCTATGTGGATTTATACTGGGCAGGTGATGTTGATAGAAGATAATCCACCAGTGCTTATGTTTTTACTTTATTTGATGGTGCAATTAGTTGCATGAGTAAGAAACGGGATGTGGTTTCTTTGTCCACTACTGAAGAAGAGTATATGATAGCTACTCATGCTTGTAAAGAAGCCATTTGGCTTAAGAGACTATGTTTAGATATTGGAATAAAGCAAGGTACAGTGAAAATTTATTGTGATATTTAGAGTGTGATATGTCAAGCCAAGAACCCAATATTTCATGCTAGGACCAAGCACATTGATGTACAGTATCATTTTGTTAGAGATATGGTCAAAGATGGTAGGGTAAATTTGGTTAAGGTAGAGACTTTGATGAATGTTTATGATTCTTTAACTAAACCTATGAGCATAGAGAATCTCATATGGTGTTCAGAGACTATGGGTGTTTCATCCCCTAGCAATTAAGAGATGACATTTATTCACCCTCTCATTGCCTTTACAAGGTGTTCAACAAGTGGGAGATTTGTTGGGAAAATGTGTCTCAACCTTGCAATTACATAAGTTACTATTCATAGATAAGGTACTATTCATCTAATGACAACAGGGGTTGTGGGGCGTCTCCCCCCATGAGGAATCCAGTGGGATCATCCCCTCAGTTGGGGTCTAGGGGCAATGTGTCCTAGTGGGGGCTCAAGAGTAGTTCCATCGAAAGGAAAATTTTAATATATATATATATATATATATTATTATTATTATTGTAAATCTAAATTGTTCGTCTTTATGTCTCATATCTGAAAACCGATATTTTATTAGCTTGACTTGCCCTAGAAGGAAACCCTATTTTATGAGGGCATTATTTTACAACTATGTGTTGTGATCTATTTTGAGAGTTTGATAGTGGTCATGTTGCCTCTACATCTCTGGTTGGTGATACTCATGTGAGAATATTTCTCTATGTTATTTTTGAATTATATATTGGGTGGGTTTTGGAGTGTAGGTTTTTTCTCCCAAAAGGGTTCTCCCCATGTAAATCACTATGTTGAGGTATGTATAATATATGTGTTTATTTCTATTTAAGTTTCTATAATTGATTTCTTTTATAAATTTTTTGCATTATCCTCCTCTCAAGATTAGTGTAGAAAGTTGTTTTGCTACCTTAGATTCCCTACAAGTAGTATCAGAGCCTGATCACCTTTGGTTTCAGTTGTGGCTTGTTAGGTTTTTCAAATTAATCTAGATTTGAGTGGGAGCTTGTGTAGAAGACACTTTGTGATCTTGTTATAGAAATTTCTAGATGGAAAGTTCATCGGGGAAAATAGAGGTGGATAAATTTTTTGAAAATAATTTTTAAATGTGGAAGCTAAAGATGGAGGATTTGTTGATAGATCAAGATCTATGGGATGATGTCGATGAGAATGTTTCAAGGCCTGTAGATCCTAGTCAAGCTACTCAATATGTTGTTATGGACCATAAAGTCAAGGGTCTAATCAGATTATGCTTGCTAGACTCTATTTTAATAATTTTCCATGAAGATATCTCTACACAAAAAATATGCAAGAAGCTTGGTGAGATGTAACAAGCCAAATCTTCAGTGGACAAGATTTTCTTGAGAAAGAAACAATATTCCTTGAGAATAGAAGATGGTGGACAAATTACAAACCACCTGGAGGCATTCAATATTTCAGTGGCTCAGTTGGCATCAATTAGTGTCAAAATGGATGAGGAAGAGAAATTTTAGATCCTACTTTGTTCTTTGCTTGATTTGTGGATTCTCTTGTTATGACTATTGTGATTGCTTCTATTATATTAAGATTGAAGATGTGGTGGGTTCTTTGCTTTTTGAAGAGATGAGGAGGAAGGAATCCATCAGTGCCATGAGGCTAATGTAGAGAAGGGGTGGATTATCTTTTCCTAACTCAATTCAATACAATTCAACCACTATCTGGTCTGCAACACCTGAAACTAGGCCAATTAGGTAACTTTTACAAAGCAACTACTAAGAAACCACTTCCCAAAAACCTAAAATCTTCACGAATGTTTTTAAATAGTCACATAGGGTCTTAAACACAATATTTAGCAACAAATCACTCATCCAAGTTGTTGTCCCACACTTTCTCTATCCAACCTAGCCTAACACATGAGGATGTTAGGCTAGGGCTTTGACAAAACTCGTCCAAAATCCATCCCCTGCTCCCTAAAAAAATAAAACATTGAAAACAAACCTAAAACTACCATTCCACTGATTTTAGCTAAATTACAACAGTTGAATGGTTTGAAACCTACATTTTTGTTCTCAAACCCTTGAAATGGAGGGTTTCTAGGCGGTCTAAGAATAAATACTTCAAACAAGCTTTATTTATAATGAAAATACACCACACTAAGCTTAAATGAAATCTAAAACACTATAACCACCTTTCACATAAGTCTCAACTCATGACAGTATAGTACGGGGCCGTACAGAGCTAGAAAACACAAAAAATTGCACAAAATTGTAGAAAAACATAGCTTCTTCACTTCCTTCATCCACCAAAAGATACAATGATCATGCCTTAAATTTTGTGAGGCTAAAACACCAACATGAAACTATAATTCATTAGTTACAAAACAAGAACACTCAAGTGACTATCCAAACTCCCTCAACATGCAATTTTGCCAAGTTGCAAGCAACTTTTACATTCTTGCAACAACTTTTACCCAACACCTAAAAATGACCCTATATGACACTAAACATGAAAAAATGTTCTTATTTCAACCTTATTACATCCATTAAGTGAAAAAACACTAAAATTACTAACCTAGACCCCTAAATGCATCACTAAAACTAACATGAGCATTGTGCCCCTGCACCATACACCTGGGGTGAAAAATATTTCATTCTCTTAATGAAATGAGCTCATGAATAGAGACTCCATGTTGTTTTATATCCTCCTCTGAAACCCATGTAGCATCTTCATTTGTTAGGCCATGCCACTTAACCAAGTATTCATTATACACTTTTTGTCTGGTCCTCTTGGCCTCCCTTGTATCCTATATGCTCTCAAGCTTCATTGGTTAGATGGGTGGTAGGTCTTTAACCCATTCATCATCTTCAACTCCTATTGTATTTTCTCCTTCACCTGTAACCACAATTCCTTTAAAAGGATAAAGATCAGAAACATTAAATATGGGTGAGATAGCCACTCCAGGAGGGAGTTCTATCTCATAAGCATTTTGCCCAAACTTTTGGACCACTTTGCAAGGTCCAATCTTCTTCATTAGTAACTTAGTGTATCTACCTTTAGGAAACCTCTCCTTTCTTAGGTGTGCAAGTACCATGTCTCCAACCTTGAACTATACATCCTTCTTCAAATTTCCATTCCTTTTATACTTTTCCACACTCTTTTGTATATTATGCCCTACTTACTGGTGGATATCTCTCATTGCCACTACAAATTCTTCACCTTGTGCACTCCTCTTCTTCATAGCGTTTAGATCTCTGAGTTCATGTATTCCCCTTGGACTCAAACCATATACTACTTCAAATTGACTCCTTCCTATGCTCTGGTTGATGGGATCATTATAGGCATACTCTGCTTGAAGGAGTATCAAATCCCATTGCTTCCCATGCTCCTTGGTAAGACACCTTAGCAAGTTACCAAGTGGCCTATTGACCACTTTAGTCTACCCATCCGTTTTTGGATGATAGGAAGAACTAAATATCAAGTTTGTGCCCAATTTCCTCCACAAGGTCCTCCAAAAGTGACCTATGAACTTAGTATCTCTATCAAACACAATGGTTAAAGGAATTCCATGAATCCTTAAAATCTCCTTGAAAAATAGACCAGCAAGATGAGATGCATCATTATTACTTTGACAAGGAATGAAATGATCCATTTTACTAAACCTATCTACAACAACAAAAATGCTATCATACCCCCTTTGTGTCTTGGGAAAAACTAATACAAAGTCCATGCTAATTAACTCCCATGGTTAGTCTAGTATTGGAAAGGGTTGATAGAGTCCTACATTAGAACTAGATCATTTATCCCTTTGAAATATCCCACAACTCTCCACAAACTTCTTGACATCCACATGAATCCTCAGCCAATGATAGAACCTCTTGACCTGCTCCAAGGTCTTATCATACCCAAAGTTTCCACTCAAACTACCACAATGCTTTTCTTTGATCAAATTTTCCCTCATAGAGCACTTTGGCACACACAACTGAGCACCCTTAAATAACAAACCATCTTGTAACATAAAATCAAAATACTCACTGTGAAAAGCTTCTTGAGATTGATTGTAAATAGCAAATGCATTTTTGAAATCATCATCATCCTTGTACATTTATTTTAGTGTATCCATTCCCACACTCTAGAGTTGTATTTATTGCACCATCACAGATCTCCTACTCAAGGCATCATCAACCTTATTTTATTGTCCCTTCTTGTGCTTGATTGTAAAGGTGTAGGCCTACAAATACTCCATCCATTTTATGTGCCTCTAACTCAATTTATCTTGACTATTCAGAAAGCTTAAAGCATGATTTTCTGTGAAGACAATAAATTCCTTTGGTAAGAGGTAGTGTATCCATTTCTTGAGGGATTGTACCATTGCATAGAGCTCAAGGTCATATGAGGAATACTTCCTTTTGGCTTCATTGACCTTCTCACTAAAGAATGCTATCGGTCTCCCTTCTTGACTCAAAATTGCACCTATGGCATAATCTCTTGCATCACACTCAATGGCATACACTTTGCTAAAGTTTGGTAATGTGAGTATGGGTTGTTGAGCCACTCTTGTCTTTAAGTATTCAAAACTCCTCTCAACTTCATCAGTCCACTGAAACTTATTCTTCTTATCTCCTTTGATTGTATCAATGATAGGAGAAAAAATGTGACTAAATTTATTAATGAACTTCCTATAGAAACTAGCTAAGCCATAAAATCTCCTTACCTCTGTTGTTGTCTTAGGAGTTGGGCAAGTGAGTATGGATTCTACCTTTGTGGGATCCATCTTCAAGACACCTTTAGATACCACAAAACCAAGGTAAACAAGTTCTTTTTTCATGAACTTACATTTCTTGAGTTTGATCATCAACTTCTCCTCATTCAAATTCCTCAACACCATATCTAAGTGTTGCAAGTGCTCCTCGTTTGTCTTGTTGTATACAAGGATTTCATTCAAGTATACCACCACAAATTTACCTATGAATTTCTTTAGAACCTCATTCATCATGCTCATGAATGTGCTTGGGGAATTTGAAAATCCAAATGGCATCACTAGACACTCATAAAAACCCTCATTGGTCTTGAAGGTGGTCTTCCACTCATCTCCTTCCCTTATTCTAATCTAATGGTATCCACTTTTCTAATCAATCTTTGAGAAGTAGCATGCACCTACTAAACTATCCATCAATTCCTCCATCTAGGGTATAGTAAATCTATATCTAATTGTGATCTTATTGATTTCTCTTGAATGAGTACATAACCTCCAATTTCCATCCTTCTTGGGTGCCAAGACGGTAGGCACAACACAAGGGATCAAGATTTCCCTTATGAGACCTTTATCCAACAACTCTTGAATCTAATTTCTGATCTCTTCATTTTTCTTGGGTGTCATCTTGTATGTTGCTTTGTTTTCCAAGCTTACACATGGTATGAGATCAATATGATGACTCAAATCCCTTATAGGAGGCAAATAACTAGGAAGCTCCTTCTCCATTATGTCTTCATACCTATCCAATAGGGTTTGCACCTCTTTAGGTATCTCCATTCCATCTGTTGTTGTCATAACAGATGGAGGTTTCCCAATGATGGCATAACCAACTTCTTCTTCATTCAAACTCTTCAAAAACTCTTTCTCCTTGACCACCAACACACTTGGTCCTTCATGAACTGAACTATCATCTTCTTGAATGGGTGAAAGGGTATATGATTTCCCATCCTTCTTTATCACATATATATTATTCTCCCCATTATGTTTGGCCTTCCTAAAGGTTTGTATTGCATAGTATGTGGATAGGAATTGTGTCTTCACTTTGGCTATTTGGTCCACAGGCTTATCTTGAATTTACTTCTTAATATTTCTTCTTGGACATGGTTCCACCATGTGAGGGTAGGACCTTCAGCTTAGTCTTTGCCATTCACCTTCTTTTTGTCTTCTATTCACATACTATCTGAATACAACCCTATTCACATACTGCAATCCAAACCTTTAGACCATACTATGAAATTCCTCAGGTATATTCCTATTCAAATTTTGCACCTTTCTAAAGGTTTGTATTGCATAGTATGTGAATAGGAATTGTGTCTTCACTTTGGCTACCATTTGGTCCCATGAGCTTATATTTGAATTTACCTTATTAACTCTTTCTTATTGGACATAGTTCCACCATGTGAGGGTAGGAGCCTTCAACTTAGTCTTTGCAAATTTCACCTTCTTTTTGTGTTCTATCTCCTCAAATTCAAAGAAGTTGTCTAAAGCATCTATCCAAGCCAAGATTTCTTCACTGTCTAATTTTCCACCATACATTGGAACTTCCACTTTCACTTTTGGAATATTGTCACCCTTGACAACCTTTAGCATCCTAACCATTCTCTTTTCTTCAGGGTCCAATTCTTCATCCTCTTCTTGGACTCTAGTTGGAGGGTTCTCACTCTCACTCTCTTCCTCCTTATCACTTTGGTCACCACTAACCATTCCTCTCCTTTGATTATTTTATAGGGTTTTTATCCTTGTAATGGTTGCTTCTTGTGACTCCCTATAGAGCCTTTCATTTTGAAGTAACTTCTCTTTCAATTCTTTTACCTCTTTGGCCATTGGATTACCCTTTGGAGAAATTTATCTTACGCCCACTCTCTTTCACTTTCCCACCTCCAATCAAAACCTTTTTTCTAATACCACCTGATGTAGAGAAAGGTTGGATTAGCTTGTGCTAACTCAATTCAATACAATTCAACCACTACTTTAACCTCAAGATCCCTGCAATGGTGATTTTCTCTAACTAGCTTGTCTTCCCAACTAGGTCTCCAAAATGGTGTTTTGTGGCATATATTTTAGATAAGGCTATCTCACCATGAAACCTAGACCTTTTAAGATACCCATTAGGCCCTATTCTAACATATCTTCCTAGGGACATAGGTTGTTTTGGAACAAAACACACAAATCTGGTCTGCAACACTTGAAACTAAGCCAATTAGGCCACTTTTACAAAGCAACTACTAAGAAACCATGTCACAAACACCTAAACTCTTCACAAATGTATTTAACCAGTCACATAGGGTCCTAAACACAATATTTTAGCAACAAATCACTCATCCAAGTTGTTGTCCCACACTTTCTTTATCCAACCTAGCTTATCACATCAGGATGTTAGGCTAGGGCTTTGATAAAACTCCTCCAAAATCCATCCCTTGCTACCTAAAAAAATAAAGCATTGAAAACACATCTAAAACTACCATTCCACCGAGTTTAGCTAAATTACAACGGTGGAATGGTTTGAAACCTACATTTTTGTTCTCAAACCCTTGAAATGGAGGGTTTCTAAGTAGTTTGAGAAGAAATGCTTCAAACAAGATTTATTTCTAATGAAAATACACCACAATAAGCTCAAATGAAATCTAAAACACTATAACCACCTTTCACATAAGTCTCAACTCATGGCAGTATAGTACAGGGCCATACAGAGCTAGAAAACACAAAAAATTGCACAAAATTACAGAAAAACAAAGATTATTCACTTCCTTTGTCCACCAAAAGATACAATGATCATGCCTCAAAGTTTATGAGGATAAAACACCAACATGAAACTATCATTCATCAGTTACAAACAATAATGCTCAAGTGACTATTCAAATTGCCTCAACATGCAATTTTGCCAAGTTGTAAGCAACTTTTACATTCTTGCTACAACTTTTACCAAACACCTAAAAATGACCCTATATAACACTAAACATGCAAAAATTATCTTATGTCAACCTTATTGCATCCATTAATTGTCAAAACACTCAAATTACTAACCTAGACCCCTAAATGCATCACTAAAACTAACATGAACATGGTGCCTCTGCACCAAAGGCCTTGAATATTCATGGAAGACCTAAGAAAAAATGAAAGAAGAGTGAGAAGTGTGAAAAATCCAAGTCCAAGGGGAGATCTAAGTCTCCTAGAAAATTTAAAGTTATTTGTTGCAACTTCAGTAAGCTTGGACATGCTCATAAGAACTACAAGGAAGAAAAGAAGAAGAAAAAGAAGAAATTTTATTTTGATTCTAAGTCTAAGAAGGAAGATTGTGATGCATCCATTTCAGATTTGGCAACTTGTGAAGGTAATGATGCATGGCTAATTGACTCGGGTGAATCTTTCCATATGACCTTTAATAAATATTGGTTTTCTGAATATGAAGAATTTGATGGAGATAAGGTGTACTTGGGTGATGATTCTCATTTAGACATTATTGGTCATGGTAAAGTTAAAATCAGGTTTCCTAATGGTAGAATGAAAAGGATTAATGGTGTGTTGCATATCCCTAGTTTAGCACAATTTTTTTTATCTATGACCAAACTAATAGATGCAAGTTTGCAGGTAGTATTTTGTGATGCAAGATGAAATATGGTTAGAGGTGCTATGGTGATTGCTATAGGTTTCAGATATGGCACATTTTATAAGCTTGATAGATGCACCATTGAGTGCAATAGTACTTTTGTAAAAAGCAAGTCTATGGAAAAAGTGAGGGTTTCAGCTTCAGCAGATGGTCATGGATTTTGGGTACCCCAAGGGTTCTCTTTCTTTTGAATCAGATTTACCTACAAAGAAAACTATGTTATGGCACCAGAGACTTGGACACATTGGAGAAAAGGGTCTAAGGACCCTAAAAAATAAAAACCTTGTTGAAGGCTCATCTGATTGTAATCTTGAAATTGATTTCTATGAGCATTGCATTTATGGAATAAAAAAATCGCATTCAGTTTTACTCGAGTTCTCATAAATCTTGTGGTATATTGGATCTTAATCATTCTGATGTGTTTGGTCCTATATATGTTCCTTCAATTGGTAAATCCACATATTATGTTTCATTTATTGATTATTATAGTAGAAGGAGATGGGTATACTTTCTAAAAAGTAAATCTAAATTTTTCAGTTGATTTAAATAATTTAAAGCAATGGTTGAGTTGTGGACTAGAAATAAAATAAAATGTTTAAGGACTGATAATGCTGGTGAATTTTTCTCTAATGATTTTGATATATTATGTAAAAATTGTGGTATTTATAGAAAAAATATAACTTCATATTCTCCATAGAAGAATGGAGTTGCAAATTGAATGAACATGACACTAATGGAGAAGGCTAGGAGTATGTTGAGTGGGGCTTCTCTAGAAAAAAAAATTTGGGC
This sequence comes from Sequoiadendron giganteum, assembly GCA_007115665.2. Taxonomy (NCBI): domain Eukaryota; kingdom Viridiplantae; phylum Streptophyta; class Pinopsida; order Cupressales; family Cupressaceae; genus Sequoiadendron; species Sequoiadendron giganteum. The sequence continues at coordinate 769,711,061 of CM021101.1, forward strand.
TGAAATTATTTCCACTGCTTGTTACCTGATTAACAGATCTCCTACATCAACTCTTGTTGATAAGATGCCTCTAGAGGTATGTGTTGACGCAGTATTTTTCATGTAGCAGTAGTCTTATGGGAAACTTAGCTAATGGGGACGTTATGCGCTAGCTTAGTGACCTCCGGGGTTTTACCAAAGTCAGCTCTTCGCTTAATGGGTGAAGTAAAAGGCAAAAGAGATTGCAAGAATATAAAATTTACACTACGAGCGATGCGCCAAATTCTTTGAATAACTTTACCAGAGCACAGTGCATAATGCAAAGGCCCGAACCATTAAATTGCTATTAATTAAGATAAATTTTCTCAAAAGCACTTGTCATTCAACACCATCCTTCTATATGCATAATGTAATCGAACATAACTTTGCTTTAACACAAAAGAGTTGAAGAAACATGATCTGTATTTATATTAGCTATGAAAGGTTACAAAAAATTGAAGAATAGGCATTCATACAAAAATAAAGACAATAGCACAGGTCAATAGTTTCAGCGAAGAATTGAAAACAGAAAGGCCAAATTTATTTGGCACAGTCCGAAGTCTTTGAATTGAAAGTAACTATTACACAAGGCTTAATCCTCAGTGTTTGAGAGATCTCTTAAACTTAATCAACAACCTAATAAAAGAAAAACTAGGCCCCATATATTGGCCATCCCACCACCTGAAAACACATTATGAAAGAGCAAACCACGCGTGGGTATCTTCGGCCCAGATTATCCCGAGCTGCCATAGCAAACATCCATCTATCAGCAACATGCTAGCGAGGCCATGACACGAAATGGAAAACCATGCAGCAATAGGAGAGGACACGCGGCAGTGAGGAGTACAAAAGATCTATCGGCATCTCCAGGGTAACTGACGCGGGAACAGAAACGCCACATGTTACCCAGATGGAGCTCGGTAGAAAGTAGCAAAGGCAACCAGCAGAAAGCCGTGAGAGAGATCCACGTGGAGCACTCCGAAAGCAAAAAGGGTATGAGGCGGGCCCAACTCGGAAGACAGCCAATGCAAGCCTCATGGCACACAGTCAGAGGTTGCAGAGAAATGAAGCGAAAGAAGAAAGAAAAGCTTCGCGAGGGAGCCACGTGGTGAGCTCTGAGGACAGTGAGCATACAAAACTAAGGCGCAGCCGCAAAAGAAAAGAAAACTACCAAGACTTAGGTGGTTTTTGTTGAATAGTTTGGCGACTCATAGGGGCTTTTCGCTCATGGAAAGGAGAACCCCAGAAACTTTTGGCTCAGCAACAAGAATACTCACAACCTTGATAGGGCGGCCTGCAGATTGGTCCATACCTCATTTGTCGGTGTAGAGAGAGCTCGCAGATGCTCATGAGCCAGTCTATGATCAATAATTACCTTGAAAGGCAATCCGCCTAATACTTTAGTTTCCAACTCCAATTGGAAGAAAAGTTGCGCCAGTCGATGCACAATCCCCTCGATCTCCTCAGCAGTCAGAGATTGATCAAAAGTCTGGAAGACAAAAAGATCCTACTTCTTCTCCTCGATCATTTCAAGAATATGCTCCACACCTGCTACTACTTGGTCTGCAATGAAAGGCGAAGGGAGACCTCTTTGAGTCAATCGAGAAAAATTCGCCCGCATGTCGCTGGTAACCTGGTTTAACTGAGCTTTGTAATCTGCTACCTATTGAACGGCCTCATGTATGGAGATGAGGCTACTAGTGCCCAAAGCTATCATCGTTCAGTCGTTGATGCCCATGCTATTCAATGCTTCATCTGAAGCGGTATACAACTTACCCAATAATATTCTAGCCTTGGGAACCTTGTCAGAAGTTGATTCTTGAACCTGTTGTGTCGATTCACTCATCATTTCATAGAGGCTAGCCGCTTGCGCCATAAACTTTAAATTGGGCTGCAGGGTAAGGCATAGAGCCTTCACCTTGTCCTAGTATGATGTGTGTAGCCCTTTGGCAATTTCTAAGGAGCTCATTTGAGGCGCAAGGAGTTGGGTTCTTAGGGCAGCCAATTCTGCCTCTTTGTTGCCTAAACATGCCACTGCCTCTGCCAAGCTTTTATCCAATGTAGACATCTGCACCTTTAGGGTAAAAACCTCCTTTTCCTTTTCTGCCAAGGCCAATTTGGCCCACTTAGTCTTTTGAACCTCCAACTCGAAGTTGGTACTCACCTCAGCAATCTCGGCAGTGGTGTTATGTCAGAGCTCTCTCATGCCCTCAGTTAGCAGCTTAGACTTAGCTTGGAGTTCCTTTTCTTCTACTTGGAACTTCTCTTCATTTGCTCAGAGTAGCTCAACCTGCTTCTCAAGAGTCGGAATGACTTCCTCACTCAAATTTTGTAACTCTTTGATTTTATCTTCGAAGGAAATCCTCTCCTTCTCCAGCCGACCTATTTCGTTCTCCTGGGCTTTGAATTTATTTACCCAGATGTCGACCTTCCTTTTCAACTCTGCAATCTGATCATCCTTTTTCTTCTCCTGCCAGCTAAACTTGAGAAAATTAGTAGTCACTATTTTTTGAGTCTCCTCCATCAGCTCAACTTTATCCTGCGGGCGGGCCTGCCGCAAGTCTAACCCAACAGCATTCACAGAATAGTCACTGAGTTGCATCTCGCTTACTGCCTTGATCATATTAGGAGTGATCTTTGCAAACATCAAGGAATTTTGGCTTTCATTGAAAATGGTTTGCAAGTAGGGCTCCACCTGCCTGGTTGCGTCTTTCGCTCTTTGCTTGCTGATACAGTTGGCGCGGGATACTCCTGAGGGACAACCAGTGGCAAAGATAGTGTGGGAGAGGCATCAGAGGTCTTGCTGGGTCGCATTATAATAGATAGGGAGAATGGCGGGATGAATTGGCCACTCGGAGGGGATGGAAATGAAGTGATGGTGTAAGGAAAAACTAGGGATGCACCAACCGTAGGGTTGGGCCTTGGGGATAAAAATTGTTGGCCTACGAGCTCGGTGCTGACATCAAATTATGCTCTAGGTAAAGTATGGAAAGCAGAGGACACAAGAGGGAAAACGGGAGGAGAAAGACTAGAATGACCGGCAAAACCAGAAGCCGAGATGACTGGCATAGATGAGACAGTAGGGGCAAACTGTTGTGAGACCAAAGATAGAGGAGAGAGAAGAGGGAGGAAAGTTTACCTGTTGTTCCGGCAGAGCCACAGATGCCTCGATCGCTTCCTTCATTGGCTGCTCCTCCTTCATGCCGGCCTCCTTGGTACGTTGTCGCTTCTCCTCCAGGAAATCATCGAGATAGAGAATGACCCATCTCTTACCACTGGCGGTCCTTGGCTTTCGTTTTGATTTAGAGGAGGCAGAAGGCATGGATACCAGTAGGCATGGCTCTTCCTCCAGCACGGGCTGTTTACCAGTATTCTTTTCAAGTACTGGATTCTCAACGATGGCAGGGGAATTATGAGTTATTTCTTCCCCAGATTCTGCAGTAGCCTCCTTTGGTCTATATTGTTGCACGGATGTTGAGCGGTTCAGAGAATTCTCAACATTTGGATGTTCATTTTCCCAAATTTCATCAAACTTCTCATCGAGGGCGACCTCGTCATATAACTTGCCAGCTGCCAGAATCTTCTGCTGGTATATCCAAAAAGCTTGCATCTTCTCGGGTGCCCAATTGAGCTTATTTAATTGGGTGACCAAAGGGGGGCTAATCACGAGCTTTGGGTTGACCCTCCCCGCAATGTGATAAAAATTCAGTCAGGGTGGTCGACCATCCACTGTAGACAAATATTCGAGGCCTACATATCTACCTATGTTTCCCTCTTCGGGATCCCTCCGGAGGTCCCAGAATGGCCGAGGTGAATGCAAAATCTTAATGTCGATTTCCAACAAATTATTTTCAGGATTGTAATTCCAGGGATCATCTATTAGTACTAGCCCGAGGTGACCCAACTTTGAAAGAAGAATCACTGAGGTATCGATCTGCGAGGTCCTCTTCTTAACCAGCGACACCAAACCAAACATGATTGGCAACAGCAAATGGGAGGTTAAGTTTTTTCCTCCCCAATAATCATCATCAAGGGTACATAGTTGTCTCATTGCCTCCAGGGCCAGCACTCTATCAGAGAGGAAACGAGGAAGCCAAAAAGGTTCTCGAACGAAGCCTGGCTTGCGGAGCATGGTGAAATCCGTGTCAAAGAATTAGTTACAAGGTGGAGTTAACTTCCCAAGCTAGAACCTCTGGCGAGGTGATATGCGTTCGGTCATATTTATACCAGCCCTACCCAAAGCCCTTATAGTCCAGGCTATGAACGCATCCGAGAATGCATAATAATCAAAAAATTTTGACATGATAGCGGTCCATGTCGAAATCGGCTTCCTTGAGCCATTCTCATCAAAAACAAACATGAGCATAGACGTTGAAAAATAATCCAGATTTTGGTTCAAAATTAAGTAGGCTAGGAAAGTTGAATACCTGAACCTAGAGCTGACCCCGAATTCTTTTAGTTGCAGCCAAATGCCATCGCTAATAATCTTTCCAAAATAAAAAAGTGGGTTCTCGCGATTCTTTTTCAGCATAAAGCAGAGGGACATTTGAAACTGATGAACCTCCTTGTCTGAGTCCAACCCGCACACCATCGCTAGCATTGAAGTGACAGATTATGCCACACCTTTAAGAGCCTTCAAACCGAAAGGGAATTTAGGTGGGGCCGAACTACTCGGATGTTGAAGTTCGGAGCGATAAAACTGTGGCCCAAATTGGAGCTCTCCCCACTTTTGTTGCATTCTCTCCAGGCTAAAATTGTCAACTTCCTTACCCAAAGGAAATGGGACGCACAGCATATCCTGAATAGCCATGAGACTAATGACTACCCAAAAATCCTCACCGCTGATAACCCTTGTGTTTGGGTCGAACAGTGTCACGCATGCTGCTACAATCTCTAAGCAAGTGTGCACCAAGGGGACCATGTACTGTGCAAACCCGCAGTACCATAGTCGTTTAGAAAATTAGTCTGTTGTATGCTTCATTCTTTCGCATGTAGCTTCTTGAAGGCTCTTTGGATTGCTAGACAACTCAGGGTCAAAGACATTGTCCCAATCCTCCAAAACCAATGCCTGGTCCCTGTGAGGAACCGTGCTCAATAACTTCTGGTTCACTGGGTGAGTGAAAGGCCAACTAGGCTTTGTAGGTATGCCTAGAGTAGCATAAGACTCTTCATCATAAAGTTGCACGCGGAGTGCATTCCTCATCTGCTCGCTTAGACTTACTCGAGCCGAAGTTTGTGTAGGGTTTTCTGCAATTTCGGCCATTTTGTCTTCACAAGGGTCTTTGTGCAAACCTTTGGCAAATGACTTAGCTTCTCTAAAAAACTCTTTTTTCTTGTGAATGCCTTAATTGCTTAATTCTTTGGTAACTTTTGCAATAAATATGTTTCCCTGCATGCCATAACTTGCCTTTTCCACCATTTTGAGAAAAGCGGCCGAAAAAAGGTACATGCCAGCCATTTACGCCAAGTTGCTATTATGCATTATCAGCTTGTTTGTGTGAAAAGATCGCCAACCATCCAAACTACCCAAATATTAAATGACAATCTTTCACGTGTGATGAAAGTAGATTCTTGTCTTGAAAAACGAACCCAGGCAACCTTGCGAGCCTTTCCTTGCAGGCTATCTATATTGATATTAGTGATCGTACAAGGCACATTGCCCAACAGAGCTTCTCTCTATAATTTCATTTGATTCGGATGAGACGGTGGCACTTCCTATTACTGACACTTGGCCGATTTGTGAATGATGTAGCAGCTTAGTGGAGCAAGTTGCAAGCTGCAACTCTCCTTCCCATCACCTCGCACACCACAATACTGAAAACCAAGGCGAAGTGACACACTTGGTGTAATTGCTAATCATGATTTCTTTGGCAAGCAAACGTTAGTCAATTTATAAATCAACTCCTTGCATAGCATTGTAAACCACAATATCAGCTAGCCTTTCAACCTAGCAATCTCCTGCTACCTTAGCAGTTTTAATCTTTTAGCTTAGAAAAGCAGAAATCATGGAAACACCAGTGAGACTCACTTGCAAAAAGACCCAGGCTACCTTTCTTGGCAAGATTACCTACAGGCGCTTAAAACGTATGACAAGTGCAAAAAATCTGTTATACGTGAAAGACATTAAGTGGATCCTTGGGAAAGACTACATGCATTATGAAGGGCAATATCGGGTGAACACTAGTGTCTGCTCCCACTTCATCGCCTTGTTGTTGGACATCGGTGTCTCCAAGCTTAAGATTATAAAACTAACAAAGCTGGTCTTCCCTACGCGCTACCTAGAAGGTCTAGAGTAGATTGTGCGTGCAGCCCAACTGGGTCATGGGATTCCCTCAGTTCGAAACATTCACCTGCAGCAGCTGCATGGAGGCATCATTCCAACCAGACCCTTTTTGTTCGGCTTTGAGCTGGAAACCCATGAAGAGCATCGTGCCAGAGCCCACGTAGGTTGCTCATTCCTGATGTGCATACACTATCTTGAGTCATTCTCTAGTTTTCAGTGGTACGAAGACTTTGAAGGAATGGTATTTCCGGAGCCCGAGCCGCCTGCTGTTGTGATCGCCGGTCCTTCTCATTAATATCTCGAAGACAAAGATGGTTGCAAATTTTGCTTCTGTAACCTCCTAGTTCCATATGTAGCAGACTTATGTAAATGTTAATACTAGGCCCTAGGCCTCAGATATATATTGTAAATTTTTGGCTACCATGAATATATAAAATATATCTTTCTTGAATGTGCAGCCTACTTACAAATTTATTTCAAATGTTTGCATTATTGCTATGCTTTTCCTCGCCTCTTGCACTTAAGATCAAAATTTAAAGCAGGGAAGAGTAATTACATATATACAAATGTACAAAATTAACACATAAGCAGGATTAATAAAACTTTTTAAGATGTATTCCATTGATTGGAATACTCAGGGCGTTGCCTTTCATATCTTCCAACTCGAAAGAGTTGAACTGTTTACATTGGTAAATCTTGAATGGCCCTTCCCAGAGACTGTCGAATTTGCTATGTTTTCCGGGTTTTGCTCCGCGCTCATTAAATTTAAGCACTAGGTCTTTGCATTGCAGCCCTTGGTCTAAAGCTTTCTTGTTGAACCAATTCTTTACCACTTGCTAGCTGCTATTCATTGTTTCCAGGGCATGCTCTCTTTTTTCCTGCACCTCGAGCAACTCGGAAAATCACACCTCCATCGCTCCGTTTTGTTTAATTTCCAGAGACTTGAGCAATTGTAGGGTGGGAATCTCTGTGGCAATAGGCAGCAATGCTTCTTTCCCGTACACCATCTCATAAGGAGATGTCTTCAATATTTGTTTGGGCATGATTCGGTCTGCCCACAGCACTATCCGGAGGTTCCTATGCCACTCTTTTTGGTGTTCTGAGCCGATCCTTTTGATCAACCTGAAGAGGTTTTTGTTAGTAGACTCCACTAGACCATTTCTCTGGGGATAGTACTTAGAGGAAGTCTTTAGGAACACTCCATAGTTTAGAGTGAAATGGCTCATCTTTGAGCCGATAAAAGCTTTAGCATTGTCAGAGATAATTGTTTTAGGTGGGCCGAATCTGGCCACCAGTTCTTCGAGGAAATTAACAATCTCCATCTCCGTAGCATTTTTCACTGGCACTGTCTTTTCCCACCTGGTAAAATAGTCAGTTGTCGTTAGTATCCATTTATGCCCAGCTGAAGAGATAGGGTTGATCATCCCAATGAAATCTAAACCCCATTGAGAAAAAGGTTCTTCTACCACTATAGGCCTTAAAGGCATAGCAGCATTTTATCTCTTTCCAACATAGAACTGACATTCCTTGCAAGACTTAATCAATGAAAAAGCAACCTTAAAAAGTGTAGGCCAAAAATAAACGGCACGCATAATTTTAATCGTCGTGGTTCTTGCAGAAAAATGTCCCCCGGCAGGGCTATTATGATATTGATCTAATATTTTTCGGGCTTGTTCTTCATTGACACATCTCAACAGCATGCCGTTAAAATTTTTTTTAAACAGGACACCCTTCAAAAGAAAAAAATTGCTATTCTGTAGGCAATAGAAGCGTCTTTTAAAAGTTGGGAGATCAATTGGATACCTTCCAATCTGCATGAAATTTATCCTGTCATCAAGCCAGTTGCTCTAAGAACTCTCTTCATTTATCAACACAGGTTCCGGGACTTCAAACTTTGTCACTGTTTCACTGTTTCTGGTGATATATTCACACAGCCCTTTTCCCTTGACGGTTTTGACAGGTTTGACTTCAATGTCGTATTCTAGGATCTTGGTGATCCAATTGGCTCTTTTTTCGGTGATTTCTCCTTCCATGATATATTCTCGGACACTAGGATGCAGAACACAAACAATCACCTTATTATATGATATCAAATGTCGGAACTTCTTAAGCCCTTTAACAATGGCGAAGGCCTGTTTCTCTACAAAGTTATACCTCACTTCATATTCTTTTAAAGTCTGAGAATAAAAATCAATAGGGGACTTCCTTGCATCTTTATCATTCTTCTGCATAAGCACTATGGCAATACTATTTCCACCACCAAAGACATACATAATAAAATCCTTAGACAGGTCTGGGTTAACCAACACAGGGGCGAAAGAAATAGCCTCTTTTACAAGTTCAAAAGCTCTTCTAGCTTTCATCGTCCATTTGAAAAATTGGTCCTTCTTAAGCATTAAAGTAATTGGATGAACAATGCCTGCGAAATCTGCAATAAATCGGCTAATAAAATTAACCTTTCCCAGAAAAGATTGCACACCTTTTTTGTTGATAGGCAATGGAAGCTCTCAGATTGCATCGCCTCTTTTTGGATCAATAGCAATGCCCTCCTTAGAGACGACATATCCCAATAGTTTCCCTTGGGGAACTCTGAACACGCACTTCTTCGAATTCAAGGAGATTCCAAATTCCTGGCATTTCTGGAAAACAAGCTCCAAATGATCAAAATGATCATCAGTAGATTTTGAGAAAATTGTTAGGTCGTCTAGATAGATGGGTATAATCTTGTGGATCAAATCTTTAAAAGTGATGTCCATAGCTCACTGAAATGTGGCTCCAGTGTTTGAGAGCCCAAAAGGCATTTTTGCATAAGCATACATTCCCCACTTTGTAGTGAACGTTGTCTTATATTGGTCTTCTTCTTTCACTCAAATTTGAATATAGCCTGAAAAACTATCCAGCATTGAAAATATTTCGTAACAAGCTACATTCTGAAGAATTACTTCCATTGAAGGTAGGGGGTAATGATCCTTTAAAAACACTCTATTTAAATCTCGAAAGTCTATGTATAGGCGTATATCTTCATTTTTCTTTCGGACAGGCACTAGGTTTGACACCCAAGTGCTATGTTTGATCGGAAACACTATCCGGGATGCAATCAACTTGTTCAGGTCCTGTGACATAAGAGATTCTATCTTTGGGTTCACAGGTCTCTATTTTTGGTGAACTGATTTCGCTCCTTCTGTTAGTTCAATTGTATGCTCGATGATCCTAGGATCGTACCCTTTAAGATCATCATATGACCAAGCTACCACTCTTGGGTATTCTTCACAGAAGTGTTTTAGCCTATCTTTATTCTTTTGCGACACTTATTTCCCAACTTTGAGCTTCTTATCTTCTCCGATATGCAAATCGGTATAATCGCCTTTGTCCGCCACGAGTTTCCTTTTATCTCTTGTTGCATCATCAGAATCGAACAGGCTTTCCAAAGTGACTAGCCCCCTCGGGAGCTTGTTGGATTTCAACTGGATGATTTGATCTCCATAAGCTTCAACGATCTTCGGTTGCAGCTGATCGGAAAATTCTCCAGATGACCGAAGGAATGATGCAATATGAGCATCGCTATCAAAAACCTGCCAATCTTGATTGTCATCTGGGATGGCAAGTCTTATAATTACTTTCACCGCATGTTTATTTCTAAATAACTCGGTGGCGGGTTCGAATTAAGCCCCAATAGTTTCCATCCTATCAGTTTTGGAGTTCATTTCCCTTGGAATAGCCTGAATATTGAATGCTTCAAACTTGTCGATCAGATCCCAGACCCTATGTCGATAAGATCACATGTGGATATTCTTTGCGGCTAAAGTTCTACGGATTTGGTTAACCACTAGCTCAGAATCTCCAAAGACACTTATCTGATTGGCACCCATTTGCTCCGCAAAGCTTAAACCATGGATGAGACCTTCATATTCGGCTTCATTGTTTGAACAGGCAAACTGGAAATGGTAAGACCTCAACGTCTTTTTGTCAGATGGAGATACCAAACAAATCCCAGTTCTAGCTCCTACTTTACATCTGGCTCCATCAAAATATAACGTCCACATTTCTGGAGATTCTTCACCCTCGGGTTCTCTAGTAACTTTAGGCATGATCTACCCTTCTTCATGAATAACATAGATTATGAGGCCAGTTGAGTGGTAGTTCCCGAAAGGATCTGTATCAATAAATTATTTCAACAATTTTTCTTCATCCACTGTCTGAGAGCTAGTAGCCTCCTCTTCTTCAAGAAATTCAACATTATACCTTTCCTCTTGAGAGATTGAAGTGTGTGTTGCTTCTTCAAAATTTCGAAAAGCCTCGTTAGCAACGTGCTCAAGATGTAAGGTCTCTGATAACAGTTTCATCTTAGCCCCATTTTTGGTCCTTAGAATCAAATGGGACCAGTCTAAAGCTAGATATCCTCCTACATTTGCAGTGAACTCTCAAGACAAACAAATTCCGAACAGGGGAGGGATATCAATGAGTATGGTATCCTGATTTACAGTGATACTAGGGCAGGCAAAAAAAGTCATAGGTAATCCCTTAATTATTCCAATAATATACACCCTATTTCCATCAAGCTGCATGACTCTTTTATTCAGAGGCTCATATTTTAGACCCAAAGCATCAGCTACTTGCTTTGGCATGATAGTGGTGTTAGCACCAGAGTCGATCATGCAGTTATGCAACAACCTATCACCAAGAATCAGTGTTAGAAAGAAAGGTCTAGGTTTAGACTTACTTTCCCTTCCAGACTCGAGCTTCTCCTCTGGTTGAATTGTTAGCACTTTATCCAGGTCGGACCTGGATGCATCCTCTCTATTGGGTAGAGCAAACACCCTAGAATCTTCTTCAACTGACAGTGCCTTTTGTAGTAGTACCTTCTGCTCTAGAATGGCCAGGAAGTCCCACAAAGAAGCGTTGGCAGATGATTTTTTCAGTTGTTCCACCACATTGAATTATGCTTTTGGTTGGTGAGTAGCGATTACCTGCTTTTTAGGTCTAGCGGCCGTTACAAGTTTCACAGTCGGTATATCTGGTAATTTGGTAACAGTAGAAGTGACTGACGAAGCCTTCATCTTGGGAGGAAGTGGATTCGGAGGGCTAAGAACATCCATCTCTGACTGTAGTGGGGTTGGCAATAGGCTTGTCATTAGGCTGGGCATTGGTTGTGATGAAACCTTGGTAGGTGATGTTGTAAACTCTCTGGTAAATCTACACTTAGAATGCGTATTATAATCAGATTGCACTCAAGGTATTTTATCAATAGGGATGTTATTCAGAAATGCTGACTCTTCTCCTTCCATCCACGAAAAGAGAGCCTGGTTCAGGACAATCTCTGACTCTTGCTGGATAGACATCCCCTGCATTTGTGCGGAAAGGACCACATTGTCCATTTGTTGAGAAGCATATGGTGAGTTGTCAGAAACGGATGTGCAGCCTTGGCTACGTTGATCTATGATTTGTTGTTGCAAATTTCTCCGCGGACAATTTTGTGGCATGTGTGCATCATTGCAAGGAAAACACCATGAGTTACCATCTTCGGCTAAATTGTTCTGTCCCGCCACTAGCTCCTTATTCAAACTAGGATGAACAGTCTGCATCAGTAGAGTTACCGGAACCACCTGATTGCTTGATTGAGCCAAACTATTCCCTCGTGACCTATCCTGCCACTGGTTTGATTGATACGGAGGTTTCCTGCCTTGGTAATTTTGGTATGCCGGATTTTCATAGTTGTATTGTTGTCGCTTCAGAGTAGTCAGTTCATTAGTCATAGCCCACATCTGTTCTCTCATTTCGCTCATCTTAGCAGCCATGGAGTTCAGCACTGGAGCTACTACAGGAGCTCCCATCGGGGCCGTGCTTAGAACACTTCCGGGATAGATGTACATAGATTGGGGGGAAGTCGCAGACGCACTGGTAGAAGGAACTTCGGCTTCTGGAGCATTGCACTCGAGGAACAATGGCATGATGGGTCTTGGTGCCAATTTCCCTACAGCGATCAAATTATTTTTTGCAGCAATAGCTAGAGCATAAGCATCAGGAAGAGTTTCTCTGCCCAGAGCCTGTAACATCATGGAGATATCAGCATTTATCAACTTCAGGTAGAACATTAAAGCCAGATCCAGAGGTGGTCGGCTGCCAACAAGCACTCTCTGCCAGGTTGAATGGAACCTTGCATTGAAATCAGGCAGGGCTTCATGAGGAGCACGCTTTATATTGGTCAGTTGATGGTACAGTGATGATTTGTCGCCAGCATTGGAGAAACGTTCGTAAAAAGGGGTTCTGAGCTGGTCCCAAGTAGCTATGGTGCCTACTTCAATGGTCTAGTACCAATTCAATGCCTTTCCTCAGAAAGAGGCCGCCAATAATCTAAGGGCTACATTTTCGTTTGATATGCCATGTACCAGACATACATCTGCTACATCTTGTAGGTGCTCTGTGGATGTTTTTGATTCATCCCCAAAATATTTAGGGATAGCTTTTAGAGCCGAAACAGGGATGGGGGCCCATACTACAGGAGGCACAGGTGCTACTAATGGACTGTCGGAGTCCCAGGCTATGTAGTTTCTAGCAGCCATAGGTGCAAGTGGATTAGGCTATGTCGAAGAAGGAGGAGATGGAGGAGGTGAAGGGCTACCTCGGTGACCTCTCGGGTGCACCGAAACTAAAGGGGGTACAAGCTAGCTAGGGACTCTTGCAGTCTGCGACTTGGTTACAGGCCGATGGCTCATACACACTTCTAAAAATTAGGTAAACGTGCTAGTTCGCGGTCCCACCGGACGTGCCAGAAAAAGAACTGTTGACGCAGTATTTTGCATGTAGCAGTAGTCTTATGGGAAACTTAGCTAATGGGGACGTTATGCGCTAGCTAAGTGACCTCCGGGGTTTTACCGAAGCCGGCTCTTCACTTAATGGGTGAAGTAAAAGGAAAAAGAGATTGCAAGAATGTAAAATTTACACTACGAGCAATGCACCAAATTCTTTGAATAACTTTACCAGAGCACAGTGCATAATGCAAAGTCCCAAACCATTAAATTGCTATTAATTAAGATAAATTTTCTCAAAAGCACTTGTCATTCAACACCATCCTTCTATATGCATAATGTAATCAAAAATAACTTTTCTTTAACACAGAAAATTCAAAGAAACATGATCTGTATTTATATTAGCTATGAAAGGTTACAAAAAACTGAAGAACAGGCATTCATACAAAAATAAAGACAATAGCACGGGTCAATTGTTCCAGCGAACAATTGAAAACAAAAAGGCCGAATTTATTTGGCACAATCCGAAGTCTTTGAATTGAAAGTAACTATTACACAAGGCTTAATCCTCAGTGTTTGAGAGATCTCTTAAACTTAATCAACAACCTAATAAAAGAAAAACTAGACCCCATATATTGGCCATCCCACCGCCTGAAAATGCATTATGAAAGAGCAGACCACGCGCGGCAATCTTTGGCCCAGATTATCCTGAGCCGCCATAGGAAACATCCATCGATCAGCAAAACGCCAGTGAGGCCATGACACAAAATGGAAAACCATGCAGCAATAGGAGAGGACACACGGCAGCGGGGAGTACAAAAGATCTGTCGGATCTCCAAGGTAACCGACGCACGAACAGATTCACCACGTGTCACCTAGACGGAGCTCGGTAGAAAGTAGCAAAGGTGCCCAGTAGAAAGCCGTGAGAGAGATCCACGTGGAGCACTCCGAAAGCAAAAAGGGTATGAGGTGGGCACAACTCGAAAGATAGCCAATGCAAGCCACACGGCACGCAGTCGGAGGTTGCAGAGAAATGAAGCGAAAGAAAAAAGAAAAGCTTCACGAGGGAGCCACGTGGCAAGCTCCAAGGACAGTGAACATACAAAACTAAGGTGCAGCCGCAAAAGAAAAGAAAACTGCCAAGACTTAGGTGGTTTTTGTTGAACAGTATGGTCAAGCCACAATCCTTCATTGAGACATCTTAGAGTTTTTGGTTGTGAGGCATATGCACATGTTTCAAAGGAGAAGCAAAAAAAGTTAGAGAACAAGGTTGTGAAATGTATCTACATCGGATACAGCTTATATGGTGTGAAGGGATACAAGATTTAGGATCCTATTACATAGAAGGTAATATATAGTAGAAGTGTTTTTTTTAGAGAAACTAAGCCTTCTTTTGTTACATTGCATCCAAAACAAAGTAAATAGGAAGATGCAATTCAATTTCCTTCTACACCTTAGAAATTTCAATCAAGGCCCATGGATAGACAAGAAGTTGAAGCAAGCTCATCCAGCTCAGAATCTATGGAAGAGGAGGAAGAACCTCCAACTCATCTTGTTCATAGGTCTACAAGGAATAGACAGTAACTTGAAATGTATTCACCTAATGATTGGAGATGCATTTTTTCTTTGAAAAATAACATGGATGAACCCAAATCAATAGAAGAGGCATTAGGTATGAATGGTGTAGAATCTTGGAAGATTATTATGGATGAAGAAATGACAACTTTAAAAAATTATGATACATGGGATCTTGTACCATTTCCTAAAGAAAACCTATCAATTGTAAATGGTATTCAAGAAAAATATTGGTTCAGATGGAGGTATTGAGAAGTACAAATCAAGCTTGGTTGCAAAAGGTTACTCTCAAGTTGAGGGTGTTGATTATGGTGAGATATTTTCTCCTATTGCAAAAATGACATCCATTAGATTTTTTATTTCTATTGTTCTTGCTTATGATTTAGAGGTTGAGCAAATGGATGTAGAAAATTCTTTCCTTCATGGTGACTTGGAGGATATTAATATGACACAGCTAGAGCACTACGTGGTGAAAGGTAAAAGTAATTTGGTTTGAAAATTTAATAAATATTTGTATGGCTTAAAACAAAGTCCTAGGATGTGGTACCAAAAATTTGATAGATATGTGTTGAGTTTAGGATTTGAGCGTTCTTAATCAGATCATTACATCTATTATAAAACTGATGGTGATCATTTCCTATTTATTGCATTATATGTTGATGTTATGCTATTTATTGGTAAAGATAAAGGTATGATTTTAGAACTAAAATCTCAACTTGCTGCTAAATATGAAATGAAAGATCTAGGTGCAGCTAAACACATTCTTGGGATGGAAATTAAAAGAGATAGAGTAAATAAAAAGCTATGTCTTGGCCAAATTAATTATTTTGATTCAATTTTATAGAGGTTTGATATGTAGGATTATAGACAATTGTGTGTTCCTATTTCAGCTAGAACAAAGTTATCTATTTCAGATTGTCCAACATCCCCATCTGAAATGGAAGACATGAGTAGATTGCCTTACCAGAGTGTAGTTAGAAGTTTGATGTATGTTATGGTTTATACAAGACCAAATATTTCCCAAGTAGTGGGATTTATTTCTTGATATATGTCTAATCCTGGTAGAGTTCATTGGGATGCAATTAAAAGAGTCTTCAGATATTTGTGTGGTACCTTAGATTATTCCTTGTGTTATCATAGTAATATGATTGAAGATAAGATTTTCCTTGATATTCATGGTTATGTGGATTCAAACTAGTTAGGTGATGTTGATAGCAGATGGTCCATCAATGCTTATTTTTTTACTTTATTTGATGGTACAATTAGTTGGATGAGTAAGTGATAGGTTATGGTTTCTTTGTCCACTATTGAAGAAAAGTATATGGTAGCTAATCATGCTTGTAAAGAAGCCAGTTGGCTTAACAGAATATGTTCAGATATTGGAATAAAGCAAGGTGCAGTGAAAATTTGTTGTGATAGTCAGAGTGTGATATGTCTAACTAAGAACTTGACATTTCATGCTAGGACCAAGTACATTGATGTATAATTTCATTTTTTTAGAGATATGGTCAAAGATGTCAAGGTAAAGTTGGCTAAGGTAGAGTCTTTGATGAATGTTTCTGATTCTTTAACTAAACCTATGAGCTCAAATAATTTCAAATGGTGTTCAAATACTATGGTCCTTTCCACCCTTATCAATTAAGAGATGGTGTTTATTCACCCTCTTGTTGCCTTTGCAAGGTGTTAAACAAGTGGGAGATCTGTTGCGAAAATGTGTCTCAACCTTTCAATTACATAAGTTACTATTGATACATAAGTTAATGTTCATTCAATAACAATGGGTGGGTGTTGAGGATCTCCCCCCACAAGGGGTTCAAGGGGATCATCCCCTCGATTGGGGTCTAGGGGTAGCGTGCCTTGGTAGGGGCTTAGAGGTAGTGCCCCTGAAAGGAATTCTTTATTTATATTTTATTATTGTAAATTTGGATCATTCATCATTGTGTCTCATATCTAATAGCCAATATTTTATTCACTTCAATTTCCCTAGAAAGAAACCCTATTTTATGAGGGCATTGTATTACGACTATGTATTGTGATGTATTCTTTGAGTTTGGTAGCGTTTGTGTTGCCTCCTGATCTCTTTTTGGTGATACTCCTATGAGAAGCTTGATCTGCAAGTATATTGTAATCTTCGTGATTTTTGAATGATATATTGGGAGGATTTTGGAGTGTGGTGTTTTTCTCTCGAAAGGGTTTTTCCCACATAAATCATTGTGTTGTGGTATGCATGATATATGTTTTTGTTTCTATTTAAGTTTCTATAACTAAAAAGATCTGCAAAAATTTTGCACTATCCTCCTCTCAAGATTAGTGTAGGAAGTTGTTCCTCTACCTTATCTTCCTTACAATATTCCCATACATATGGTTAATTCATCCATGAGCATGTGTAGGTGCATCTACCTATGTATACTCATGTACGTATTTACTCGCATGTATGAGTTTACCATAGACATACATATATACATGTATATACATTAAATCTATATCTCATTGATATAAAAGTAAACACTCAAGGAAGGACCTAAACACAACTTCAAGACTTCATCACATCCCTCATTCCAAATGATCATAAAACAAGGTTGCAATTCAACATAAACATTCATAATTAAAACAAAAGATCACTTACCCATTACTCAAATTGACTTGACTTAACTAATACAAACTAGGGTGTGAGTGTCTAAATGTTTAATAAGATAAAGTTTAAAGGTTACCAAACCAAGTTATTCTCCTGAGTGATACTTCGCCTCTCTTCCAAAGGCTTGATCCTATTCCTGCATTCAACTTAGTTCACCATAACAATAGTTATTTGAATCAATGCATCATATACCTCACGTACATTTCATATTCACATTATATATTTGCATATACTGGATCATAAAGCATTTAATTGAATCAAACATTATTTTAACATATTTCCATTAGAATTCATAAATAAAACATTCACATTTATTGAAGAAATTTACCAAACTAGGTAATAGTAAATAGATAATAACACATGAGGTGTAACACTGTGTTTTTTATTATGGGAAAAATAGGTTTGATGGGGCCCCGAAACCCAGTATAGATAGGTTTTATAGGGACCTGAAACCCAAAGAAAGAGAGAGTTGCCTAAAATAAAATACATAGACCATCAACAACCTAAACAATAGTAGCCATAAAGAGAAATACAATACTACACAAGATGCATGAAACAGGTTTTGAAGGGGCCTTAAACCCTTAGAAATACTTAAGCGCCACCTAAATCAGCTAGGCATCAACAAACCAATGGTTCTGAACATCCACATCCAAGTCCAATGACATTGAAACACTTAGGGAAGACACCACTGAGCTAAGAGAGACAAACCTCTTAATGGTTTAGATCACCATCAAACCCCACACAATAAAAATATGCAACACAACAGCTTCTGTGCAGCACCACTCCACACACAAAGCATCAACTTCCCTACAGCACCATTCCACCTGCATAATAAGAATCTACAATGCATCAACTTCAGTGCAACACCAATCTATTTGCAAAGCATCAGCTTCTTTGTAGCACCATTCCACCTAGTCAACCAGCCCAACCTCCACCTCTAACGGAGAGGACTCCCCTCTATAGGAGAGGATGAAGAGAAACCCCTTACCACCAAAGCCACAACTCTCTAATCCAAACAATCTCTGCCTCAATAGGAACCAAAATAAGGGAGGAGACCTTCCCACCAACCCAACAACATCCATCTCCACCTAAATAGAAGATGGTTCCACCTCAAGAGGAACAATCTCCCCCTCAATAGGAGACACATGCTAAGAATCCTAAAGGAAAGTAACTTCAAAAGAAAGGGATAACCCATCATCCCTTAGTATCACAAGCTTCAGGTACTAGCGGGAAGAATCTAAAAAACACAATAACCAGCTCACAAAAGTGGGTCTAAAGAAAAGACAATAAGCATAGCAACCACCAATAAGCTAGTACAAATCAAAACAATATTTCACCCTTTTTCCTCATAGGCTTCATAAACACAAAGGAGGCCTTAATAACTTCCATAAACCACAAAGAATACTGGGTTAAAAGAAAAGGAAGTAACCCGGTCAAAAACAAGCAGTAGCAGACAACCCTCTACAAGAAGCTCACACTAAATCCCTTCAAATAAAGAGTCCTCCGTACAAGCAAAGGGGACGGAAAATCTTCATTAGAGAGAAAATACAATAGAAACTTCAAAGGGACAAAAAACTGCCCTCTAATAGAAAAAACAAGGAAGAAACCCTCAAGAAGAAAAGCATGAGGAAAAGATCATAAGAAAGAGCCTCCAAAGCACCCATGATTTTATCCACCCCAAATAGAAACAACAATAGCTAGCACCAATCCACCGTAACCTAGAAGCACGAAAGAAACAACTTGCCCAACCACAAGTCACCTCGAACCAGTAAACCATCTACCTTCTCTGCTCTGCTACAAAGAGGGCACCCAACAACAAGAAGAAAAACTATCACGTCCCAACAGGATGACAAAATATTGCTCCACGGCACATCAAGCCGACTGGAAAATGATAGAATCCAAGGTACTGCAACCCACAAGCAAAATAATATCAACGTAGCTAGCCACAAGTCACCTCCCACTAGTGTTCCATCTGCCTCCTCAGAATCATCTCCTTCCCCTCCTACATCATCTCCAAATTTCCAAATCCCCCCTCCACTCCTCTTCTCGCTTCCTCTCTTCTCCATCCTCGTGTAATAGTGTGTTAGTCTCATTACTTTGATGGATTTATTCTTTCACGTGACCAAACAATGTTTTTGTATGTCAAGTATGAACAAGGATACTCCTATCTATTTGAAAATTCAAATTTCATGTATTAGATACAAAGTTACCCTAGTTCCTAATACCTTGGTGCATCGTGTCTATTTTCTATATCAAAAATAAGGATCTCTATGATGAAATTAAGACTAATCCTAGAAGTAAAGAAAATTCATCACTATCTCATCACGTATCCAATAAAGTCTTGAATAATTATAGATTTGTTGGGGTACTAGTCTGATCAACATCATTCATTCATTATTTCTATTCTATCATTCCATTCTATCTTATTCTTACTAACATACTAGTATCATGACATAACAAAAATAACATGCATCTAATCTACATCCACAAACTGTCAACATACATATAGGGCATACATCCTACATGATCATCATATATCATATAAAGATACAAAAACAAAAATCACCCATAGAATATTCATACATCCATCTTGCATCCATAAACCATTACTCATATGCATATCAAATCATAAGAATCATTATAAAATCAATATCCATCTCATCATGAACATACATGACATTTGCATCCATCAATACATACATAATGCATCCATAATCATGTCCATACATCATACATCATAAAAGATCAACACATGAATAAACACCATGCAAGGATCACATCAAGGGTCGTTCATCTCATATATATATAAAATAAATTTCATGATACATGTCAAGTATGTGATATATCTCAGAAATATACATGAGGTTACAAAGAGTTGATGAATGAATATACATAAATTCTATTTGTATCAAAATTTGAATACAAATTATCTGGTGCAAAAGCTAACCCCCGCTCACTTGATCCTCTCTATTGGCAGAAGGCTAGTGTGACAATTGTCTCTCAGGCTATCCACCTAAATTTCCTACTCCTCCTGACTGACTGTGTGACTACTCAGTGGTCCCATGGAACTCCTTTGAGTGTAGAGTGGATGTATCCTATGAGATGGGACCTACATCAGGTAGATGGTCTTGTAATAAGACAACTCATCATGTACAATCATTAGCTCCTGAGTATACCTAACCAAGGGAATGGTATCTCCTTGTGCCTCTAATTGTTGGCGATGAGAAATCTCCTAAACTAGTTCTAAATCTAAATGATGCCTCGACATTGTCTCAGCATACCTCTCTTGGGTACGTTGGTCTAACTCTACCTAGAGCTAGTATCGCTCTTAGTAGGCCTCATCCCTCTCTCTAGTGGTTGTAGCCAAATAAGGCTGCAATTGTTCAATGTCTAGACCCGAAACATGTCATGCCACCTACTAATCTTGTTGTTGATCCCGGTCATTCAATGGATGTGGTCCATCCAGACCTCTCTAGTGATCCTAATCCTAGTCTAGTACATGTACCTTGTCAACCTAAGGACCCTCTTTGCACGTAGCTAATCTCTGCCTCCTTAACCTGCTAGAATCTCCCCTTTGTCTATGGGGTACACCCACTAGATCAGTAAATTTGATAGGTCTTCGAGTCACAAACCATGTTTCATACTCATCTGTGGCACTATTGCCATCCATAAGACCTTTGGTATAATCCTAAGGAAAAGGAACAAGCTGATCAAAATTTGCAGTGGTTGTCTATACATCTACCATTAGGCCCCAGTATCTCTGCTCTTAGTGAGTGTTGTTGGGTTAAACTAGCTCTTGGGTTAGAGTTAGTGAATTAACCATAAATGGTCTTGAGCACATGGTTTTATGCTAGTTGTATTGGTCCATGGTTTTGGAGCTCATGGTTTTGAGCCCATGGTTTTGCATGTATGGAAGTCTATATAATGGCTTGGTGACTCCATTGTATGTGTGGTTGGTTGAAGCCTCCAGGCTCAGCCTGGTTGGGGTTGAGGGTTAATATGAAGAAATTCATTGCTGGTTTTTCCTTGGTTTGGGGTTTTATAGGGTAAATCATTGTGTTGTGATTGTGTTCTTGTTCCAAGCTTGATTTGTGTTTCTATTTTTATTCTTCATCTTGTTCTTAACAAGTAATATCAGAGCAAGGTTCTAGGATTTTTCGTTTTCTTGCATGTGCAAGTTTGTGAGTTGCATGTACTTGTATGTGTGTTGCATGTACTTGAATGGACTCGCATGTGGCTTGCACGTGCTTGCATGTTTATGCATGTAAGAATTATTGATCTTTAAGGTTCTGGGTATTTCTTCTGTGAAGATTTCTTAGCCTGACAAGCTTGAGGAAGTTTTAAGGAATCGGTTGAAGATTGATCCTTTGCTCACAGTGTGTGGAGATAAGGCAACATTTATTTTTTGATCTGGTATTCTTTCTGAAATAAAAGGTTTGAGTGTGTGCCTCAATGCTCCGGCTCCCGGAAGAAGGTTGAGCAGGTTTGTGTAATATTGGTCGTGGTTGTTGTTGTAAGCATGTTGGTTGTAGCAAGAACAAGATTGTAATGGATTTGTATGTAAATTTTTATACATGTATGTGGGTTGATGGTTGTAAGACCCGGTATGGCTTGCTTGATCCCTAAAAGGAAAGGCCTTGTATTTTCTTGTGGAAGGGGGGTTTGGTGCTAACCCCAAGACCAAGTTTAAAGGGGGAATTGTTGGGTTAAACTAGCTCTTGGGTTAGAGTTAGTGAATTAACCATAAGTGGTATTGGGCACATGGTTTTGTGCTAGTTGTATTGGTCCATGGTTTTGGAGCTCATGGTTTTGAGCCCATTGTTTTACATGTATGGAAGTCTATATAATGGCTTGGTGACTCCATTGTATGTGTGGTTGGTTGAAGCCTCCAGGCTTAGCTCGGTTGGGGTTGAGGTTTAATATGAAGATCTTCATTGTTGGTTTTTTCCTCGGTTTAGGGTTTTCCAGGGTAAATCATTGTGTTGTGATTGAGTTCTTGTTCCAAGCTTGATTTGTGTTTTTATTTTTATTCTTCATCTGGTTGTTAACAAGTGGTATCAGACCAAGGTTCTAGGATTTACTTTTTGCTTGCATGTGCAGGTTTGTGAGTTGCATGTACTTGCATGTGTGTTGCATGTACTTGCATGGACTCAAATGTGTGTTGCATGTACTTGCATGGACTCAAATGTGGCTTGCATGTGCTTGCATGTTGATGCATGTAAGAATTCTTGATGTTTAAGGTTTTGGGTATTTCTTCTGTGAAGATTTCTTAGCTTGACAAGCTTAAGGAAGTCTCAAGGAATCAATTAAAGATTGATCCTTTCCTCACAACTTGTGGAGATAAGGCAACATTTATTTTTCGATTTGATATTCTTGTTAAAAAAAAAGGTTTGAGTGTGTGCCTCAACTCTCTGGCTCCGGGAAGAAGGTTGAGAAGGTTTATGTTAGATTGTTCATGGTTGCTGCTATAAGCATGTTGGTTGTAGCAAGAACAAGATTGTAATGGAGTTGTATGTAAATTTTTATACATGTATATGGGTTGATGGTTGTAAGACCTGGTATGGCTTGCTCAATCCCTATAAGGAAAGGCCTTGTATGTGCTTGTGGAAGGGGGGTTTGGTGCTAACCCCAAGACCAAGTTTAAAGGGGGTATTGTTGGGTTAAACTAGCTCTTGGGTTACAATTAATGAATTAACCATAAGTGGTCTAGAGCACATTGTTTTTTGTTAGTTGTATTGGTCCATGGTTTTGGAGCTCATGGTTTTGAGCCCATGGTTTTTCATGTATGGAAGTCTATATAATGGCTTGGTGACTCCATTGTATGTGTAGCCGGTTGAAGCCTCCAGGCCTAGCCCAATTGGGGTTGAGGGTTAATATGAAGATATTCATTGTTGGTTTTTACCCAGTTTAGGGTTTTCTAGGGTAAATCATTGTGTTGTGATTGATTTATTGTTCCAACCTTGATTTGTGTTTTTGTTTTTATTGTTCATTTGGTTCTTAACATGTGGTATCAGACCAAGGTTTTGGGATTTACTTTTTGCTTGCATGTGTAAGTTTGTGAGTTGCATGTACTTGCATGTGTGTTGCATGTACTTGCATGGAATCGCATGTGGCTTGTGTGTGCTTGCATGTTCATGCATGTAAGAATTATTGATGTTTAAGGTTATGGGTATTTCTTTTGTGAAGATTTCTTAGCCTAACAAGCTTGAGGAAGACTAAAGGAATCGGTTGAAGATTGATCCTTTGCTCACAACGTGTGGAGATAAGGCAACATTTATTTTTCGATTTGATTTTCTTGCTGAAATAGAAGGTTTGAGTGTGTGCCTCAACACTCTGGCTCTTGGAAGAAGGTTGAGCAAGTATGTGTAAGATTGGTCATGGTTGCTGCTATAAGCATGTTGGTTGTAGCAAGAACAAGATTGTAATGGAGTTGTATGTAAATTTTTATACATGTATATGGGCTGATGGGGTTAAGACCTAGTATGGATTGCTCAATCCCTGAAAGGAAAGGCTTTGTATGTACTTGTGGAAGGGGTGTTTGGTGCTAACCCCAAGACCAAGTTTAAATGGGAGATTGTTGGGTTAAACTAGCTCTTGGGTTAGAGTTAGTGAATTAACCATAAGTAGTCTTGAGCACATGGTTTTGTGCTAGTTTTATTGGTCCATGGTTTTGGAGCTCATGGTTTCAAGCCCATGGTTTTGCATGAATGGAAGTCTATATAATGGCTTGGCGACTCCATTATATGTGTGGTTGGTTGAAGCCTCCAGGCTCATCTGGTTGGGGTTGAGGGTTAATATGAAGATCTTCATTGCTATTTTTTCCCTAGTTTGTGGTTTTCTAGGGTAAATCATTGTGTTGTGATTGTGGTCTTGTTCCAAGCTTGATTTTTGTTTCTATTTTTATTCTTCATTTGGTTCTTAACAAGTGGAAGAAAATAAAACCATATAATCCACATGAGGAGCAGTCTATGCCTCCTCGAACCATCTCAAACATTAATCTAGAAGGTATTGCTCAAGAATAGTAGTGGCATGACCGATGAGTCATCTGGTCTGATGATAATAGAAAAGGTTCTCATCATCATCATCACAAGCCTTGACTCCTAGCCATGGCCTCCAGGTGAACTCTACCATGTCATTGATCATGTGCCTCTAATAAGATATCTCACCCATGTGTTGGTGAGTTAGGATACCCTCATATTTGAAGGCAAAAGGCTCCTTAACACGGTGACGTAATGTACAAACATGATGAAGAACCACAATATGATCCCATGCCCAAATATGAAGCATGGTACAACCTATAGATAATTTCATACCACCCTAGTATATGACCTGGTGCATATCATGGTAAAGATGTGCAAGAATCCATGGGCCTCATGTAAAGTGAACCCCACCCTCCAGCATACTCTCAAGAACCACACCCCATCTGACACTAAACAAGTGTGATCATCTATTTGGAAGTAGTACGCCCAAAATAAGGCCGACTAGCACAAGTATAATATCATCAGTAGTGTCAATAAAGGGTCACAAATCAACCTGACCCTTAATCAAAAAAAAAAATTGTATTCTCAATACTCGTAGAAGAGCCTAACCACCACAAATAGAATCATATATAATGTGCTAACCATGAATGGACACTATAAGAATGTGCCATACATCCTCCAAGGTGATCGTGGTATCACTGATTGGGAGCTTGAAAGATGATGTCTTTGAATGTTATCGCTCTACAATGGTAGTAATCAGGGCACAGTGAACAAAGATATTTGGTATATGCAAAACATGAAATAATTTGAGGGTGTGAAATAAGATGGTCTCCTCTGGATTGAAGCTCAACAACTACTCTAACATAACAGATCCACACTCTCAAGAGGTCAAGGGATGTAACTCGGCCTACATGCATAATGTGCACAATTTCAAGTTTCAAAAAATGAAGTGAAAAACCTAAGTCAAAATCTAAAAAAAAAAAAGTGCACTTTCATACAAAAGCGCTTAACTGTTAAATTACATATGTGCAACTTCATTGCAAAAGAAAGGGCTTATTACAAAAGCGCGCACTATTACAAATTTGCAATTGTGTATGGTTTTTTTTAAGTGCATTACAAAAGCACAGGTTAAATACATTAGTAAAATAACATAATTAGGGACTTCGCGCTTTTTAGAGCTTCCGCGCTTTTGTACAAAGGCGTGGTGTCAGTGACAAAGGCACCAAAAAATGATTTTTTATGCTTTTTTTTCCCTAAGATCTAACCTACATTTCGCTCAATAGAAAAAAGTACAAGGAAGGTTTTTCGAGGTATGTACCTGACCACCTGAACCAAGAGGGCGCTTGAACTCGCAAACTCAATTGGCTTGATGTCTAGTGTGCATAATGAACTCCATCGTAGTAGGTGCTCTAAGTGATCTCTCACAAATTTCTCTCTAAAGTCTCAATATTTTCAAAAGTAAAGAGTACAAATGAACTAGGATTTTCATCAAATGAGCATATATACCCCTCAAATTAGGGTTTTGCTCCTCAAGCTCATTTTTCTAGCATTTTTTATTCATCAAAGTCAGTACTTGAGCCTTTTTAGGACTTATTTTTTATCTTCTATGCAATTGAACTAATCCTGTTATAATGTCATGAGCTCAATCGAAAATTATTTTTTTCCCCTTAATCTCTTGAGGGGTTAGCATACCAGCATTTTTTCATCTGTCGGGGTACAGTGGGCATCAAGAAAGGTCATTTTTAAAAAATATTGGATTTAAGCAGCATAGTTCTTTGAAGCAATGCATCAGGTACCTCACTTCAAAGAGGGGAAAATGTAGACATCTAAAAATGTGTTGAGTATATTGCACACCTAATTTCGCTTACTAACACCATTTCTATCTTAATTCACTCATGTTCATCTATTTAATTAAATAATGTCAATTATTTAATTAAGTTCACCATTTTCTCCTATTAATCAGATAATTGATATTATTTGATTAAGTCCCCCTTTCACTCTAATTTTCATCTCATTTGATTAAATAATTCAAATTATTCAATTAAATATCCTAAGTCTTATCATTTGATTAAATAATCCAAATTATTTAATTAAATGTCCTAAATCCGACTTTGATTAAATGATTTCTAATTGTTTAAATAAATCTTTAAATTCCCTCCACTTGCACAAGTAATTTCTTAATTATTTAATTGACTGATTTCCTCTAATCCTCTAATCATTGAAAGAATAGTCTCATGGAATATTCCTCCAATTTTAATTCAAATATTTCCCTCCACATGGAAATATCTTCAACACAGTTCCTAAAATTTAGGAAATTTAAGGAATTCTCTTTTGATAATGAATTATTCCCTCTGATTGCTAGAAAATCACCAGTTCACCTAAAATTATTAAAATAGACCAAATATGCTCAATTGTGATAAAATATTCTAACTAGAGAATGTATGGGTTGAAAATACCAAAAAGGCTATAAAAATTGTGTTGGTGTTGGAAAATTGTGCAAAGTTTTTTATTGTCAAAAAAGGGAATAGGCACCAAATTTGTGTTGCCACTGAAATCAAGAGACGTCGTTGGGAGTGAATAAGTTGATGGAAAACTAAGAAAGGCCACTTTGTTTTACAAAAAATCCATGATGCGAACTAGTGTAAATAGATCATTGTCCATGGAAAGGAAGCAACATACCTGACAAAAAATGCCAAAAAATTCAAAAACATCCCACAATTAGGAAAATATTCCCACCAAAGAAAATAATCATCGTGCAAGTAGAAAACCCTTGTGGATGTGGATGGGAATTTTAAGAGTGGCCAAGAAGGCTTGGTGGAGACACCAAAGGAATCATTGGATTTAATGAATATCATTCCATCAATAATAGTTAATCCCACCGCTGAACAAAAGATAAATTAAACCTCACTAAAAACCCCATTTTCCAAAGCTAAGAAATAGGCGTCACAAAATGACCAACAACAACCATGAGTTAAAAAATGATGTGCCAAGAAATGGTGGTAGTGAATGAAAAGTCACCATAGAACCAAAAATGTGTTGTTGACAACTAGAAACTATTGAAAATGCTCAAAATAGGCACAAAAAAACTTAGAAGATGCATTAAAATTCAAATGAGTCATCGTTGTTATAAAGAAACATTGTCAAAAATTGAAAATCACACTAAAAAATAGGTATTTGGTTGGAAAATATAAAATCTTGTTGCTACGTGAAAAAGTTTCGTTGAAAAATATAGGTCATTGATGTAGAGGGGGTGTGAGGATTGTACAATGGCTATACAACATATATGGATCCATACAACCATATGGAAATCGATGTCTTGAATCTTGTACATCTAATTTTTTTGTAAAAATTTTGATTGCTCTGATTTTGGTGTTTGGACAATCAATCTTATATTTTTTGGCCCTCTTAGACACAACGGTGAAGTTAGATTGGCTCCATATTGTACCAAGTTTTCCTAAGTCAAAATTTATAAGAAATGCAAACAAAATTGTAGATCTAGACCTTTGATACCATGTTCAATTTGATCCCTCAACCCTTCAACTACCAAGAATCACCTACAATCAAGAATCCATCATAATAATAGAGAAATAACAAAGTTATGGAGGCCAAGAGTTAATTGATCAAAAAAATTAATCAATCATATTGAAATTGCAAACCTCATAATGTTAGTGAATAATAAAATGAGAATCCTTATAAAAGGAAAAACTAAAAAGAAAAGAAAAAACCTAGAGAAACTTTAGTTGAGGATAAGACTAGATCATGACATGTGTTCTCATCTTATGACTTTAGACACAAAAAATCACATGAACTAAGTAAGCTTAAGTACTAAAATGAAAATGACTTAAGTAATTAAACAATCAATAAGGGAAATACCCTTTTACTCTAATAGAATCTTTGGGTAAGAATTTTTATTTTTTGACTTATTTTGATTATTCACAAAAATATGAGGGTTGTGAATGTTTCAAGAATTTTAAGGCTATGGTTAAAAAGGGAAGTAATTATTATCTCAAAATACTTAAAACGGATAGGGAGAATTTACTTCCAAAGAGATTTTTTTATTTTTTCAACAATAATGAGATCAAAAGATAACTTACTACAACTTATACCCCCCAACAAATGGTATTGCAAAAAGAAAGAATTATAAGTTACTATAAAAATGGCATGAAGTATGTTGTAATAAAAAAATATTCCAAATTATTATTGGGGAGAAGCAATGACAACAATAGTATACATGCTTAATTGAGGTCCCACAAAATCAGTTAAAAACTTCACTCCAAAGGAAGCTTAGAGTGGTCATAAGTCATATGTGGCTCATTTTCATGTATTTGGTTTTCTAACATATGTTCATATTCCATTTTAGAAGTAGGAGTTGGATGAAAAATCCCAACTCTATATCTTTGTGGGATATTCTAATACAACTAAAGGGTATAGATTGTATAATCTTTGCACAAAGCAATGGATTGTTAACCAAGATGGTTTTTTTGATGAAGAGGAAGTATGGCTATGAAAAAATAGTGTATAAAGAAACACACCAATAATCATGGGCATAAAGTATGATAGTGTTCATCCTCTCCCTACATGATCAAGTGGAAGTTTGAGTTCCAATAGTAGCTCAAGTTCCAATTCTCCATGTTCACCAAGTTCTTCTAATAACATAAATTTTGGTGATAGTTGTATACATCTAAAAATGGTCACGATCAATCAAACCTGTTAATTAATTAAATATAAATTATTTAATTAATATCCTAAAGTCATCTACATATAAATAAATTTAATTATTTATTTATATCATTCATTTTTCTAATTCTTCTAGTTTAATTAAATAAATAAGTTTATTTAATTAGTGCTATTCTCCTCTTAATTAAATTAAATAAATTTCATAATTTATTTATTTAATTATCATTTTATTTTTAGATTTTGAACATTTAAATTCGAAATATGGAATATTCTTCTAATTCATCTAACACCTCACATAATTAAATATTGTAAATATTTAATTACACATCTTTTTCACTTCTCACATAATTAGATATTAATTATTTAATTATGGAAGTTTCCAAATTACATGTCACATATAATTAAATAAATTCATTTATTTAATTAGGATTTATCCTCAACTTTCAACTAACTTTTCAATAAATGAAAAGACAAATGCCATGTTTGTCTCCATTTTTGAATTAAGATAGTTTTGTGGGTTGAAAACATTCTCCATCTTTCTCTCAACCTTCCATCTTTCTCTCAACTTCCAGAATCTCACACCGTTCATCTTGACAGGTTTGAAACTCAACCGTTGATCTTCGCCAACTAGATTCTTGCCTTTCAAAAATCTATAAATACAACCTTTTCATGAGTAGATATCATCCTAGATTTTACGCGTAATTACTATAGCTGCATTTGAATCAACATATCAGCATTTTAAGTTCAATTTCATAAATTAAATCATTAGCAATGGACATGCATTTTGCATCAATCTTGTTCTCCTAAGTTGTCATTCTAACAAGCAGCTACTTAAACCAACTAAGAGCTAGTATCTTGAATTGAATCCTTGGAGATAAAGAACAATGGGACGAATTTGTAGGAGCTGCTATCATTTAGAGTTTGCATTTGTCTTTTCTAAATTAGTTTCTTTCAATCTAATGTTTCATTGGTGTGTTAGTTTACTTTCTAATTAGACCACATATTCTAACAACACATTTTTGGCACCCACTGTGGGGCCTCACCCCGTTTTTAATCTTTTTATTGCAGGTTTTCTGATAGGTGACGGACTCAAGTCACGTTTTAGAGCATACGAGCCTCATTTTAGCACATCCATGGACTATTTTAGCGCATTGATGAACTATTTCAGCGCATCCATGGACTGTTTCAGCGCATAGACGGCCTGTTTTAGCGCATTGGTGGCCTGTTTTAGCACATTTTGTTTGTTCATTTAGCACATTGGTGGCCTATTTTAGCGCATACAGAGGTTGTAAAAAATTAAATTATGATTCTGACGCCATCCGCGAATAGGATTTTTCAATTCAGTTTAAAGTAAAATGAAGCAATCCTAGGATAGACATTTAAAAACTGAAATTTATCAATCCTAGGATAGTCACCTAACTTTATTTTATGTTGGTTAAAATGAATCCAATGTTTGTTGTGAAGAAAAATCTTCACTTAGCATAGAAAACTATCATTTGGATTTAAAATTGAACCATTTATTTGTTGTGATTGTTGGGTAATAGGTATATGCTCTCCCCTTTACTGGGTGATCAGAACACTAGACTTACCTTTTTCATTTTATGTAATTCATGCTTTATTACATTCTTTAGAAGGCCTACCATAGTGGGAAAAATTATTCACCCTACGAGAATGACCTAAGTGGGAACAACCAAAGCCAGGTTTTCCAACCCACTCTAATCAAAAGTGAATTTTTGGGAAACCCATATTCAACGGAAGTGAGCAAGATAACCATCCCCAAAATCTTTTTTCTAAAGATTGGGAGGTCTCCTGAGGGAGTTTATCTATTGCCATGCCAAATGGAAACCTTTACTACAAACCATAGTGTAGAAAGCCAGTCGTGTCAATATCCAAACATCATTTCAATCACAGTGCAAGGGGAGGGAAGAATCTACTCCCAAAACACTCACCATATAATCGCCACAGATTTTTTTCTCAAGGGATTGAGAAATCTAACCTTGAGTACACACATGGAAAAAACAAAAACACGGGCGCCCTCTAGGGGGTGACACGGTTGTGTGAATCAACGTGATTTTAAGTTGTGGGCTATGATTCCTATGATGACCTATTTGACAACTAAAAGTGAGTCTATTTGAAATGTTTATCTTGTTTAATACCCATGAAAATCTCAAGAACATACACTCTTTGTTTAGATTTTAGGATTTACAAAACAACTGTCTGTTACTATATGTCATGTTTTTCACATTTAAATCAGATTAAGATCATCTGAAAACATCAAACTATCAAAACATGTCTATCTCAAAAAAATAATTGGATAGTTTAGCACATCCCTGGTTTGTTTTGGCATATTTGTGCTTTGTTTTAGCACATTTGTGCTTTGTTTCGGCACATTCATGCTCTGTTTCAGCGCATTTGTGCTTTGTTTCAGCGCATTCATGCTCTGTTTTAGTGCATCTGTGCTTTGTTTCAGTGCATTCATGCTCTGTTTCAATGCATTTGTGCTCTGTTTTAGCGCATACCTGCAATAGTCTAGCACGTAGGTTGGATCTTTTAGCGCACCTACTGAAAACTTAAGCGCATCTGTACTCCAAATCTGGGTAATTTTTCTGACACTCAGAAATCAGTCATCTCAATCTAGTCTTTTTCTATGCTCAGGGTTTGGAAGTCTGCAACTTTTTCCAAAAAATCCCTAGAGAAGAAGATTAGAAAGCCAAAGAAATATATTAGTTATAAGAAGTTATTGAAAAAGAGAAAAATTTTATACCAAATTCGAAAGGTCTTGCTTGAACATAGAACCTTTATTCATCAATATCACGACTTTTTTAGAGGTTTCACTGACGATTACGTTGTAGAACCATTATACTCAAGAGCTTTCTTTCAAACAAGAGCCCTTTCTCAAAGGCATAATCACAGTCAGCGTATTCATTCCTCTTATATACCCCAACCTACAATTGTATACTTTACTCGTCCTAATCAATTTCTGCAATAGATAACTCGAGGACATTAGGCATTTCTCTCAAATCCTTATTTTTACAGAGCTACGATCAAACCTCACAAAGTGAAAAATCATCTTTATTTTTGATCTTTGGTTTAATTCCCGCCAACAGGATTATCATCCTTTCAATCAGGGAATCACGAGCTAAACATTAAAAATCTCATAATTCATAGAATCTTCATTCTATCCTGACTTTCATAACCATCAAAATTGCACTATTTCATTCTTTTGATCAAAGTTAGTAGAAATTTTGGCAAAAGCTTATGCCTATTGTCACACGATCTTGAAAGCACATAGAAAGAGATGAAATGGAAAGTACATTAAGCAAAATGGGTGATAATAGTGATAGGAAGGAGAATCCCTTTCATAATTCAAATACTAAAGAGATAACAGAGGAGAAGCTCCAAGAAGCAGAACAAGATCCCCAATTCCATACTCTTATGGAAAGAATTTTGGAACGAAACAAGGAAAGATATTTCCTTTCATTAGCTAATCAAGGAACTAAGTTACCTGTCGATTTTGACATAGAAGGGATTAAAGAGAATCCTGAAACTCCTCCTAATGATTTTAGTGCCCTTACTCAATAGATAAAAGCGTTACAAGGGCAAATAAAATAAATCCAAGGGGGTACAACAAAGAATTATGTTTTGGATGATATATGTCCATATCCATTTGACAGGATTCTTCAAATGATTCCTTTTCTAAAACATTGTGAAATCCCTAAATTTGATAGGTATAATGGGAAAACCAACCCCATTGAACATGTAAGGGATTTCTGAAATATGAGCTTAGAATTTGCTCATGAAGATACCTACTTAATGTGATTGTTTCCACGAAGTCTGGGTGGACAATCCATGGAGTGTCTTTCAAAGATCACTCCCCCCATCAGAACATTTGAGGAGTTAATAAATAAATTCATATCTCAATACTCCTACAACATCCAACACCAGATAACCATGCTTGATCTGTGTACGGTGAAACAAAAGGTAGGAGAGTCCTTAACCACATTTTTACAAAGGTGGAGAAGGGTGTTTTCCAAATACTCGCGTATTGTTCCTGAAATAGAAAAGATGGAGATATTTATCGATAGTCTGAATCAAGAGATGAGTTACAGACTAAACCTTCACTATCCTCAATCATTTTAAAAATTGATTGAAAACATGATTACTATTGAAGGTGCCTTGGTCAAACGTGGAGTTCTGAAACTCGATAAAGAAGATTCAAATTCGTACAAAAACAACAACAACAACAATAGTAACAACAATGACAAGTCACGATTTTGGAATCGAAATAAAAATGTTGTGAATGATGGGGTAGTAGATGCTAACAACATGAATGTGAAGCCTACCATTCTTCATTTATCAGGTGTCCAACATAGCAATAACGTTGGAAATTATAGTACCCAAGGCAATATTTCCAATCAAGGGAATGTGACCAATAATCATGGAAATAATTTTGGCAATAATCAAAATTCAAATGTGCCCAAATTTTCATAGTTTTTAAATCGACGAAGTTTTACTCCCTTGGGCCAGTCTTTAGAGTCCATTCTTAAAGAACTGTTGAATCAAAACACTATTACATTGCCACCACAAAGAGATTATGAGCCTCGAGTTAAACCACCATCATGGAATGACTCGCACTTTTGTGAATATCATAGGTGTAAAGGTCATAGGACAAATAATTTCCAAGGGTTAAAGAATATTGTTCAGGATTTGACTGATAACTGTACAATCATAGTTGAAGGACATAATGCCAATGATGACCATCAGGCATTCAAGGATCCTCTCCTCAATTATCAAAAAGGGAAATTTTTGGGTGACAAGGGCAAGAATATTAATCATGTCCATGACACCATTATCAATCATATTTACACAAACGATCAGCAAATCAATGCTATCAGAATCAAAGGTAAGCAAGAATATCAAGAGGTCAATGCTATGACAAGAGGACAAGCCAAAATCATTGTAAAAGGAAGTTCATCCAAGGTGGAAATTCCTCCTCCAAGTCAATACAATTTGATTGATCAACTACGAAAAACATCGGCTCAAATTTCTATCTTGGAGCTATTAAAATTATCACCTGCACATAAGGTCATTCTGGAAAAGGCACTTGTTGACACAACTGTGTCTCCTGATCTAGATATCAATAAATTTCAAGCCATGGTGGGACACTTTTCCTCATCCACATGTTTATCCTTTACTGAGAAGGATGACTCATCCATGACCCATCTGTATAATTCATCACTCTACCTAGAGTTTATAGTTCACAAAGCCTGAATTAGACGTGTCCTAATAGATGGGGGAGCTAGATTAAACATTTCTACTTTAAAATTGGTCCTCACTTTGGGATATTCAGAAGAATCTATAGACCCACAAAGGAAGATTACAATCAATTCATACAATGATGAGGAAAGAGCTTCCAAAGGCCTCATCATGCTACCAATCAAAGTGGGACCTATTGTGAAGAATACCTTTTGTCGGGTTCTAGATCGGGATCTATCCTATAACATACTCTTGGGTCGTCCATGGATCCATGACATGCAATTTGTTCCATCTACTTATCATCAATTCTTGAAGTTTCCATATGATGGACAAGAAGTAACAATACCTGCTGATCACATTAGCATTCAAACTTGCTCTAGCCTAAGAGCAACTCAGGATACATTTGTCCCACATAATAGAGAGGCTTTGGCCATCTCTACCTCCAAATATAATGAACAAGCATGAGAAATGAGAAGTAATTTTGGCACCAAGCTAAAATTGAAAGATAATGGGGTGGGAGAATATTCCTTATGTCTCTCTAATCTATCCATATCTCCAAGATCCCATGGTCAACCATCAACATCCATACAATAGGCTATAGCAGCTTTAGCCTCAACTTCAATTCCCATCACCAATTTTAATGGAGTATTTATCAAAGAAAATGAAATGGAAGATAGAGCTATCCTTGATTGGCTCTATAAAGATGAAGAGGAATCGGTACAACATGTCAAGTTACCCACACAGCAATATGGAAAAGGTTATGCAATAATGCAACAAATGGGTTATGAAGGAAATGGCCCTATTGGAAAGAGAAAGGAGGGAATTGTGAAACCTATCCAACTGAAAACAATGCACCCAAAGGATAAAACCAAGTTAGGATATGGTGAAGATACAAAGGAAGAAGTAGCACAAAGACCATCCAATGAGGAGTTAGCTGAAACAATTCTGCAAATTTAAGAAAACAATTTTGACATTGACTCCAATGAGTATGAATGGGACAACATCTTTGATGATAAATTCTGGAGGGATAAAAAGGTGGATGTCATACATAAATTCACACCCACATTCCTACAAGGGGAAAGCTGAAGGCCTCCACTTGATTATGTTCTATAAAGCGATCATGACTCAAGTGAGAACGATTCGATTCAAAGTGAGACAGATCATCCATAGGAGGATACCATCCTAGATCTTTCCCATAACGAAGCTAATAATAGCATCATGACCCTAATGGCTAGTGACCTTACTCAGCCTAACGATCCATTTCCTTTGGTTCATCCCAAACTCATTGATTGGGAATAAATTGCACCAATTGATATCCCAACTTTTCTAAATGACAAAACCATCATAAACTTCCTTTGTTCATCCCAACCGAAAACAAGTTCCACCAAGGAATCACAAGCTCAGAGTTTTCGACAGGAAAGTGTCAAGTTTCTCAACTATGAAATAAATAACATAAAAGAAAGATCTAATGGTGAAAACCTAACAAAGGTAGTATTAGATCAAGAAAAGAGAAAAATAAAAAGTGTATCCAATAGTGAAAACCTTTCAAAGGCACTAAAGGATGGGAAACTTGACACTCTCCCAGAACATTACCAGGAAAGGTCTTCTATTCTAATAGAACCAACAAAGGCACTCAATATAGGTACTACAGAACAGCCCAAAGTCTTACAACTTGTTGCATCTCTAACAGAAGAGGAAATACCAGGGTTCACAGAATTTCTCAAGAACAATCAAATTATTTTTGCATGGTCCTACATGGATATGCCTGGATTAGATCCATATATCACCATGCATCATCTATCTATCAGGCCAGGGACAAATCCTGTGAAGCAGAAACTTAGAAAAATGCATCCACATGTTGCATTATTGGTTAAAGAGGAGTTAAAGAAGCTTTTAGATGTCAGATTCATTCAGTCTATCGACTATGCAGAATGGATCTCCAATATCGTACCTGTTTCAAAGCCGGATGGAAGAATAAGAATTTTTACAGATTTCAGGGATTTGAACAAGGCATGCCCTAAGGACGATTTCCCTCTACCAAACATAGATAAGATTATTGATTTGACTACTGGACATGCAATTTACTCATTAATGTATGGATTTTCTGGACACAAACAGATAAAGATTGCACCTGAAGATCAAGATAAAACAATGTTCACATGTCCTTGGGGTACCTATTGCTGGAACGTAATGCCATTTGGGTTGAAAAATGTAGGAGCTACCTATCAACGTGAAATGACTACGATTTTCATGATATGATGCATACATTCATGGAGGATTATGTAGATGATATCCTCGCTAAATCTAACACAAGGGAAGGACACATAGCTATCTTATCTAAAAAAATTAAGAGAATGGAGAAATTCAAAGTGAGACTTAATCCAAAGAAATGTGTCTTTGGAGTGAAATTTGGAAAGTTGCTGGGTTATATTGTATCAGAAAAGGGAATTGAGGTGGATCTAGCTAAGGTACAAGCAATCCTTGATATGCCACCACCAAGGAACATTAGTCAACTATGCTCTTTGTAGGGATATTTACAATCCATCAGAAGATTCATTGCGCAACTAGCAGATAAAAGTTTACCATTTACTCATCTCTTACACAAGAGTGTTCCATTTAAATGGGAAAACAAATGTGAAGCAGCATTTGATCAGATGAAGAATTATCTAATGAATCCACCAATGTTGATTCCACCAGTGCAAGGTACACCACTCATATTGTATATTTCTGCCACGGAAGTGTCCCTAGGAGCATTATTGGCACAGGAAGACAACTCAAGAAAAGAGCGAGCAATATATTACATCAGTCGAACTTTGACAAGTCATGAGCTAAATTACACCTTCATCTAAAAGCCTTGCTTAGTAGTAGTGTTTACTTCTCAAAAGTACGACACTATATGCTAGCTCATACAATAAAGCTTATGGCTAAGATTGATCCACTCAAATATCTTCTAAGGCAACCTTAAACTGGCAGGTTGGCTAAATGGGTCATGATCCTAAGTGAGTTTGACATTCATTATGTGGATCAGAAAGATATAAAAGGCACAGGTAATCACGAACCAGTTAGCAGAAGCACCAATGCCAGTAGAACACCCCATACACATTGATTTTATTGATGCAGATGTATTCACAACAGATATTAAATAGTCATGGGCACTCTACTTTGATGGTTCCTACACTCAACATGGCTCGAGGGCAGGTATTCTTTTCATTACTCCTCAAGGACATACAATTTCAAAATCTTATCGGCTAATGTTCCCTTGCACAAACAACATAACTGAGTATGAGGCATAGTTAATTGGAATGAGAATTGCAGTAGACTAGAAAATCACAGAACTTCAAGTTTTTGGTGATTCATAGCTTGTTATAAATCAAATTAATAACAAATATCAAACTAAGGATGGCAAGCTAATGCCTTACAAAAGGATGGTGGACGATTTCAAGAAATACTCTATTGATATCAAGCTCACACAAATTCCACGTACTGATAATAAAGTTGCAGATGTCATGGCTACAATCGCATCACTACTCTAGTTGTCAGAGAATCAAGCACGGCATGATTTCTTGGTGGAACAATTGTTTTCTCCCGCCTATGACAATCCAAAAACTCAAATAATTTTCCATTTAACTAGTTCTGATTCTCCCTTCTATGGCCAAATATATACTTACCTAAAGGATGCAATTTTACTTTTAGACTTGTCTAGAAATCAGAAAAGGAATTCCATCCGTCAATCCTCTCGTTACACCTCAATTGCTGATGTCTTATACTGATGTGGTTTGGATGGTACCCTCCTTAGATGTCTCGAACGCGATGAATCAAAAAAGGCCTTACAAGAGGTACATGGTGGCATTTGTGGGACACACTCAAGTGGACTAACCTTAGCAAAGAAACTTATTAGATTGGGTTACTACTGGCCAACCATGGAGAAAGAATCATTTATTTTTGTTAAGAAATGTTCAAAATGTCAAATTCATGGGAATCTCATTCATGCTCCTGCTCAGGAATTACAACCCTTCACCACAACATGGCCTTTCTCTCAATGTGGATTGGATCTAGTTGGAAAGATACACCCATCATCTTCAAACAGACACAAATTCATTATCATAGCCACTGATTATTTTACTAAGTGGATTGAAGTTGCTCCCCTAACAACTGTTAGTGGTAAACAAATTTCTTCATTCATCTGTTGATATGGTATTCCCAACTCCATTATCATAGACAATGGAATACCTTTCAAAAATTAGGATTTTGATGAACTTTGTGAAAGATTTTGCATCCAACACAGGTTCTCTACACCTTACTATCCATAAGGGAATGGTCAAGCTAGAGCTTCAAACAAAATGATTCTGAAGATTTTAAAGAAAATAGTGAATGAGGTGGGTCGTGATTGGCATGTCCAATTAAATCCAGCATTATGGGCATATAGAACAAGTATTTATACACCAATAGGTGCTACTCCCTATGCCTTGGTCTATGGAGCAGAAGTTATTCTACCACTAGAAGTTAAGATTCCCTCACTTTGAGTATCACTAAAGGGGCCAATCAATGATGAAGACTACAGAGTATCAAGGTTGCAAGAGCTAGATCTGCTTGATGAAAGGCGTCAAACTGCAATTAATCATTTAAAGGGATATCAACAAGTTATGTCTCGCAGCTACAATCACAGAGTCAAAAAATGAGCTTTTCAAGTAGGTGACTTGGTTCTCAAGGAAAACCCTCGCAATCAAAAGGATCAGGAAAAGAAAGGAAAATTCAAACCTAATTGGTTGGGCCCATTCATTATCATTGCCGCATATGGATCAGGGGCATATCAGTTGTCAACATCAAAAGGGGACCTATTTGAAGATCCAACCAACATTCACTTGAAGAAGTTTTATGCCTAAAAATATCAAAAACAATACAAAAACAAAAAAATCAAAAAGAGCATAAAATACAAAAAAAAAAAATCAAAAGAATAAAAAATCATTGCCTTGATGAAAACCTGGCAAACAAACGTCTTGGTAATAGCAAAAAATCATAAAATCAGGAAAAAGTGCAATAAAAACAAATGGTGAAAACCTGGCAAACATGCATTGTTTATGATTTTGTTTGGCTCTCTCATCTATTGGGATACATTCTGCATATTCATCTTTCATCGGCATCACATACATGCCTAGCCATCGCATCTACATCATACGTCATAACATCTCCTTGAAATGATAAGGATTTCATCATGGCTTGATGATTAGGGTTATCCTTAGCAGTAAGTTGTGTCTAGCAGGAGTCAGAGTGCAAGGTCATTAGGGGGCAATTCGCTTTTTGGAGCTTTTTGGCAGACAAACAACATGTGTTAAAACATCGAAATATCAAAACAACAAAACTTGTCCAATTAAATTGAGTCTACACGACTATATGATAGAAAATTGAAACAAACTCAATGATCTTAATCTAAATAAAATGAATGACAAACTTAAAGCATAAGTTGAATTGTTGTTTTGAAATTTGATGACATCATATCTTTGGAGTGGTTCAATGATGTACTGAACTAGAATCACAAGGAAGGAGTATGATTTTTCTTGGCTTGTTGTTTGTAAGCTAATCATTAGTATTGGGAAAATTTTTGTGGGACATGCTCTACAACGTATCATTGATGACATTTCGGAATTTTCATAAGAAAATGATTAACCTTTTTCTATTTATGCAAGCAATACTCAAGTCATCTTGGTTCAATTATACCTCGATGCTTGTATTAACTTGCTACATCAAACATCATGGAAGTTGTACTCGGGTCGTCAATGGTGTGAATCTCCCCTTTGATGTTTGTACTAACTTTCAACATATCAAACGGCTCAATGATGAAAAATCACGTGCAACATTGGTTCATGGAATGACAAATAGGAGAATGGTTCATTACTACATTCTAGGACTGCATGATTCATTTAGATTTGCATTCTGGGGCTATCTAGGTAGATTTTTGAAGGTTGGCAAAATTTTCATATATCTTTTACGACAACAATTGAGTACATTGGGACATTTATTGCATCCCATTGCATTATCATTCATTATATATAATTTCACCAAAGCTATTCATTCATGATTATGATTATCATTGCACTACCATTATTTTCCATTTTTACATCATTTCATTTCATTGTCATTATTATCATTGTTATCATTATTAAATCTCATTTAGTTCGTCATGATCATAAACCATCTTTTAAATATCATATCATTCTCATATGCATAATCATTCATAAAGTACATTGATCATTCATTTCATATTATATCATTTCATATCATTTGCATTATCATTCGTTTCACATCATATTGTATTACATCGATAAAATATACACCCATTTCATTCATTTCATATCATCATTTTAGGTTATCATTTTTACATCAATTGCATCATATCATTATGTATTATTACATTATGTATCATTATC
This sequence comes from Sequoiadendron giganteum, assembly GCA_007115665.2. Taxonomy (NCBI): domain Eukaryota; kingdom Viridiplantae; phylum Streptophyta; class Pinopsida; order Cupressales; family Cupressaceae; genus Sequoiadendron; species Sequoiadendron giganteum. The sequence goes on from CM021101.1 coordinate 769,751,656, forward strand.
ATTATCATTGCATTTCATCTTTCTATTTCATATCATTATCATCATCATTATTATCATCATTATGATCATTATTCATTTTAGTTCATATATATATACCATTTTCATATTATAAATGTAGCATTCATCAATACATTTCATTAAATATTCATCTCATTTATATCATTTTCATCTCATCACATTATCATTTATTACATCTCGTTTCATCATAACTTTTCATTTAGGTCTTCATTATCATTTCATTTCATTTACATATTTTCATTCTCATATCCATTCATATCACTTTTCATTTTGATCATTATTAGGTCTCATTTATATTAATCATTTTTAGATCATTTAGTTTACATCATATCATCTCATGTGCATATCATTTTTAGGACATAATCATCTCATTAAAATCAGTCATCATTACATCTTGCATCCATTTCATTCATTACATACATCATAAAGGAAAATAATTTCAGATTGCATCATAAATCATCCTGTTAGAAATCATTTCATCATAACGCATATTACATCATATCATCATTGCATCATCATACAACACATAAAATAAAATCATTATCATTTACATTTCATCATCATTGCATCATCATCACAAACATCATAACATATAGAAACAAAATGTATACATGAATCCATAACACATGTATATCAAATCACCATTACATATCATAAATCTCATCAAAACAAATGTCTAGGCATACAAGGATATCAATTTTTTTAGCAAGATATATAAAATACAATGAATAAATGTATAACTGATCACTGAGGGGCATCCGGCCATGGCACATGGCTACTACTGTCTCTCGAGGCGATAGGTCTCATTGGATCTCTGCTCCCAAAAGCTCTGATCTCTCATTTAACTGGTTGTCCCACACTCCTGGTGGCACTCCTAGTATGGCTATGTGAATGGGTCTATGACCAAGTACCTAAATGTGTATAAGAAATCCTCCTCTCAGGTGGCACTGCCTCAAAGTATCTCATCCTGTAATACTCGGCCTCCCAAGCGGTCTCTAGTCCCTTTTCCACAACCTCTCCAATAGAGGTACTCTCGAATGATCTCAGGAGTCTCTCAACTACCCCCTCGGCTTGTATGCATCGCTCTCGAAAACTATCTCGCTCTGCCATAAGCTAAGCTACCTGTGGGTCAGGAGGTGGTGGTTGTGCAACCTATGCCTATAGTTGGTTGATAGTCACCTCTGCCTGTGCTAACTGAATCCGAAGAGTCTGAACCTCTACCTGCAAGGTATCCACCTGTCCCTATGAAGGAGCCCTGATAGTGATCCGTGGGGCCGAAGTACTCGACTGATCCACCACTCTTGTTGTCTAAGGCCTCATCCTGAAGGGTACATCAAAGAAGAACCTCTAACCTCCACTCCCACCACCTTCATCATCCCTGTCATCATGATTGTCATTTGAGCTACCTAAATACTCATCCTCCTCATCATCAACATCCATAGCCACCACATCTTTTGTCTCTGCTGGTACCTATGCCTATCCCCTAGCCTCTACCTCTGCCTATGCCCATGGCTTTCGTCGTGCCTACTGTATAATTGGTCCTCCCAATAATGGGGCAGGCTCCTCTAGACTGGTAAATCTCGGAAAGGGATGTGTGTAAAAATAAGTTGCATACTCATCTATCACCTCTGGATGTATCACCCAATAATCTAGTTGCAAATATGTGTACTCTGCTCTGGCAACCTCTATCGTCACAAATGGACCCCACTCTAGCACATCCTCCCGGTGTCTGGCGTAGTGTGCCACACCCTGCGGCATCATCTGTACTAAGCCATATTGTCTCAGTACCCGCATAACCAGAAACTAATCTATAATAAATGGAGTACGCCCAATCAAATACCTAGATCTGGTGCAGTAGGGCAGCTCTATATCATCAACCTCCTAGGGATCAAAATCTTGATACGGTCTCTAGATGACTATATCCAAGTCATCTAGCATGTGTTGCCAATACTCTAACTTGCCTAGCATTGGCTAGACAAGGGGACCTGTGTAAGCATAAATGTATGAATGGCCAAGCGGACGATCTCTCTAAACAATGGGGCAAGTAATAGAAAAATGTTCCCATGCCCAAATTTGTAGAAGAGTAGCTCCACATGAAAGACTCTTCCTATCTGTGTACACCACCTGATGCAGATCGTGGTACAGATGGGAAAGCATGTACGAACCCCGTGCATATCTAGTCCGATGGAGAAGCATGTCCTCCCGGATCCGACCACAACCAACTAATAGTCCCTTTGACCTGCAATCAGGACAAAAGAAACCACCGATGAACCCTGCAAACACCGAAGGCAGTGGGGCATAACTCTCCACCATATCCTTCCAAGCAATCTCATACCCACCTGCATGAGGATCCTGAAAGACTCGTCTCAACGCATTGGTCCCTCCAATCTCCTTGTGATCATAGATCACAAGCTCACCAACTATAGGGATACCAGAATCCTGTAAACATCCTCTGGTGTCACGGTAATCTCTCCCATCAGTAGGTGAAAGGTGTTGTACTCACTATGCCACCTCTCAGCTAAGGCCATCAACAATGCTCTGTTGATCCTATACTGCGGGATCCTCAACAGTGGATTCAACCCACACTTGTATATCACCTCTAAATCAGCCTGGGACAGTCGAGGAACTAACTCCCACGTGCGAGGAAATCTCTCTCTGATCTAGAGGAGGTTAAATCCTCCTTTACGACATTAAAAGCAATCACACGAATCAATCAGTAGGGAATACTTAAAATCATATAATCAAATCAACACATCAAGCAAATTCATCAATTGTATCAAATGGGCAATCATCTCAATCATATCAAATCTTATGTGTTCTTCAAATAGGAAGGCAAATAAATCTTAATCTATTTGTTTTTCATATGGCATGGAAACAAATTTACAGCAGTCAATCGACTCAACATCTAATCAATACTATTTGTCTTTCAATCAAGAAATAAAATTTATCAACACTTCTCTACTATTTGTCTTTCAATCAGGAAAGCTAATTTATCAAAATTATTACTATTTTTTCTTCAACACAAGGACAAATTTATCAAATCATTACTCAAATCAAGCTAATCTATCCTTGGTGACATTCAAAAGCATCAAATCAATTGTCTAATATAGCAACAATCATCAAGCACATATCAAATTTCATCTCAAAATTCAACAATCGGCAAAAAATCATGGATGTGCTGAGATAGTCCATCAATGCGCTAAATCATGAATGCACAACTTTAATCCATGAATGCGCTAAAACAGAGGTGCAATGCGTTACTTCATCAATGCGCGATTCTATCCAATCTATGTGCTAAAACATACCTTGTATGCGCTATTCTATTACGTGTATGCGTCGCTTTATCCTATCTATGCGCCGATCTAGCCTATGCGCTAATCTAACATCCTATGTGGGAAGATTTCATCTATGTGCTAATTTATCTCATTTATGCGCTGATCTAGCCTATGCGCTATGTTGGGTCTCAAAAATGCAGGTTTGAACCACGAGAGGTTTCCAAGCTCTCACAATGCTTTTGGCCAACTAACAAGGCCAACCAATATAGTTGAACGTTCTGCTCTTCAGGCTCTGCAAAACCCAGGTGGGTGCACCTATGTGTATGTTGCAGATTTAAGATGTATTTCCTGGTAAAACAATCTATCCACAATGGCAAAGGGAAGTGGATAGATAAAATCACTACAACTACTCCTACTCCTACTGCACAAATGAAAGGTTTTTGAATTAATTGTTTGATATGAATTTGTATCTTTGGGCTGTGGCAGATCAGTGCCTTCTATCCACATGGGCATTGGAGTCAAAAAATGATATGTCTTTCCCCTTATTGGCTTAACTCTAGTTATTAGGCACTTTAAAAAATTTATGGCTAACATAGAACTTCATAGAATCTGACTTGCATAAACAGTGCTGGAATTTTTCTCTATCAGGTTCTTCTTTAACTATCCAAAAGAAATCTTAAAACCACTGTGATTTATTAAGAGAATTTAATTATGGCTTGCAGACACCAATTAATCAAATCACACAAAATGGAATATACTTTGATAAATCAGGGATATGCTTGATATGTTGATTTAAATGATTAAAAGACCTCAAGTTGGAGACAACCAAAATAAAGAGTATAAATTGATGCAACACAACAACTGAACACCAAAAAAGAATTCACCAGTTTAAGCATATTATCTCCATTGATTCTGCTTCAAGAAAAGTCTGTACATGATTTCCACATGAGTCCCTTCTCGGAAAAAATCTAACTCCTATTGTCTAACTACTATCCTCCCTCCTTTCTACAACTGATTTTTCAATACATTTTATACAGTAAAATTTGAAGGGTCGTGACCCTTCACTTTCCCGGTAAAACCGTTTACATTTTATGATAGAGAAAATATTTAATTAAGTTGCCTTTCAGAAAATTAAATAGTTTAAATAGTTTTGTGTTTTATTTTCTCTTTAATACTTTTACTGATCTTCATTTTCACTTCGCCACCTTCTCGCTTTTATATTCCACTTTATTTATTGCTCTGAAGTCTTCTTTTACGTTTACCACTCTATCACAGTCAACCTGTTGACCGGCCGTAGTATCGCAATGTAACTGTCACGGCCTCTTCTTCCTTCCACTGCATTACCGCAGTTTTCTTTTACACTATTGGCGGTTGTGTGGTATTTGACTTTTCTTGCTACCTCCTCCTCGCTTTCCTGTTACCGCACTACCACGGTCGCTGACTTGATTGCCAGTGGTACCGTGGTAGACATCTTATGCCAGCTCTCTACCGCTATCGCATCACCGCGGTCACCATTCTTCCTAGTTGCGGTATTGTGGTAACCACTACCCATTCGCCACTCACCCTTCGCCACTTACCGCACCACTGCCTGTCTTCGTTCACCGCGGTCTATGAGATGACCCCCTGTGGTACCGCAATGGGATCTCCTCACTACTACTTCTGGAGACTTACCACCCACCACAATACTACGGTCTAAGTTTAGACCACATGCGGTGTGGCGGTAAGAACTTTATGCCAGCCCCTTTAACTGTTACCTCCATACCGCGAGCCCATTTTGGGAGGCCGCAGTAAAGCGGTAAGTGATATAAAACTGAATATAAAGGCAATGGTAATGGTTATAAGCTATTTTAAAAGGTAGTGAATGATTTCTTCATGAAAAGATAGGAAAATGAGGGGTTTAAAATGGGCAAATCACTTAGGTTTTTGATGAAATTTTGGGAAAACATTAGGGTTTTGAATAAAAATTTTGGGGTTCTAACACACTAATCTATACATCTATGTGCTAATTTTCTACATCTATGCACTACATTGTATGTGCCACTTTATCACATCTATGCACTAAACTGAGGCTCGCATGCGCTAAATTTAAAACCTATGCACTAAAGCAGAACTGTGAAAATCTTAAAAAAAATTAAATTAAATTTAAAAAAAAAAAAAAATACGATTTCAAGTTCACGACAGAGGATCAAGTCAACTTACCAGAGGTCCATACGCAATTGGTCTCTGATGACGGTGGGCTCACTCAAATCGGTGGCGCTCGTAGTGGATCGGCATCTCATTTTTATCTCCCAGAGCTCTGAAAATTACCACAAGTTACTGTTCAAATGACAATGACTTTTCACCTTTTCCACCTTTTAAGGGGGTAAAAAGGGAATTTATTTTCATCTTTTACTATACAGAGCACTATTTCGAGAATTTCACTCTAAAAATCATCTAATTTCTTTCAAATCATCATCATCATCATTCAAATCATGCGGTTTATCTCTCGAGGGGGCATATAGCATCGGTAAATTTTCAAATTCTTTAAAGTAATACAAAAAACACATCACTTCAAAGAGGGGGAAAATGTATACATCTAAAAATGGTCACGGTCAATCAAACCTGTTAATTAATTAAATATAAATTATTTAATTAATATCCTAAAGTCATCTACATATAAATAAATTTAATTATTTATTTATATCATTCATTTTTCTAATTCTTCTAGTTTAATTAAATAAATAAGTTTATTTAATTATTACTATTCTCCTCTTAATTAAATTTAAAAAAAATCATTATTTCTTTATTTAATTATCATTTTCTTTCTAACGTTTGAACATTTAAATTCGAATTATGGAATATTCTTCTAATTCATCCAACACCTCACATAATTAAATATTGTTTAATTACACATCTTTTTCACTTCTCACATAATTAAATATTAATTATTTAATTATGGAAGTTTCCAACTTACATGTCACATATAATTAAATAAATTCATTTATTTAATTAAGATTTATCCTCAACTTTCAACTAAATTTTCAATAAATAAAAAGACAAATGCCATGTTAGTCTCCATTTTGAATGAAGATAGTTTCATGGGTTGAAAACACTCTCCATCTTTCTCTCAACCTTCCATCTTTCTCTCAACTTCTAGAATCTCACACCATTCATCTTGACAGGTTTGAAACTCAACCATTGATCTTCGCCAACTAGATTATTGTCTTTCAAAAATCTATAAATACAACCTTTTCATGAGCAGATATCATCCTAGATTTTATTCGTAATTACTATAGTTGCTTTCAAATCAGCATATCAGCATTTTTAGCAATATCATAGCATTTTAAGTTCAATTTCATAGTTTAAATCATTAGCAATGGGCATGCATTTTGCATCAATCTTGTTCTCCTAAGTTGTCATTCTAACAAGTTGTTGCTTAAACCAACTGAGAGCTAGTATCTTGAATCGAATCCTTGGAGATAAAGAACAATGGGATGAATTTGAAGGAGTTGTTGTTATTTAGAGTTTGCATTTGTCTTCTCTAAATTAGTTTCTTTCAATCTAATGTTTCATTGGTGTGTTAGTTTACTTTCTAATTAGACCACATATTCTAACAACACAATAGTTAACCTCCAACATCAAGTCCAAACTCTTCAAGAAAGGTACAAAGTTCAATTGAAATTTAATAATATATTTGCTTAGTATAATTCAAATTGAACCCTTTGTGTATGAAGAAGTAGTGAAAGACATAGTATGGATTGATGCTATGAATGATGAGATGGACACCATTGATAAAAATAATACATGGGAATTAGTTCATCTTCCTAAAGATAAACAAGTGATTGGTGTAAATAGATTTTTAAAGGTGAAATATTATGTTGGGCAAGGAATGTTTAATTTCTCAGATACAACCATCACTTAACAGCAAACAACTTCAAAAAAATATTGTTTGATATATTTATGTTTATGATTATGAATATTTTAAATAAATTATTTATATTTATAGTTAAAATTATTTATCTTATCAAATATGTAAAATAAAATTGCATGGATATAATAAATTAATTATTAAATTTATTTGTAGTTGTATTATTATCTTGCATGTGAATTGCATGATTTTTTTATTTAATTATTAAAATTATTACAAAGATTATCAAAACTGATCTTTATATAAAAAATTGCATGATCTTATTATAATTATTTAACATAAATATTTGAATTTATTATTTATTACTATATATAGTTTTATTAAAAGTAATACAATAATTAATTTATATATTTAATAATAAAAACTGCATAAGATGTAGGGTTACCTTTAGAGATTCTTGAATCTCAGTTATGATGAGAGAGGTAAAACTTTGTATCTGTGCCATTGGCTTTAAAAGTATAGTAGCATCTAAGTAGTCATGGGCTCCTATCTCTCCAAAAAAGTATAAGGCTTTTGAAAAATGGTCTTCACAACTTGTAGAATAAATTCAATTAAATTAAATAGCAAATTAAGAATGTTTAATAACAAATAAAATGTTTAATGAAAAAAATAGCAACCAATTAAGAATAACTTATTACAAAAATGAATTAAAATTAAAACATTAAAATGAATCTTGAAATCAAATCAAATAAATAAATACTTACTAGAATTTTGTTTGCAAGAGTTGTTTTTCAATTGTGTGAACCAGTTTATTTGAGAGCTTAAATATAAAGGTGTTGTAGTGATAACACCTCTACTATTTAAGAAAGAAGAATTCAATGCAGGACCACTGCTACTGCAAAATTTACTCCTGACAACCTTGAAGAGAATGGCATGCTTCCCACTTTAAAATAAGGCGAGAGAAAAGGAAAATCTAATGAAGTGGCTATCAAGTCACACAACAAAAAAAAGAAGATTCAATTATCATATAAACAAACATCTATTAAATTACTGAAAAAAATATATATATTTATTTCAATAAATATAAAAAAAAATCAATCAAAAATGAAAATCATATATAAATAATAAAGATCGTACTATTAATTCTACTCACCTAGAAATTCGATTACATGACATCCATTAGAACAAGGCCTGTTTCTCCATATGGAAGAGTGTTAAGTTGATGATAAACTGAAGGATTTGAAATGACAACATTTCTTGTATTCGTCAATTAATCACCAAAACTATAAATTGTTGGAATTGATAATACAAAACATACTTCAACCAAAACCAAAACCGATTGCATCTTAGCCATCTTCTTCATAAATCTCTTAATGACTATGATTTCTTTATCTTGCTCTCTTTATATACAATCAATCTCTATGTTAACTTAATGTTTTAATTTTAGTCCATATTTTAACTTAACTTAATATAATCAATTTATATCATGCATTGAATTAAAAATAAATAAAATAATTCACATACACCTTTTCCTTCTCTTTTAACATTATAAGAATTATATTTAGCTTATCTTTTAAACTTTAATTTTATTTAACACGAAGAAATAATTGTATGCATGCATATACGATGACATGTGAGCTAAAAAATTTAAAATTATTTTAGTATATATTTTTAATTTATATCATGCATTAAATTTTTTTAAAATAAAATAATTTGGATACACCCTTTCCTTCTCTTTTAACATTCAATAATTAGATTTATCTTTTCTTTTAAAATTTAACTTTACTTAACACAAAGACTACTTGCATGCATGAGTATGTAATGACATGTGAACTAAAAAAAATTAGAACTATTTTAGTATATTTTTAAAGAAATTTTACTAAGTAAATTTACAACTAATATTTTTAAATTATAATGTTTATATAAAAAATAAATGATTTTTTAATCCTTTTAAAGTTTAAAATTATATTAATAATATTTTTTTTGGTATTAATTTAAATATTGTTTTAAATATAATAAATTTATATTAAATGGTTTTGATTTTTATATCATTAATTTGATATATAATTGTATTGATAAAATATAAAACAATAATAATATATTTAAATTTTGAAATATTTTTAGTTGTATAAATAAATTATATTATTTTATTTTAAAATCAGTTATTTGATATAATTTATTAAATTGATAGCTTAAATTTTATTTCAAAAGTAATATAGACATGCTAATTTTAAATATATGTTTTTTTTAAATCCATATTTTTATGAGTGGCAGGTATAATTATTTAGACTCATAAATGAACTTACATTTCTTACATTTTTAAAATTTTGGAGAGGGAAAAATCTCTACTAGGTCATCCTTCTCCTCCTTTTACAATAGATTTAGTTTATCAAAAATTCTCCCATAAAGAGCTTAACGTTAAGCTTCTTAGCAATCTCTTTGATACCACAATTCAACCTTTCTTCTTTTACTTTCAAAATGTGAAAATGTTCAATTCAACAATTGAAAAGGAGTTCTAACTAATCCAAAAATCCATCTATATCATTGTTAAGTAAATATGTACCCATCATGAAGGATAGTATGGTTTCACAATTGATAGGTTAAGTTTCATTAAAAAAAATCTATGTCCAAGTGACTAATTGTGTATAAAATAAGTTTAGTCGTGACTTCTCTAACCTGTACACACCAATTCCTATCCATCTCCTTGATGAGGTACCATATACAAAACACCCAATCATAAAAGGATGGGATTCAAAATCACTCTCCAAATACGTAAGGATGACATTAATTTTATGGAGGTATATAAATAATGGAAGGAACTTATAAGTATGGATATAAATCAATGATTATATTAATTTAATTTAATATAATTTGTTATTTAATGGTAATTGCTTATATACACTTAGGAGTTCCATGAGATAAAATTTAACTAAGGAGAAATATAGTGGTGGTTTAGCTAGTCATTTTGTATTAATCAAATAATTTAATGTGGACTAGATAAGGGAGTTAGTGAAGGATGACATAACCTAGAAACCAATAACCCAAAATAAGTTACTTGTACACAAAATAAAAGTAAACATCATAAATTTATTAATTTATCAAATCTACATGTAGTAGGATACAATTGGCTAATAGAAAGCTTAAATCCTACACACACAAGATCTACCTTGCATGTCGAGAAAACTATAAAGTTTACTAATTAACATAAATTTATTTATTCCTTTATTGTTGCCTCTCATCTTAACAAATACCTATCACTACAATCTAGCCACCTTACCTACCTTTTTTTTATCAATATCTTCTATTTGAACCATCTCTCTTTTTCTTTGATAAAATAAAATTTCCCTCTCTTCATCCACCACTATGCACAAAGAAATCAATGGGATTTAACTTTTTGATCTATTATAGTAGTTGCTCCCAATTTTTTCTTCTCCTTTCTTGATTTTAAAAAATATATCATATCTAGGATAATGGCCCAATAATAATCATTATATGTAAATTTGTTACAAAAGATAAAATAGCTTGAGAAAATGTCTATTCATTAGAAAATATAACAATTGACACACAAGTAAAAATGAATAATGAATGAAGTAAGATGATTCTACCACCAAGAAAGAAAACACATATAAAAATTGAATGGAAAGTGTTAGTAGGAATAGACAAAACACCACAAAAAATATAATTTCTGACATGCAACATTTTTATCATAATGTTCATCAACTAGGAGCTCACACAATAAATTGAAAGTGGTTATACAACTAAAAATTCTAGTAACTAAAAATTATTTTTGTAGTGACTAAGAAGTCACTAAGATATTGAATATAATTGCATAATATATTGAAGGTATTTGCACATAAAGTAAGAGCTCACAGACCAAGAAAGTCATTGTACATCAACTAGGAACTCACCTGGAAGAATTCTTTGACATTTGACTTACCCAAACATGTCATTTATTATAAAAACCCAAAGACACCAATAATTTTCTCTCTTAGCCACCTTTATTATATTATTTAATTGACATAATATTGCTTGATGAATTAGATGCTCCTACATCATACGCACTAAGTGCAAAATTTTGTGAACATGAGGATAAAAGGGTAGAGGTATGTGGTAGAACCACTCTTTCAAAAAGTGCATGGTTATGACATTGTCCAATACCAGATCATAGGTGCATAAAAAAATTCTTCCTTTGTATACTCTAGCACCTAGCTTTATTTTTTTCCTCCACCAAGTTTGGCTAGTAATATTCAACTTCCTTGTGGAATTTTTTAATCATACTTGACCTTGTTTTCCAAATTCATCTCCAACTACTTTCTCCTCGGATGAAATTTAATCCATCACTAACTATAAAGCTCCGCCAAAATATTTTTCTCTTCTTTTCACTTAACGGATTTAATCCACTAATGTCCTGGAACCTCTTGGGCACATGCAAAAACATGGAGAACCAAAATGTGGCCACAACCACTTTTTGGTCCATCCAAGACATATTGTGAGTTCTTATAACATGATCATGTTATAATGCACTCATGTTATGTGAAACATAAAAAAAATGAGGTTGAGCTTATTTGAACTTAGTCTCTCACCTTCCAAACAAGTAATGAGCAATAAAAATTACACACATGTTGTGAAGTTGACCAAACTGTCATCGAAATTCTACTACAACATACGTGAGGTCAAAGAGGTAGGGTTTGTTAGTTTTTAATGCAAAAAATGAATTTAATAGTAATTTAGGAATTGTTTTGATTCAATTTTTTAAAATTTATAGGAATTAAAAATCCCCCACTTTTTCATGAAAACCCTAATTCACCAGTTCACAAAAACCATAGTGAATAACAACCTCAATAAAATCCTCCAATAATTTATTGTCGCCCTCATGGGACACAAATAAACCTCCTAGAGAAAATTGAAAATGAGATAATAAAACTTCAAAATTTGATTGAAAGGTTGATAAATATGAGTGGAACTACTTCTAATCTATCTACCCTCACCACTTCATTGGATTCTATCATTTATCACATAGATTCTATGAGTGGCCAAGTTAACATGTGGTAAAACAAGAGAGAAGAAGCAAAAAAATGTCAAAAAATAATCCTATTAACAAGAAAAATAAACAAAAATATTGAAATTTGATTTATGTGCATTGTCCATTGATCCACGAATAAATACAAACCTACATGGTAGCTGTAGGAAGTTCCATATCCATTAGTTCCAAGACTAGGGAATAAGGAATATTTTTTGGGAGAGATGGTGGATAGTATTTGACCATCCTCCATATAGAAACAATGAGGTCCTAGAGCATTTTTTGAGGAAAATCTATTGCAAGTTTTTTCCTTATTGAAATACCAAACTATTTTGACATGTGTGGGTTCCAAGGTAGAGATGGGATCCTATAATAGGATGGAGAGGGGGGAAATTGTGCCTAGGACTTGATATGAAGACCCCTTTCTAGGAAAAACATTGAGCATGTCATGTCCCTTTTGTTGTGAAGGAGTGTTGAGGTGGACACTCTAGAGTCAACAAAATCCCTCACATAAATATTTTTATAGCACACTAGGCCTTTAGAATAGGGTGATGAGGGCGAGGATTTCAAATCTCAACATTCTCAATGTTTAGTGCACTTGCCAAAATTGTGGGTCTTTTGTGATTATGGATTTGAGGATGTAGAGGATGCACATGGCCAAAATTAGAACATATCCATATTGGATGTAATGGTGTTCATACATGACATGATATATACGAAATTTGACATTGATAAACAAGTAAATTTGAATAAGGTTAAATGTAATTTACTATATTTCATTTGAAATTTAATATTAACTATATTCATCTATGATAATCAAAAATTAATATAAATTGATTGTAATATTTTTTTAGGGTGTAAGTGTTGACCCTATATCTGCTAGCCCTTCAAATCCCACTTATGTGGTCATGCCTAACCTACATGCATATAATTAGTAAATAAGTCTAGTAAATACAAACATGTAAATAATTTTATTATATGAATGGTAATCTTAAAATTGATATTGGATGGTGAACATGTGGATGTTGGGCCTTCATCATCAAGACCTATTGGTGGGAGTGGTTATACATATTTCATTGAGGTAAGATTAACTATTTTTAATCATTATGTTTGTAAAATAATGTTAGGTATATTTTGGTAAAGTAACATTGTTTCATTTTTAGTTTATTACATCAATTCATACTCATGATATTAATATCACAATGGAGGAGGGTATTTCCATAATAATTTTATCTTTGATGCCCTTAATAGATGTATGAGATAGATTAGTAAATTTCATGTTCTATTTGTTATTTTATCCCACATCTATTAGTGTAAATTTGAATGATATTTATATGTAGTTTAATTTATTTCTTTATGCTTATCATAGGGGTTCACAACTCCAATTCATGATGTTTCCCCTCAAAAGGATGAAGAGAAGCAACAATTTTTTTAGAGTGGTTAGGAGATGGCGATAATTGATTATTCCCTTATATGTCATTTTGTAATTCAATTTATATATTAATGTGTATACTTTTTATTGTATTAGGTGGATCTCCAAAAAATATTAGAAAGGAGCTCAAGTCAACATGTTCATGAGCAACCATTATTGATTGCATCTCCATCCACTCAATAGGAAAAGGCACATGAACACTTTCCTTCCCTTGGAGGGAAGTGGTTACATTATGATATTTTTTTGTACCTATATGGCTTTTTTATACATATATTTTTGTATTATAGATATGTGAAATTATATTCCTATATGGATTTATTGTACATATTTTATACTTTTACTAAATTATGACATTGTATGCCTATATGGAGTTTTAGTTAATATTTCTTTTTTACTATTGTTGTCTATATTTTGTTATAAATTATTATTAGATGATATATATTTGATTCCTTTGAATTTACTTTCTCCATAAATAAGGCATCTTACTATCTAATTTGCTTATTATAACATGAATATTAAAAAAAAAATCATCCTTACCTAGTTTCAAGAATTAATGTATGAGCTAAATAAATAGTTTAAATAATGAAAACTAATTTAAATAGCTCAAATAAAATCACTCATAAACACTCATCACATGAAAATAAACTCTTGCACAAATATTGCATCTTAGTATTTTTAACTTGCAACCAGCAATCATAGATTCTATTAAACTTTGTAAATTGGGTTACAAAAGTTCGGAAAGGACAATGGGGCCACAACAAGCCCTTACAAGATTTTTTAAATTCACAATAAAATTATTTACAACAGAAAATCAAAGCTTTGTAACACAAGTTTCTCCAGCACTTGCAACAATAAACCTCTCAACACAATCATGACAACACAAATCTGCAACAACTAGTGATGTGCATGGCTCTATAATCAGCCTCCAATCTGCAACAACACTATCCAAAACCCTTCCTATAGGTATGCTATGCCCTCTCTTCTCTTCCCCTACATTTTGGAAAAACTTCTCAAAAATGCAATTGATTTTCATTAAACAAACTCCAATACACATGAAATGAAATGTGTGTTCATTTCAGTTGAATTTCCTTTCATTTCAAATCCACCTTCAAAAATCCATGGCCAACTCTTGTAAACCCCCAATTAAATTAAATTCTATTAATAAAATTGAATAAAATATTCTTTTCAAACTCCAAGACCTATTGTGAATGGATGACAATGCTTTTATTGCATTCTTGCTTTCTTGAACAAAGCAAAAACCAGATTTCTCCAATCTTGGCGTCCACTCCCAAGATCCCTATATTTTAGGAGTTATGTAATTTCAAATTTGGAGTTACAAGTCAAATTGGAGGTCTCCAAGAAACCTATGCCCTCACTTGCTTTTTTTTGGATTTTTGCTTTTAAAACATATTCTCCACTATCTCCATTTATCTTGCTTTCTCCAAATTCATGAGTCAAATTTCAAATTCAAAGTTTCAACATGGCATAACATCAAAATACACACCAAAATATGAATTTCACATGAAAAATATGAAATTAAACACACATCAAAAATTGAAATTAAAATCAAACATCATTTGTTGACACGGGATAGCCACTATGCTATAGATGCTCCTGCATCAAGAATTCATGACTCACCCCTTGGTTTGATTGATCTTTTGCTTTCTCTTAGGTTTTCATGTGTGATTCAATTTCTTTGTGAGTTATATTTTTTGGTATTATGTCATAATGATAAGTTTAAGTGCATAATTATGAAATAATAAAGAATCTAATTGAGTCATTAATGACATAAACTCTAGACAAAAGAGTGGGGATTCATGTGTCATGCAAAGGATAAAACATAATTACTAAATGATTCACTTTGTTTTGTGTGTTGAAGCATAGGGAATTCAATTTGAAATTATTTTCCAAGTCATATATTTATGATATAAAGTACCTTAATTTGTATTTAAACACACTCATATTCTTTACAATGGTTTATCTAAGCTTCTCCCACTTTCTATTTTGATATTATCCTAATTTCTTGCATTTTTTCATAGGAAAAATTGGTTAAGGAAAGATAAATTTTATCAATAATATTAAATTTTTTTGAGCTTACTAAAACTCTAACATGGTTCAAAAGTTTCTTAATTCTCTAACAAAGGGACAAAGGGTTCATGTTCTTAGAAAGTTCATAATTTATTTGACTCACAAAAATGATCACAAGAGGGATGAATTTGATAATGTCGGTGAGCTCAAAGGTTCTTAGACTCATTGAAGGGACAAAGTGAGAAAGAAAAAGCTAAGAATTAATAAGATGTTGATGAGTTTGAAATTTCCTCAACTCATTGAAAGGTTGACATGCTTCAAGAAAAGAAAAATATCAATAAGCAAAGAAGATAGGATTCTAATTCGTTCAAAGGTTCTTGAACTTTCTAAACATCTATTTGTAGACACCTAAAAATGTTTTGAGCATATCACACACCTTGATTCCGCTTACTAACACCATTTTCTCTCATATTCACCTAATTCCCATATTTAATTAAATAGTGTTCAATTATTTAGTTGAATTCACTTTATTCTCCTATTAATTGAATAATTAAAGTTATTTGATTAATTCATCATTTTCAATTAGTTGAAATGCTCATCCAATAAATCCCACTTGATTAAATAATTCATAATTATTTAATTAAAGATCTTAATTCTCCTAACTTGCAGAATTAAATGATTTTCATAATTTACTTAATTAACTAATTTTCCTCCAATCCTCCAACTTGCACAAAGAATGTTCTCTCAAGAATAATCCCTTTTCAAATTCAAATTTTTCCATCCAACTTAACTCCATGAATTAAGGGATATTGTCGATTCTCTCATGGATTATAAACCATTGATTAATCCTTTATCCATACCTCATGGATTATCAACCTCTTTGATTAATCCTTGATCCACACTCACTTCCTTAATCTTCTCTCATCCATTGATTATCATTTTCAATCCTCACCATTGATCAAAATTCCTAATCTATAAATACCAAGCCTTTCAAGATGAATTTTATTCACTATCTTCATAGAACCCTCACTCTCTTAGATTTTTGAGTCATTCTTGAGCAATTTGAGAGACATTTGAGAGCATTTGTGAATCAAATCTCCTTCAAATAAAGATTTTGCAACATGGATAATGCATAAAACTAAGAAATCCACATCCACATCACAATTATGCATCAATCCACAATGGGATTGAGAGGTTTGCACACTAGTTTGATTTTATTACATTAAATTCTATTTTTTAATGCTTTTGATTGAGTCTTTTAATGTTTTTAATCGAATTTCATTAAGTACCGCTATATTTGATCATTATATTGTTTTATTTTAGTTTAATTATGTTATTATATGATCATCTAAGATAGCCATACAAAATTTTGGCACACTCGGTAGGACCCACATCCCTATCTGATCATTTTTTCTTGAGCTTTGTTAGCCTTACAAGTTACAAATACACTCTAATTAATTTGTTTAAAGTTCGACACCTTTGCAAGTCAAATAGTAACACCTTTGTAAAGATTGACGCTTCTGCAAATCAAAGTTTGACACCTTTGCAGAAACCCTAACGCTTTTGTTATGATCTTTTCTACCTCTATTGCACATATAGTGTGATGCCTTTGCAAAAAGGGTACGCCTTTGTAGAGGAGTGATGCCTTTGCAAGTTGATAGTATGATGCTTATGCACAATAGTGTGACGCTTTTTCCAGGTATAATAGTGACTTGATTTCTTTTCTTCTTCTTCACAGGCTTGTACATCCTTCAAAATTTCTTCAAAATTTCTTCAAATTTGTTGTGTGTAGATGCATACATCTCTGTAATGTCCAACAATTTCTTTTTTGCAAGCCTTGCTTCAAATTTTGTTTCAACTTGATCTTTTGGTCTAGGGACATATCCCTTGAAGGAATTAGTCAGTAGCTTTAATTTTTCCATTGTAGGCAGGGAGGAACAATTGTTTGTTCTAGGTTTTATCTCTTGTAATGTCTTTATAGCTTCATTTATTAATTCACTAATCCCATGCTCATGTTGAGCATCATCTATATGAATATCTCCTTCCATATTTGGTTCTGGGGCACTAGGGTCAACATTTAAATATTTTTTAGAATCCATAATGATTCCAATTTCCTTTTTCCTTATAGATTTTTGCTTGATTCCCCTTGTGTTTTTCTTTGCTTCTACCTTGATGGCATGTACTATCGAACGGAGTTTCTCCCTTACCGAAGGACTACCTGTGGATTCCCCCTTCTAACCAGCTAAAGGTAAAGTTATAGTAACTGATCTCCTAGAGCTATCGGAGGCTTCTACTGCACTCATATCAACTCTAGCTCTTTCTATGGCAAGCCTAACTTTATCTTTTGAGATGCCAAGCTCTTGGGCATATGTGTCTACCTCAACATCAAAAAAATTATTTATCTATGATTTCTTAAATTTTTGGTGAACTTCCATTGATTTTTCTTTATAATTCCCATACCTTGGCCTGTTGGGGTCTATAGGACTATTGAGTAGCACTTCTACATAGATAATAGCTTCTACCTTTGACACTTCATACACTAGTTCTAGAACCCAAATGGTTCTAGGTTCAACTGCTTCCATTATATAAAAATCAATAGAGACCAAAAAGGTAATGTCATTTATGTATCTCTTTACAACACTTCTTGGAATTCTCTATCTCTTGTTCATTCTTCTTTGAAATATTGCAAAGAAGGTTGCAAGGGAATCACCCTAATCATTCACATCTCCAAGATTACTCATATAATCTCCTATCTAGTGTGCAACAAGATTTGGACATGACCAATTGACCTTTCCAACCATAGAAACTTCCCTTAGAAAGTATAAAATTAAACACATTACCAATGTTCCATACTTGAATACATGCTTCTTCTTCTTAATTTCCTTTAGGTTCTTCATCAATTGTTGCTAGAGCAACTCATAGAGGTCATACTCAGCATTTTTCTCAATCATGTCCTGTGCCACATGAAATGTGGTGGTAGAGACCGAATTGTCTTTATAAATCTTGTATCCAATAACCATAGTTGCATATCTGAGTGTTGGGCTTCTGATAGGGTTTACTACAACACCCATTTTCCCCATTATATTCTTGTTCTTGGTGGATTCCTAGATTGGAACCAATTCGGTGGACCATAAACCAGTTATTTGTCTAACTAATTCCTTGGTAATCATGTGAGGGCCATCAATCTACATAAATTGATCATGAATTTTTCTTAGGGCCATTTTGATGCATTTCTCTTCATAGCTAAAGTTCAAAAACCATTTCCATACATCTAATTTCTTCTTAGTTAGGACTTTGTACTCTAGCTTTAAAGTGTAATCATTCCCAACTAGCTCATCTACTAATAGGTCCAACAAATTTTTGGAGGAGTGTTCATCTATACTTCCATGAATGTATGTTTTAATGTCTTCGATAGACAGAACCCAATAAGGTATGTGTGAAAATGCACCTAAGGGATCATCTTCTAAGGTATTGGTGGAATATCTTTTAAACTTGGGTTGTGGTCTTTGTGAATTTTTTACAACTTCTGATGTTTCCATTGCATTCAAATTGATTTCAAATGATAATTCCAAAAATAATAGAATATGCAAGGATTGATAAATACCTTTTACTTTGCTCGATGAAGTAGGGTTTTGATACTCTGCAACTTGGAGATGCTTTGGACTCTTCAAATTCACTTCTTTCTCTTTTATACTCCCTGGAATGATTTTAATGAAATGAATTTTACTTAGAAAATACACTTTTAACTCTCTAATTTGACCTAATTCTACAATAAATGCTTCAAACCATAAAGTTGGTAACCCTAAAAATTGTATGCATAGTCAACTTATCAAGCTTTTAAAATCTCTGTGTTAGCACATTTCCTTTCGTAGTCTTCTTCAATAGATTAAGCATGGCATATCTTTGTGTTGTAGCTCCAACACCTCTTTTCTGGCAGGGGATATAAGATATTCATTAAATCTCCCCTTAAGCCATAACTCTAGGCTTAGTTACCAGAGGAAACATCTACACCAAAGGATGGTATAGATTATCCCTTATCCTTAGTCTCTTCATTCTTTCTCCATATCCTTTTCATTTCTTTCTTTACTTCAACTAGATCAATCTTTTTGACTGGTTCATTCTTCTTTACCGGATTATCCTTCCTTGTGTTTTTGTTTCTGAAAAATTTAGAAATATGTCCAAGCCTACTACAATTGTTACATATCACATTTCTTTGAGCATTGTTCCTTCCACTCATTCTAGATCTGCATTGATTAGCTTTATGTCTAAATCCATAGCATGTATAACAATAAACATTGAAGGATTGAATCATTCTAACATTGTTATATCCATCATTCATTTGAATTTTACATTCATTTTCTTTATGTCCAAATATTTTGCATGTAAAGCATTGACTAGTAAAGGATGGGGCATTATGATTCATTCTGCTTCTACATTCCATTTCTCTATGTCAATATATATTGCAAGAATAATAAAAACCATTGAAAGATGCGTACCTTTGAGAATTTGTTTGTTTGATAGGTGGTCTTCTAGCATTGCTTCTTTGATTCCATATCTTTCCATTGTTCTTGTCTTCAATATTTTTTGGTTCATTGATCTTCTTGTATACTTTAGATGTCTGAGTTGCTTTTGAGATTTCTCCTTTTTCAAGTCCTAGACCACCTTTTCCTTTAGATGCTTTATGACCTGCAATTAACTCATCAAGTATTGTAGAACTTGTCTTAATTTATCTTCATGACTTCTTTCCTCCTCCAAATCTGATCTTAGATTTTCCACTTCTTGTTCAAGCCTCATGCATTCATTAGATTTTCTTTCCACCATTGAATTTAGACATTCCTCAATGCTTTTCTTTTCTTCCACTTATACTTTCAATCCAGTGAGATCTTCATTTGCTTGCTTCAATTGTTCATTGACTTCCTTGTGCCTTTCTCTAAACTTCTTGATCTGCTCTCTTAGTTTTTTGACACACTCATTTTCCTCTTTAAGATTTTCCTTCAAATCTCTATTTTCATCTTCAACTTTATTAAGATCTTCAAGAGAAACTTTGAGTTCTTCTTTGTCAATCATGCAATATTATTTTGTGTATTCAATAGTAGGAATCCCTTCTAGAGGAATAGGAAACTTTCTATCATCCATGTGTTCAATCTCCAAGATCTTCCCAAAGTGGTCAAGCTCCTTCCAACGATCCAAGCTCTGATACCAATTGTTGAACACCCAAAATACTGAGAGGGGGGTGAATCAATATTCATTTAAATCATTCAAGCATTAGCCATCCAAATACAAAAATAAGTTTAACTACAATAATGAATGAAAACATGAAACATCCACAAAATCACATAACACATGAACACCAGGATTTTTACGTGGAAAACCCAAAATGAGAAAACCACGATGAGGGTTATCTCACAATATATTATATCTAGATATAGTATATTATAGAAATGCTCACTGTAGGTGGACTCACTTTCCACAAGGAATAAGATACAAGAAAGAAGATGTGGCTCACAGCCTATTGAGCTATTACAAATGCATCTACAATATGCTAGATTACAATTCCAATGAAGTACAAAATAATTTATGCATTGATCTGGATCAATGCACTGCTCTGCTCTGAATTCACACAATTTTCACTACTCTGATCACATTTTCACCACACACATGTAGGTGAAACACCACATATGTCATCTCTCGCACATTATTCAAACCACATCCACAAAACATTGAAATCAATCTCCTATATATATACACATCAAGTGTAACTTCAGTTAGGTTGGCCTAATTGGAAGTAGCACATAAAATTAAACTTGTCATCCTCAACATATTCCATCCACATCTCGCACCTTAATTTAAAATTAATTCATCTCAATATAGGTTGGGATGGACCCAATATAGGTCTTACCTAATATTGCAATACATATTTATCCTTCAAATGTGTTAGGTCAGTCCCAAATAAGAGTTAAACACAAAAACCTTCATCTATTTTCCTAGTTCACCACACATTGAATTCAAAACATGATCCTATCTTGAATTCTTATTCAACTGACATCTAAAATCTTATCTTCAACATCACAACACAAAACAATCACTCACGAAGGAATGCATAATCTCCCACATGAACACTCTATACAAAAAATAATTGTAATATACAAAAATGAACTTTGTCATTCATATCTTTCTAAATACTTCACCAAACAACAAAAACTCTTGGATTTAGATTCATATGATAATCACCAAATTATTTTTAGACTCACAAAGTGATATCTCTATTTGTGGTGGAGTGTGAACCCAAAAATTGACGCATTGAACCACTATACTGACAAAACTGATACTTATGCATTTTCCTTTGTAGCTATATTTTTTGGACCAACTTATCATGTACAAATGTCTTCAAAAACACTTCTAAACCATGCTAGAATGATCCCAAAAAAAATTCACATCAATGACAACATTGGATGATGCAAAATGTACATACCATGCTACATATCATGCTCATGTTATCGGACAACATCATCAATGACAAACTTCCAACAATATGCAATTCTACCTAATTGAGGAAACAATAAGTCCCTAACATGTCATAAGTTTTTTTTCCTAAGAAGTTATTAAGATGCCTTTGACTAACATAGGGAACAAATCCCACATGAGGCTTGTTGCTTTTTTCATCACCATTCATTTTGTTTGATATTTTTCATCAAACACCTTTGTTAGCTAGCACATTTTATATACCTACCATAGGAAACACTATAGGCATCCTTCATAGTATTAAGATGTGATTTTGTGTCTTATCCTTTTTAATGAACTTAACCAATTAAACTTTATTCTTCACTTGGGTCTAGAGATGCATTCAAGAGATTCATCTTTCTTAATGATAATTTCATAAATCCCAAGAAAATCCAACATAAAAAAAACTTTGCATCATCAATTTCTTTAATTATCTCTCAACAATTTCAAATCCATACATAGATTGACGAACTAAAGTTCTTGATAAACATTACAACCATAACGTACTTGTTTGAAAATCACAAAATTATTTCATTTTAATCCATAATCATTGTGGCATGACATTTTTATTTGGAAACAAAATATGCAACACCTTTATTGTATTTTTATTATATGAAAAACACATGTGATGTGACATTTAATCATAAATTTATTAGAAAAGGCTAAGTGTTTGAACACTAAGCTCTCATATCCTAAAATATTTATGATAATATCATGTGTCATATAAAAAGGTTAAAGTATGTTGGTAAAGTGTGCCTCAATCTTACTGGCTTAAACCTCATGAATGAGAAAACCAGTGAGACCCTTGGAATGTCTTGCCGATGAGAAATTGTGTTCTAAAGTCCTAAAGGGATCAGATCGGTGTGACCTAAGACCTGTCTCATCGACGGTAGTGATTGACCTAACTTGAATGGTCGGTGGAATTCCTTCCTCTCTTGTCTGATGGAAGGAGTTAGACCGACGGGTGATCATCAGTGAGAGTCTAGCTGATGGTTCTTCGTCGGGCTAACCTTTGGTGCTCGGTGAAGTCTGTGGAAGTTAGACTAACAGTGGAAGTCAGACCGATGGGTCTAGATCAGCGAAAGTCTTGTCGATGGACAGCATCAGTGGAACATGGGTTTTTGGCTGAGCTTTCAGTGTATTATTTCGATAGTGTTAGTTAGAGTGATGGGTCTGTGTTCGACATGAGTCCTACCGATGAGATCACCTAGAGGAAACTTCATCGGTGGAACGTGAACTATTGGAGGAATGTAGGAGGACCTCCTCTGAGGCATATTTTTAGCCCGATGGACTCCATCGGTGGGACTCTCACTGATAGAGGTTCTAAGCTAGAAGAAAATCGGTGTGACCTCGGGGCTCAGTAGAACCTACTGAACTGTCATTGATAGCTTTGGTCTCATCGATGAACATGTTCAACAAGACTCTTGGTGATGCTGGAAGACTATGGAGCGATCAACAGTAAATGGGTGGTTTGGCTTCGATGAGACATGGATTGTCTCACCGATACGTGATGTAGTTGAACCTTTGTTTGACTGAACTACTGTCCTGCGTGGTTGGTTGTGGACCAATGAGAGATGCAGGATGCAAACTGATTGGCAGTTGAACTATTGTGACCATTCTCTTCTGGAAGATTAATAGATTGTTTGTAAATGGTGAACTTAAGGAACTCTCTATAATGGTCAAAGGTGATAAATTGTTCGAATGGTGGCAGTGTTGTTCGATTGGAACAAGGATTGATCTGAATGAATTACATTGTATTCTTTAGGAAGCATTGGAACAGTTTTCTTTTGTGCAAGGTTGATCAAAGAAATGTTGTTTCTATACAATTGACATCTGAAAGTGAAGTTCCATCTCTATATGTAATTTTTTTTACTGTAATACAAAGAGGCTTTACTTGGTGTGGTGGGTTTTTTCTCCAGTAAGGGTTTTCCCACGTAAATCTAGTCTCTAATTTTGTTGTGTTTATTTCTCTTTTATGTTATTCCTTTCATGTGTATCTCAATGGACTGTAAATTGTAAAATTTTAAAATATATTTGTATTCTTCTCTGATTTTTGACATTAGGAGAGTTAGTTTCGTACCTTTAATTTTCCTAACAAGTGGTATCAAATCCCGGACAATTGTGTTATCCTTGTGGGTAGGTTGGTTTTTTTGTGTCATTTCTATTTAGTGGGAATCTTGTAGAGGTTTGATAATTTAAATTATAGATTAAGATAGAAAGTACATCAGGAAGGATTGAACTTGAGAATTTCAATGGCAGCAATTTTGAGTTGTTGAAACTCAAAATGGAGGATCTTTTGGTTGATCATGATCTTTGGGTTGTTGTGTTTGGAACGAAACCTTTAGGCATGAAGCAAGAGGATTGGGACCTCGCATATAAAAAATCAAGGGGTTTGATAAGGCTCTATTTGGTAGACTTTGTTCTTCTAAATATTCATGAATAAAAGACTGCATCTCTTTTTTGGAAAATACTAGGAGATATTTATCAGGGAAAGTTCTTGGTGAATAAGTTATTCTTGAGGAAGAAGCTATACTCTTTGAAAATGTAGGAAGGAGTGTTTTTTTTTTATCATTTGAATGCTTTTAACATGTTGATTGCTCAGTTAGCATCTGTGGGTGTGAATATTGATGATGAAGATTGTTGTATGCTATTGTTATGTTCTTTGTCAGATTCTTGGGATCACTTGGTGATGGCGATTGGGAGCATGAAAACCACTTTCAAGATGGAATATGTGGTTGCTTCTTTGTTATCAGAAGAGATGAGAAGGAAATCTTCTGAGATGGTGAAGGAGGCTCTTGATGTTCGAGGTAGATCGAAAGCAAAAGGAAAGAAGAAGGACAAGAGGTCCAAATCGAAATCAAAAGGGAGATCAAAGTCTTTTGGGAAGAAATCCAAGGTGAAGTGTTAGAACTGTGGGCAGCTTGGTCATGTTTGAAAGGATTGTAGAGAGGAGAAAAATAAGAAGAAGAAGAACTCTTTAGATAATGATTCTTCTCAGAGTGATGTAGATGCCTTCATTGCAACCCTGGCAACTCAGGCATCAAATGATGTTTGGATGATTGATTCTGGAGCATCTTTCCACATGAAATCTCATAGAGAATGGTTCACAAAGTATGAATAATACGATGGTGGAAAGGTGTATTTGGCAAACGATTCATCTCTAGAAATTGTTGGTCATGGAAGAGTTAGAATTCAGTTCCCTGATGGAAGAGTGAAGGGAATCAATGATGTAATGCATATACCAGGTCTGGATCAAAATTTACTTTCTATAAGCAAGTTGAATGATGTTAGAGTGCAAGTCTCATTCTCTGGTAATGGCTATAAAATGAATAGAGGCTCGATGGTGCTGGCTAGGGGTGCTCGAATTGGTACTCTGTACAAGCTGGACGCACTGGCAGTTCAATGCAACAGTGTCTCTGCAAAGTCACAAAAGGTTGTTCGTAAAGAGAAGAAGGAAAATGTTCCTGACAGTGTAAATTATATGGAAGTTAAACTTATAATAGAGAAGACTATGCTTTGGCATCAAAGGCTCGTTCACATTGGAGAAAAAGGTTTGAAAGCCTTGAAAAATAAAAACCTGGTTGAGGGGCTTGAGGATTGTAACCTAGAATTTGAATTTTGTGAACATTGTATATATGGAAACCATCATCATGTTTCATTTTATTCCAGTCCTCATAAATCTTCTGGTATACTTGATTGCATTCACTCTGATGTGTGTGGTCCAGTGAATGTTCCTTTGTTATCAAAATCTAAATATTATGTTTCTTTTATTGATGATTATTCGAGAAGGGCATTTGAGCATTTTTTTTAAATTAAATCAGAAGTGTCCAGTCGTTTTAAGGAATTTAAAAATCTTGTGGAAAATCAGACTGGAAGAAAAATAAAGTTTTTAAGGACTGACAATAGTGGTGAGTTTTGTTCTGATGAGTTTGAAAGGTATTGCAAAGAGCATGGGATTAAAAGGCATAAAACTAAACCTTACACTCCACAACAAAATGGAGTTGTTGAAAGGTTGAACAAGACATTGATGGAGAAGGAAAGAAATATGTTGAGAAATACTAGTTTGGAACAAAAATTTTGGGCTGAGGTTGTGGCTACAACATGTTACTTGTTAAATCGGTCTCCTTCATTGGCACTTGTTGACAAAACGCCTATGGAAGCTTGGTCTGGTAAGAATCCCCCTCTTAGACATATTCGTGTCTTTGGTTGTGAAGCATATGTTAATGTGTCAGATGTGAAAATATCTAAATTAGAAAACAAAGCTGAAAAATGTATCTTCATTGGGTATAGCCTTAGTGTGAAAGGATACAAGCTTTGGAATCCTGTGACTAAGAAGGTATTGTACAATAGAAGTGTAATATTTCGAGAGTTGAAACCTTCTTCAGTAGATCTATAGTCAGAGATGAAAGGAAAAGAAGAAAATAATGATGTTGTTGAAATACCTCTAACTCTAGAAAAAGAGGAACAACACATTGATAGTGTACCTAAAACTGAGGAGAGTTCAAGCAACTCTGAGAGTTTTGAACAAGAAGAAGAACCACAACCTCAGCCTCAGCCTACGAGGAGGTCTACACGTGAGAAGAAGCAACCTGATAGATATGGATTCTCTATGTTGGATTCTAGTTGTGCCTATGCTTTGATTACTAACACGGATGAGCCTAGGAATATAAAAGAGGCAACTAAAATGTCTAATTCAGATTCCTAGTTGGAAGCCATGACTAAAGAAATGACATCATTAAAGAAAAATGATACTTGGGATCTGGTTCCATTGCCTGAAAGTAGAATCCTATGGGCTGCAAATGGGTTTTTAAAAAGAAAATTGGTCTGGATGGCTATGTTGAAAAGTATAAAGTGAGGTTGGTTGTGAAGGGTTATTCCTAGGTAGAGGGAATTGATTATGGGGAAATTTTTTCTCCAGTAGCAAAGTTGACATCTATCATATTTCTTTTGTCACTTGCAGCAACATATGACTAGGAGATTGAGTAGATGGATGTGAAGAAAACATTTCTTCATGGTGATCTTGAAGAAGAAATTTATATGTCCCAGCCAGAGCATTTTGTGAAAAAAGGTAAAGAAAATCTGGTTTGCAAGTTAAAAAAATCTCTGTATGGTCTAAAATAATCTCCTAGAATGTGGTACCAGAAGTTTGACTCATTTGTCTTGTCATTGGGATTTGTAAGATCGAAATTTGATCATTGTGTGTATTACAAAGCTGAGAATGATTGTATCTTAGTTATTGCCCTGTATGTGGATGATATGTTATTCATTGGGAATAGTAAATTTAAGATTTATGATCTAAAATCTCATTTGTCTAGAAAATTTGAAATGAAAGATCTAGGTGCAGCAAGGTATATTTTGGGGATGGAAATAACCAGGGACAAAAAGAGTAGAAAACTTTGGCTCAACCAGAGTAAGTACATTAACACTACTCTGGAGAGAATTTGTATGACTGATAGCAAGTAGCTAGTTGTTCCAATTTTGCAAGGAACGAAGCTATCTATTGAAGATTGTCCCAAATCTCCTATTGAGATGGAGGATATGACTAGGGTGCCTTATGCAAGCGCAGTTGGTAGTTTAATGTATGCAATGGTTTGTACAAGGACAAATATTTCCCAAGCAGTGGGAGTACTTAGCCTTTTTATGGCGAATCCAGGAAGGACACATTGGGATACTGTGAAAATATTTTTTAGATATTTGAAAGGTGTGTCTCAGTACTCTTTGTGCTATCATGGAAACTCACCTAGATCATAGAGTTCTGTCAACATTCATGGATATCTGGATTATGATTGGGCAGGGGACATTGATAGTAGAAGATCTGCCAGTGGATATATTTTCATAGTGAATGGTGGTGCAGTTAGTTGGACGAGAAAGCAGTAGGTTGTAGTCACTTTTTCCACTACCGAGGCAAAATACATGGTCGCTACACATGCCTATAAAGAAGCAATCTAGTTAAAACATTTGTGTTCTAATGTTGGTTTTGATGCAGGCCAGATTACAATTTATTGTGACAGTCAAATTGCTATTAGTCTAGAAAAAAATCCTACTTTCCATGCCAAGACTAAACACATTGATGTGCAGTATCACTTTGTTTGTGACATGGTGGAAGATGGAAAGGTAAATATGGAAAAAGTGGATACTCTGGAAAATGTTGCAGATGCATTGATGAAACTAGTGAGCACAGACAAGTTCAGGTGGTGTGCTAGTTCTATGGGCCTTGGTGCCCATGAATCTTAGTAGTTTCTTGGTGCTCCAGAGGTTTCATTAAGATCTTTGTCAAGTGGGAGTTCATTGGAAAAGTGTGCCTCAATCTTATTGTCTTAAACCTCTTGAATGAGAAAATCGGTGAGACCCTTGGAATGTCTTGCCAATGAGCAGCTTTGTTCTAAAGTCTTGAAGGGATCAAAACGGTGTGACCTAGGACTTGTCTCACTGATGGTAGTGATCATCCTAACTTGAACGGTTGGTAGAAGTCCTTCTCTTGTCCAATGGAAGGAGTTAGACCGATGGGTGATCATCGGTGAGAGTCTGGCTAATGGTTCTCCATTAGGATAACCTTTGGTGCTCGGTGAAGTCTATGGAAGTTAGAATGACGATGGAAGTCAAACCGATGGGCCTGGATCAGCGAAATTCCTGTCGATAGACAAAATCGGTGGAGCATGGGTTGTCGATCAAGCTTTCGGTGTATTCTTTTGACAGTGTTAGTTAGATCAATGGGTCTGTGTTCGACATGAGTCTTACCGACAAGATCACCTGGAGGAAACTTCATTGGTGGAATGTTAACTATCAAAGGAATGTTGGAGGACCTCCTTTGAGGCAGAGTGTTAGCTCAATGGAATCCATCGGTGGGACTCTCACCGATGGAGGTTATAAGCTATAATAACATCGGTGTGACCTCAGGGCTTGGTAGAACCTACTAAACTATCGCTAATAGCTTTGGTCTCGTCGATGAACATGTTCGGCAGGACTCTTGGCGATCCTGGAAGATTGTGGAGCGATCAATGGTAAATGGGTAGTTTGGCTTCGGTGAGACATGGACTTTGTCTCACCGATACATGATGCAATTGAACCTTTGTTTGACCGAACTATTGTCCTATGTGGTTAGTTGTGGACCAATGAGAGATGCAAGATGCAAATCGGTTGGCAGTTGAATTGTTGTGACCGTTCTCTTGTGGAAGATCAATAGACTATTTGTAAATAGTGAACATAAGGAACTCTTTGCAATGGTCGAAGGTGATGAACTATTTGAATGGTAGCAATGTTGTTCAATTGGAACAAGGATTGATCTGAGTGAATTACATTGTATGCTTTAGGAAGCATTGGAATAGTGTTGTTCTATGCAAGGTTGATCAAAGAAATGTTGATGTTGTACAATTGACATCTGAAAGTGAAGTTTGATCTCTGTATGTAATTTTATTTACTATAATACAAAGAGGCTTTACTTGGTGTGGTGGTTTTTTCTCTTGTAAGGGTTTTCCCACGTAAATCTGGTGTCTAATTCTATTGTGTTTATTTCTCTATTCTGTTATTCCTTTCATGTGTATCTTAATGGACTATAAATTATAAAATTTAAAGACATATCTGCATTCTTCTCTGAGTTTTGACATTACGAGAGTTAGTTCCACACCTTTAATTTTCCTAACAAAGTATATCATTTCAAACTAGATATATATTGACTTAGTTTCTAAGTCCCAAATTTAAAATGGTATTAACTCTAGAGGATATAATAATGTTATTAGCTCATATTTACTCACATTTTGGGTCCAACAATTATAAACTAGACTTTTATGGATTTTTTCTAATGCAACACTTATTATAATATTAAACTTAATTCAAGGTTAACTTACAAATATTCATGCCCTTTGTACTATATATAAGTATTAAATTATAGGTAGCCTTTATTCTATCAAATAATCCAAAATTATCTATCATATAAATGGTCAAGAGCATACCTTGGACTAATTAATTAAATTTTTATATTTGACTAAATTAAGACTTCAAAAAATGAACAAGGAAATAGTTTTGAGCATGTTAAAATAAGATACTCTTGCAATGGAAATCTTTAAGATTTATTAAGGGTATTGATCAATAGTTAGTTATGTTTACTTATTGATATATGATAATGTCTCCTTAGGTGTTCTCCTTGCTAATGATCTACAATCAAATTAACTATATCCAAGAATTATGAGGAATACTATATTCTCATTGGAAAATGATAAATGCATATAAAATGATAGATTTTTTTAGCACTTATAATCAACTTTATTTTATTATTATGTTTTTGATAAGATAAGCAGCATTTACAGGGTGTTTTACTCTTAACACATCGAGCCACTAGGGCCAAAAAAGATCAAGTCCATAAAACATAAAAAATATAGCCAAAAAATAAAAACAACATACTAATAGCCAAAGAGCACCAACAACAGCAACAGAACATCAGGCATTCTCCCAATTCTAGGAGAGAGCATTAATCAAATCATCACCGACCCATTCTAGGCCATCTTCCTCAGGCTTCATGTCCACCTCGTCCTTCATGATAGCAAAGAAGGTGTTGGTGAGGCAGTGAACCTAGTCAAGCCTCTGAACTTCTTTTCCATCTTCTCCATTCTTTCCTGCAGCACATGGAGCTCCTCCCCTTTATCCCTTGTCTTAACAGTATAGTTGTGTTCCACATCTGGGTCAGAAGACTGGGACATCAAGTTCTCAATATGCACTTTTTTGAGATCTAGGATGGTGTGAGGCCCTTCATCATAGTCCTCCCCAACATCCTCTGACTCCTCCTTGTTCCCATCACCTTTGTTTTCAAAGCACTCCTCATCAGTATCCAACTCATTTAACTGCATTTTCTTGTTATTTTTAGCCAATCTTCCCAACCTCCTAATTTTGGTCATCTCAATCCCAGTCTCCACCATCGCATCCACCATAGTGTCACCCTTAGAATCCTTTCCCACCACATTCTTGCCTCTATTGTCCATGATTGGCAGCTCTATCAAACCCTTCCCCTCATCTTTCACTTTCTTTTTGGTGGTAGGTTTGTTGACCGTATTAGCAAGGCCAACCTTCAATTCACAAAGACTAGCTGTGACACTCAATTGGGCTAAACCAACATTTCATTTAATCTTCTTTGGGGTCAATTTAGGTTTAGGGGTTTCTAGGCAGGTTTTCTGTTTGGGCCCCTTAGACTTGGTCGAGGGAATAGTTTGCACTAGGGGTTCAATTTCCTCAATTCTTATGGTGGAGATTGGTTTAGGCGGGCAAAGAGCAAGATGAAAGTGGTAGAGCCTCAAAATGAGGCCTTGATGAAGCTACAAAGGAGGACAATCCCCTGGGTTTTGAGTAGCAAATTCCAAACATTTCTTAACAGATTTTTCCAAGTTCATAAATAAGAAAAACAAAAAGCTTAATAGAACTTTATGGCGGAGGTGATTCAAAAGAAAAAAATGATAGAAATAGTAGGCTTTGTATCTATCTTCTAGGGTGACATACTTCATCAGGGCAAGGCAGACCTGGTCCCAAGGCCACGGAAAAACCTTTCTTTCGAATCCTAACGAGTTGCACACAGGTTCTTCATTACCAATAAAGAAATCCTTCAAGCTTTCATTGTCTTGTGACTTTGTATGTTTTGGGTACTTCTTTTCAGAGCACTGTAGACCCACGGCTTGGGCTATTACCTGCTCATTAAATTCAAAGGAGATACCACCTAAATTCACCCTGTGATCTTTCCAAGAGCTCGCAAACTGAGCGGATAACTTAGGGTCATGACCCACTAAATTCTTCATTAAAGGTGCAAGCCCACCCTCCACGCATATGTGCTAGGCCAGAGGGTCTTTACAGAACTCACTGCAATTATCAGGCTCTTTTCACACTCTATCGCTACCCATGCTTCTTTGCACATAGAAAAACCAGAATGCCTATGAGAATAAAAGGTTTGATATTCCTATATTTTGAGCAATCTTTTGCCTACATAAAATGTTAAGCCAAATAATGCGGCCTTGGGAAATCAAAGCCATGTACAGAATACATGCTTGAAAATTACCATCCAAAAAGGAAATCTTAGCAATCACATTAATGTGAATCTTCAAACACTTGCAGCCAGATAGGTAGGAAATTATGGAAAGGGAAGGTTTGCTTTCCACGTTGTAATTACAAAAATTCCAACAAAATTTGGTCGTGCGGCCAAATTTAGCTAACCCCAATCTCCTCCCCACAAGAAATAGCATCAAATTAGCAAGATAGAAAGGACCAATTAAGAGCTTCATCCCATGCACGCAAGTCACATCAAATTTTAATTCAAAAATTTGCACCGTTAAACAATTGAAAATATCAAATCTCAATAAAAG
Organism: Sequoiadendron giganteum; assembly: GCA_007115665.2. Classification (NCBI taxonomy): domain Eukaryota; kingdom Viridiplantae; phylum Streptophyta; class Pinopsida; order Cupressales; family Cupressaceae; genus Sequoiadendron; species Sequoiadendron giganteum. Next base: position 769,784,114 of record CM021101.1, read on the forward strand.
ATTACGTAAGGCCAAATCCAACTGGGCTATAATCATGAAGTACTCCCCATCACTTCGCATAAAATCCTTTTTAAGCGTGATCTCCATCTCTTTGTACCAACATTGCCACTTGTAGGACACCTCAACATTTAAACCGGTCCACATAGCCCAGTAGATAAGAATGTGGACCCCCCATAAAGCCAAAAACTTCGCATAATTATTCAACATCATGGATAATACAAGTCTCTTTCTCCTTTAGGATTAAACTTTGAATGCTAGGCGGAAGGCTCCCCAAGTCACGCCAACACTTAGAATTTCTCCAATGGGTGCCAAGATTAGCCATAGCATCTGCCACTTTGTTCCCCTCCTGATAAATATGGGTAGCCACCTTCAAATTTAGCTTAGACATTAGATGTTTTCTGTCAGTTAAAATGTCCTTAGTACTCCATCCCAGTAATCTTCCTAGGTTGAATACATCAATTAAAGACTTAGAATCTCATTCAATATATAGATTCCCAATCCCCATAAAGACCACCAACTGGATTCCCTTTAGCAGCACTCTAGCTTCAACAATCATAGAGTATTAAAACCCAATCCCCCCTAGTAGCCAGCCACAAAAATTCCATTGTAATCCCTTATTATTCCTCCAATATTGGCCCTTCCCGAGTTGCCTTTGGCAGCCCCATCAAAATTGAGCTTATGCCAACCATGGTCAGGAGGTTTCCAAATAGTTCCTTGTTGATCCTGAGATCTAGAGTTGTCATAGGAATTGACCTCTAGATTTTGATGCCAAGCTTTAGCCATTTTTTATTTCCCAATAAATCAGTGCCTTATTTGTGATTTTTTCTTTGAAGAGAGAAATATTTTCCACAATAAGCCTTGCCCCTATAAAACCTCCTTTAGGCTAATCTCCATGTTCCAAAAAATATTGTTGTTCCTTTCCTTCCATAAACACCAACATATAATGGGGGGGACCTGATTCCATATCTCACGAGGAATGGGGTGAATGAAAGGTCCAGACCAGCCTAAAATTAAGGAAATAATGTCCTTGTTCATAGCCCACTGAGTACCCAACCTTTCTAGAGCCATCTCCCACACACTAAAAACAAATGAGTAGTGCAGAAGCAATTGGTCCATTGATTCTTCATTACACTTGCATAAAAAACATCTATTGGGGATCTGCAATCCCCTTTTCCTCAAATTATCTTGGGTAAGAATCATGTTATGGCAAGTAGTCTGCTAGAAAAAGTTGATCTTAGGGATCATGTGTCTATTCCAAACCTGTTTCCAATGTCCAAGAGCACCACTTTGTTCAAACAACATATTGTAAGTTATTTTAACAGAGAACCCCCCCTGCTTATCAAGAGTCCAGAAAAATTCATCCTCCATGTTGTAAGGTAATCTAGTCAGGGAGAGCAGGTCCTGCAAAGCCTTGGCCAAGGTACACAATCCAGGAGATAAAGGGCAGCAAAGGGCCAAATCATTCCATCTATGGGCCCCTTGTAGGCCAAGGAGATAATCCCTAATGTAGAAGACAAAGAAAACTTGTACAGGTCTCATCAGGTTTCTAAATTCAGAATGGGCCAGAGGAGTTTCAAGCAACCAGGGATCTTCCCAGAATCTGATTCTGCAACCATTTCCAATTTTCCATTTTATCCCAATCCTAAGAAACCCCTATGAACTACAAATGTTCTTCCAATCCAAAGACCCCAGAGGGCGATCCTCAAAAAAGGCAATTAATCAGTGGTCTATTTTGGAGATACTTAGTATTCATAATTTTGCACCAATCTTTTTTGTTTCTCAATTGATCCCACCCCACCTTAGCAATGAAACATTTGTTGATGCAAGGGATATTCCTTATCTCCAACCCACCACAAGGTTTAGGTTTACCAACATTATCCCATTTGACCAGAGAAAGCTTTTTCTTTTCCTTAGTCTCCAACCAAAGGAAATTCCTTTGGATTTTCTCAAAAAAATTAACTATATATTTAGGGATCTTGAATATGGAGAGGAAGTACACAGGGATCCCTTGACGAGCCATAGACAGAAGCTATAGTTTTCCAACATGACTAAGGATGGAACCTTTCCAACCAGCTAACTTCCTTTATATCCTTTCAAAGACAGAATTCCAAAAGTTTGGGGTGACTTCCTTGATAATAAGAGGCAAGCCAAGATATATCGAAGGGAGAGAACCACACAAACAACCAATAACAACAATCACCCAAGTTTGTAGAGATAAAGTGATGTTGAATAAATAGATCATGATTTTATCATAGTTAATACATTGCCCAGAGCAAGTAGCATAATTGTTGAGACAATTTTTCCATTTCCTAGTTTCAATCATAGAGGCTTTCCCAAAGAGAAAAGTGTCATCCACAAACTATTGAATAACAATGGGCTATAAAGAAGAGGTTGCCTTAACCCCTTTAATGGCCTCCTCCGACAACAGACTTGAAATTTTCTTGCTTAGGACATTCGTAACCATAATAAAAAGATATGGTGAAAGGGGATCCCCCTACCTGATACCTCTCCCAGCATTAAAGAAGCCCCACGGAGCCCCATTTACCAGCACAGGGTATTTAACTGTGGAAATGCATTCCATTAGGATGTTGATAACAAGTTGATCAAAACCAAACTTAGCTAGGACTTTAGAAATGAAATCCCATAACACCTTGTCATAAGCTTTTGAGATATCAAGTTTGAGGGACAAGGTTGCATTGTTGCTTCTCTCCATTGAATGGAGAAATTCATGTGTAGTTATTGTAGCATCAAGAATATGCCGACTAGGAACAAAGCCTTTCTAAGTGGGACTTATAATTTTGTCCAGAAGGGGTTTAAGACAATTCACCAAGATTTTAGAGAGGATTTTATACAAATTATTACATAGACTGATATGCCTAAAGTCAGTCATTGAAAGGGGGTCAAAAATTTTGGGAACCAAGTCAATAAAAGTATGGTTTAGTTGTTTGAGGATCTTACCAGATTTGAACTCTTTAGCAGCCAAAAAAAGTTCTCCACCCACAATCTCCAAGTAATTCTGAAAATAAGTCAGAGGGAAACCATTCGGGCCAAGGGCCTTGTAAGCCCCCATGCTGAAAGTGGCCAACCTGAATTCCTCGGGAGTGACAGCACTAAGGATGCAGAGGTTATCATCTAGAGTAATGGTGGTCAGAAGAGGGTCCAACAGCAGATTTTCCAAATCCAGATTAGGAGCCTCAACAGGGGCTTGATAAGCCTTTTAAAAATATTTTGTTGCCAGCAATCTAATATGGGAGGGCGTCTTGAACTCAACTCCTTGCTCATCATATAATTTAGTTATTTGATTTCTTTTCTTGTGTTTCAGGGTAGAGACATCAAAGAAGGAGGTATCTTTGTCCCCTTCTTGCAACTATTGAACTCCGGATTTTCGTTTCCAAAAGAATTCCTCTTTCCTTAAAATTTGCTCGCAATCCCTTTGACACTCTCTTTCCTGATTGCAGGTTGGTAAGCTAACATCCCCATCTTCCATCTTTCTTTGGATATTCTTCAAATTTTCCCCTAAATATTTTTTCTTTTGAAAGACATCACCAAAAACTCTCTTGTTCGAACGTTTCACCAAGCATTTGATATGTTCAAGTTTATAAAAGGTCCTAAACATGGGTGAACCATGAAAAAGAATATTCCACCATTTAGAAATTTTATCTTTGAAGTTAGGATGAGAGTTCCACATAATCTCAAACCTAAAGGGGAAGGGTTTGACATTAGGAAGATCATTCATGACTAGCAAGAGAGGGTTATGGTCAAAAATAGCCCTGGATAGAGCACAGAGGTTAGCACTTAGTAACGTTGGCCAATTATAAGAGCAGAGGAACCTATCCAGCCTGACCCAAATTAAACCATCCCCAAGATGCCTATTAATCCAAGTATAGGAGTGACCCGAGAGGTCAATGTCAATCAAGCCATAAGAACTTAGGAAAATTTCCAGATCAGCCATGCTATTAGAATAATCTACAAGTCCACCACTTTTCTCTTAAGGAAATAATTGGGAGTTGAAATCCCCCGCCACCAACCAGTAAGACCCCCTATTATTTTTCAATCTATCAAATAGATCTTTCCATAGGGCATTTCTAGCATTCCTATGGCTAGGAGCATAAACATTGATTAGCGACCAAGAGCCACCTGGGTAAGAAAACAAGACTCTCACACTACTCTGACAGCGGAATAGTTCGGTACCATTGATCCTGGAAGTGTTCCATAATATAGCAAGCTCACCTGATGCCCCCTCAGCATCACTGCAAAAGTAAAGAGCACTCGACCAAATATACTTAACAATACTATCAAAACTTTATTTTTTCATTTTAGTTTCATGTAGCAGTAGAACTTATATTCTATTTTGTAAAACATAGTTTTTCAACGCAATTTCTTGTGAGGACTATTTAGTCCTCACATTCCAGAACATAACCTTCATTTTTTACTCTTCTTTGAGGACACCTCCAATGTCCTTTGTTTACCAATTGCTATCTCATTTTTTGTCTCCCTCTGTCTGGTTTGGCATTGACTGGGTCTTCCCGGTTTAGAATTTACACCCACATCTGCCTTCTTCATTTTCCCTTTCTTCTTTGGGGTTGTCCAAAACTCCTCTCCCACTAACTTCTCCTAGTTTAAATCCACTATATTCAAAACACCTTTCTCAATTTTTACTTTGGCAACCACCTTCTCCAATATTTTGCCATCTTCTCCTTTGGTCTAACTTGGACCTACAGCCAGGTCCAACTCACTAAAATTCAGGGAGGCACCAAGATCCGTGGCTCCCCAAAAATTATAGTCAGGGGATACAAAACCAACCACCGAGTCCTCCTTGATAGACAAACTCACAGCCAACTTTGTAGCAGTAGTATCAACTACCAGGTTCACACCGACAACCACACTCGTAGAAGCAAGGCCAACAGGGACCAGAGCTAGACTAGAACATGACACATCTTCTTCATCAGAATGGCCCTTAAGGAATGGGAGATTATCCAAGTTAGGAGAGCTAGACTTAATCGGAGAGTCTACTACGTTCAGTATGTCATTTTCAAAAGGATAGTGCTCATCAGCAGCAGTAGAATCACCAGGGTTGGACACATGATTAAAAGAGGATTTGCAATCACTGATAAGGTGTCCAGGTCACTTCTGACAGTAGACCACTGCATTTTCATAACAGATTGGCTGGACCCAAGTACCAAACTTAGAGCATAGCTTCACTGAGGTAGGGAGCGTCTTGTGCACACCAATATTGACTCAAAAATGGGAAAAAACTAACCTCGATTTGGAACAGGTAATGGAATCTGACGTAATAAATTGTCCCAAAGAATCCCCAATGCTTCGGAAGATGGATTCATCCCAATACTCAAGTGGAAAACCAAGAAGGTGAACCCATACCAACACTTCCTTATTAAGATCCACGGCAGGGTCGAACCCCAACTTCCAATGGCATAAGGCCAGATTGTGTTTCCCATACACCCAAGGCCCAGAGGAGAGGAATGAAATCAAGTCATAAAGAGTCGTGAACTTGAACAAAAACATCCCTCTCGTCATAGAAAAAATGTCCACACTTCCCTTGAGGCGTCATTTAGCAGCAGCCCATCTTCTGACCATATCAACAGAACGTCGAAAAGAGAGAAAATGACCCACCACCGCATTTTCCATTGAGGAAATAATCCTATCGCTAACTAAATTAGAGATCAAAAAAAATTCCCTTGACAATGATCTCCTCTTCTAAACAAGGAGTGGTAACCTTAGTACCCTAACTACCATTAGTCAATACATCCTTCCAACCATGAACCTCTGAAAGAACCAAAAACACTGGCACTTCCACACTAGATAGGACCAAAATCATGGGAGACTTGGGTTGACCTGGGACACAGGGACCTTAGACTTAGACAAGCCAGGAGTAGCTCATGAGTGACACGAGTCCACAAGCGATAGTGCGCGGCTCAGGTCAAGAGGGGATAGAGGGGGACCGTGGGGTACCCCAAAGAAAAATCCACCATGTGCACAGCTTGGGTCAGAAGAAGGATTATTATGCTACTGACTATATTGGTGATTCCATTTATAGTAAATATACCATAGATTATGTCTTCAAAATAAATAGTGTAGGTGTTCTTACATGGATGGTTTCATAATTTTTAAAGAAATCTATCTTTTATGGTTTCTTAATCAAAATCCAAAACAAAAAAGTAGCTCTTGAAAAATCAATGTGGCTTTGAAGATGTATAGAAGAGCTTCAAATGGATACTTGTAAAAGTACCACTTTACTATATGATAATTGGATTTTTTTTACTCTTACCAAAGAATCTCATTTCCAAATAGAGAAAAGAACATTGAAAATCATTGGCACCATACTCAAGCAAAAATATTCCATTTTTAAAATTCTCTCAATTACATTCAAGCGAAAGTACATTAAAGTTCTCACTAGTTTTATTCAAGAGAAATGATTCCATCATAAAGTTCTACCCAAGTGAAAGTATTTTATCATAAAAGGTTCTCTCCAATTCTACACAAGAAAAATTATTTTATCATATAAAAAATTATCTCCAACTCCATTCAAGCAAATGAACGTTATGAGCAAGAAGGAAAATATTGAAATATTAGCCATCACTTATAATAACCTTTGTTCAGTGAATGGCCTTAGGTGATTCCATTGAGAGGGAGTGTGCATAAAACCACCTCATGGATAAATCCTAGATGTAAGACGTAGCAGGCATAATATAAGACCTATAGGCATTATATGCTCCAAAATCAGATAAAATGCTTGGCCTTAGGTGATGCCATTGAGGGGGAGTGTTCATGTCAATGCCACCACCCCATGGATAAATCCTAAATGTATAAGTACTATGGACATATATTAAAGTTCTTCTTTCTGTAAATCTTCCACTTATAAAAGAATTGTATTAAGTCCTATGGGCACATTGTATTAAGTCCTACGGGCACTATGTAATGAACCTGGGGTGAGACTAATTTGAGGAGACTCGAGCTCCAATAAAAATCTTTAGAAGACCTCATATATAGCATCATTTTTAAAACACTGTGATTATAAATTATGAAAAGATGACTTTCATTTTGGCATATATTTTTGTCCCTATTTATCATTGCCAAAGAAGACCTATGTTCCTGGGGTACTTCATTTTTTCTTTTATGAAAATTGACATGTGATGCCCCTATTAAAATTAAGGGGAGTTATAGAACATAATTTTATTAGGGTTTATGCCCTTATAACATTTATATATTGTTCTAATATAAGGTTATATAAAACCTTATATATTATATTCTTAGTAAGCATACCCCATTTGAAATAATTATAGTCTAAATAATTAGATTAATGATTATTTATAAATGGGGGTTGTTGAATAGGTGTGACTAATACCCTTTCAAGTATTATGTCACCCTTCCTCCTATACTTAAGGAGGCTCTCTCTCATTTGAGAGATAAGAATTTGGAGATTTTAAAGTGAATTATATCACTATGTGCATGAGGTATTATTGGCCATGTGGAAGTATGGAGAAGTATTCCCTGGGTTCGATCTATGTTATAATAGACCATTATTGTAATTGTTCTAATAAAATGATGATTTAGGGGGTTTTTTACTTGAAAGGTTTTACCTATGTATATCTTGTGTAATGTGTAAAATCCACATGCTTGTATGATTATCATTTTATTTACTTTATATCTTGTTTATAATTATTAGTATCCTAAGATCCTAAATTCTAACAAAAATGAACTAAAAATGAACTATGAATGAACAACCTTTCTAATCTCTCTTGATAATTCAAAATTTATATTTCCAAATATACTTGCTCACACTACACTATCTCCTCAAAATCTCACATCTATCCTATGCTCAAAAAATACAATATATGAATGCACCAAAAATAATTAAAAAACTATGATAAGTTGCATCCTTTATAATGCAATGGAGAAGTGGTTGATCACTTTGAGATAGCTAAGCCTTGCTTCCTTGTTGTCACCTCTAAAAACTCTTTATCAATTGTGGAATTTTAGACCAATCGACTCAACATTTGAGATGCCAAGAATTGCAGTTTTTAGAGGAGAATGGACACCAAAAGCAAGTTGATTTCCTCTTCTTGATGCCACGGCTATGCTGGAGACCGAATACTTTTTTGATGACAGCTAAAACCTAGCAGAATAAGTTTTGCAAATGACACGTTGGAAATTCTAATACAACTCCAACTATATTTCATGCTCTTTGCCCAATTCGTGGGTTGCACAATGTCCTTTTTACTCAGTCAACCATTTCAATAATGGTGTGGAGGATTAACCTTTATTCATTGCATGATATGGCACCAAATGTCCATATCTTGCAACAACATTTAAATAGATATAAGTATTGTCTTTTTCCTTAGTCAAATGCCATTATACATGGCAGGAAGAACAGCTATATTAGAAAAATTATAACTTACCTGAGTATATGGCATGCCTTCCTCTCGATCCTCAAAACCTTGACTATATTCCTTAAAGTTCCTTTCGGCATAATATTTTTGGCCTTCCATTTCCCAAAGTACCCATTCCCTGGTATCTTTGATCCCCAATCCCCAAAAACTCCAAAACTTTTTCCCTTGATGCCCAAGTTTGACATTGCAAAATCCATTTGAGTCCTTGCCTCGCCACCCTCATTTGCTTCACAAGTAAAAATAGCTAACAAAAAGATGTGTCTTCAAGTTTATGTTTTCAAAGATTCAAAGTTTTCTATCTCGACATCCCTTTCACTAGTTCTTCATTCTTTCCTTTATCCTTGTTAGAGTTTCGACCTTCCCTTTACTTGGGTAACTCATACTGATCACCTTCGACTCTTGACTCTAAACTCAATATTTTAATTAAGTTACTTCACTAGAGTTGGAGTTGCGACTATACTTCTACTTGGGTGCTTGTTCCTTGTCACCTTTGAAACCCAAACCCTACCATATCCTTAATATATCTCATCGGATTCAGAGTTTCACTCATCCCTTTATTTGAGTACTTATTGATCATTTTCAAACCTTGCCGCTTGAAGACATAAAGGGATGATTCTCAAGAAGAAGTACTTCGATGAGTGAAATTTTTACACCAAAACTCTATTTTCTTTTTAGGATTGCTTGTTCAAACTTCCCTCCACTTGCATACCTTAAATAGTATGAGTTTCTTGTTATCCCCAACCTCCGATCCTTGACACTCTGACAATGGTATGAGTCATGAAGTATTCCTAAATTTTGAAGCTTGAAACTCCTATGCCTTTCACATTTTAAACCCACCTATCTCCCTACATGTCCTAGAGTGCCATTTATACCATATTTGATGCCGCAACTTCTAGAAAAGGGGTTTTCTCACCTAGAAATAACTATTCATCATAATGGCATGGATTCACATGAAATTTCAGCAATGAAAAGAGGAAAACAACCTAGAATTCCATAAATGATCTTATGAAGCTTTGCAACTATTGGACTGGATTTATTCATGCCCAAAAATCATTCTTTATTCCAAAGACACAAATTCAAAGGGAATACAGAATGAAGAAGATTCCTATGTTGTGTTTAATGTTGCAATAAATTTTCAAAGCTTGATTATTCTCATGCCATTTCTAGGTCTCCATTTTAGCAAATTTTGTAATCTCTTTTCCACCTTGTTCACTTGGATCAATAGATTTAAATGTTATGATTGCAATCATGAAGATTTGGATTTCCTCATCTTCCAAGGATCTCTACACTTCCCAAAGAGGTTATTTCTATACATGGGTATTAATGTAATGAGGTCAAGAGCATGGGTGACCTTTGCAAAGCAAAAATGATTGTGCTTCTTTTCCAAGGCAACATACCCAAGTTGTAAATCTATAAATGCTAGTTTATTCTTCATTCAAACCATTGGTCTTTTATGTTTGCATAGAACAAAAGTGCAAAAAGAGTTCTATGGTTTTAAATATGTTTTTTCATTCACCATTAGGGCAGTGTATTCTAGAAGTTACAAAGAGGTAGCTTTTGAATCAAATATTTGTAATGATATGTCTTCTTGGCTAGTTGTTGGAATTTTGGAAAAAAATTGGGTACAAAGGTGTGACAGGTCCTCCTTCCTGTGAAGTTTTCTCTCACCACATTTGCTATTGTGAATGTAACATGAATTGATAAGTTTCACAATACTTTAAATCACTACAAATTATATTTGTAATGTTCTCTTTCATGTTACATACTATGTTCTATGGAATTTCCAGGATAGAGACATAGAGAGAGAGTCAAATTTCTACATGTTAATGGACACCAGTATAACAACAACAATATAGCATGGAAATGTTAAAATGATGTTGGATGATGTTTATAGGGGCCTGCATGCCAACCACATTCCAAAAAGAAATTGTTTGTACTTCTCACACAATTCCACATTGTACCAAACCATGGCAAATGCACCTTTAATCTCTTTTGAAATTGACAATAATAACTGACTCTTAATACCATATCAAGAATTGTGAATTTATATCATTAACTATGAATATAAATCATGATATATTTATTGATGTTATGCTAAAGTTGTTGATGTCACTGTTGTCATGATTAATTTAATTGTTGTTATAGTGTTGTCATGATATAATTATTTTTTTTGTTATAATTTTGTTGTGTTATAATGTTGTCATGATATATTTAAGTCTATTTTTAATGTTATGAATTTTTTTTACACATTATAAAAATTTATTTTCAACAGGGGATGCCTGGTTGTCCCTTGTATATTTGAGCTTCTAAAAGAGTGGAGCTCACTCAATCCAATTAATGTACAACAATCTTCATATTTTTAAATTTTTCATTTACCAACCAAAAAAATCTATGAATTGTAAACTTACTTTCATTACCTAGACCTATTATAGCATTACACCTTTCAATGATAGATATTGCATTTATCAACTTTGCATTGTCTTTGTACTTCAAATATTCTTGTGCTAAGGATATTTTAATAAATGATCCTCTTTCCTTGCCTAGCCTCAAATAAATTTCATATATGTTGAACACCACTCATCTTATGCATCCTAATCAACCAATAGAAAATCTATGAGTTCTTAAATTATGATGTACAATTATTTCACCATATGGTATGCTGAAAAAACATGATGTTCTTGTAGGCAAACCAAGGAAGAACATATGAAAGAAACCTTGCACAAAATCTATAGAATGTGTGCAATCATCACTAATATAAAAATGATATCCCTCAAGATCTTCATGTCTTCCTCTATACTATCAAGAGCATGAATTAATATTATAAGCACAAATATAGAAACTTGAATGGATGTGTAATACTATGATTGAACCTCATGATGTGGTTGTAGAGTATAGTTCTCCACAAAGTATACATTTGAAATGATAGTACCAAGTAGAAATGTGTCCTTGCATAACTTGAATTGCAAGTCCAACCATTGAGTTCTATGGGTATGCCTTGCATACACATGGTCTATATTCTCTCTAAAAATAGACATAAAATGATACACTGTTATATTTTCACTCACCAATTTACACATCTTTTCTTCTTTACCATTTTTTAGATTCTATTTTATTGACTTATATTTTCTAAAACTTACTTCTTCATTTCCAATTGCATGTGTGTTTTCCATATGTACACACTTTTTCAAACATTCAAAGCCACCACAACTATCACATATTCCATCCAAACGTGTTCTTTGTAGAATAATTGACCATCCACTCTTTCACATAAAATTATTGAAATGAAATCTCTTGAAGATCTAGGTGGATACTTTATCATACTCTCCTACAAAACCTCATTTATATGCAAGCATACAGATATATGTTGATAAAAATCATAATGATTAAAAAAATTAATATGTACTCTACAATATGTTGTGTTTTTGTGATTTATTTTGACATAAAAATGTTTTCCATTTTAAAATACCTTTGACTAATTTTGATTTGAGGATATATCTCTAAAAATTTGGATAAAATTTATGTTTGGTTCATTATCAAAAAAAAAATTTGGATGTGGCTCATAGTTTCAACAACCAATTCTCCTTTTTACAACATCTCTTTGATTAGGTGATGCTCTTGTATTATTTTTCTAAGATTCTTTAATTAGTGATTTCAAGGATTGAACTATAATTTTATCTTTCTATGAGATTCTACCAAATAATTCCCATAATTCATTTCTATTTGGATTATCAACTCTTTCACACCTCCCAACTATTAGGATTAAGGTGTCATCCACCTTGTAAATCCTATGTCATATTACATGGATCTAATATCCTTGGAAAGTGTCTCTAGGTACTTAGTGTGTATTGGTAAAATATTTTGTAATATTAATTTTCACCATTGTTTGTAATATAACCATAAGGGGTGATGAGTCCACTAGCAGTGGTAAACATGTCTTGTGGATAAATATTTAATATTGTTTCCCCCACATGTGGACACCTAAAATAGGATAATAAAAGATAAGAAAAGGACAAATGAGTGACCATTGGTAATCTCCAAGTGGGAGCTTGTAATGAGGCAACAAGTGTCTCTTGGTAAAACATGAAATACCATAAGCTAGGAATATATATCCTTCCACTATTTGACTAGCCAAAGCTTTGTAACTTACTATGTAATAGTCAAAAAACAACATAACACATCATATAAATGCATCAAGTAAACCAAACCATACAAAAGTACAATTTAGAGTTGTTGGAATAACTATAAGAGTTTTTATCAACCCCATATCATCTAAGGATCACATGGAACCCAACAAATCATCCACATAGAGAAAGCAATGGAAACTTTTGTTATGAAGTAAAAAATCATTAAATGTAAAAATAAAAATAATACAATATATAATGAGAAAACCCTTGTTATAAAGACAAAGATAAAACCATAGGACAAACTAAGATCATGAAAATTTTCTCAATCCTATAATATGATACATTGAATTCAAATGATCAAAGTAAACTTAAGTATGCAAATGTGAATATGACCTAATATGAAACTAGTTACATAATATACCATGTTCAAACCAACCCACCAAGTGCAACTTAGGGAGTATGAAAAATATGAAAAAGATGGAAGGATGGGTCCTAGCTACAAGGCATTGTTAGGTACCCATGTACAAATTAATCTCTCACAAAGTAAAGAATAAAAACCCATGAAAAAAATCCATCCAAAAGAGAAAAGATGTAAAAAAAACTGTACAAGTGAAAGGAGGAAGAATTAGTATGATCACCCAAGGACTACTTCTATCACCAATGTACAATTAATGTTCTCAATACAAGACATGAAAGGAGAGGCTATGTATCCCCCCAAAATGTATAATCTCTAGTGATGGCGGGTTCTTAACAAAGGATGGTGATGAAGATCCATGAATTCCAAACAACATTCCTCACCTTGGAAAGAAAAAAATATACATGCAAGATATATTTCCATGAAGGAAGAAGTATAATGATGTATGATGACTTTTTTGATGTCTCTAATTATTTCTCAAGTGTCTCCATGTTTGTATGCCACAATAAAATTAGCTACAAGACTAATAAATTAAGGTGACAAGCCAAGATAATGTGTAAACAAAAATAAAAGAACAAGATCCAAAGATGATGATGGTGTGACAATAACTATGATGGGATTATCATAAAAGAGGATATTTATTTCCTCAAGTGTGTCTATCAAACCTATAAGACGAGACTCGCAAAAAATATAGCAATATATATCAAGTATCCACCCAGTGTACCAAATCTAAAAAGTTGTGATGTACCTACTATGAAGAATCATTTAAAAAAAAGTGATCTAGATTATGTGATCTCGATGTATGTCATCCAACTAGAGTGGCAATCTAACGATCATGTGTCCGCACAATATTTCTAAATATGAACACCTATAGATAAATTTCCAATGCTAGAATACAAGAATCATCAACCTCAAGATAATGACTTGAATATAAAGAAGATGAACCCTCTAAATCTATCTTAGGATTCATGAAAACCAAATATCAATGGATATATATGTAAGAGAAGAAGGAGCATCATATGAATCCTTAAAATTACATAACTATTGAGACCTAACAAATAATCAATATGCTCTTATGTATCATCATATGGAAGGTTATCACAATCATCAAGTGGTATAATACTATCCATTACAAGATCATCTAAAAATAGAGATGTGGGTCTCAAAAGATCTCCCAAATTTTGGTTCAAAAAGTGTGTTGGAACTCAGTATGTGAGATAGAATCATAGTGTCAAAATCAACATTGCTACCAATCAATCCAAGGACAAGATTATTTATATTTCCTCATGCTATCATCAAATTAGGTGTACCTAATTTGGAGATAATTTCATAGATATGTGGGAAGAGATAAAGCCACCTTAGATTTTTTAGGATGTCATCTTATCAAAGACTTATTGTCTCATTTGTTAAAAGTGATTAGAGAATGATGAAATAAAAAATATAATTTTACAATGATAGACTATTTAAATATAGATTAGATATCAAAACAAATGAAATTGGAACCCTTGTACCATAAAAAAATGGTCTCATATTTTGTAAAATATCTAAAATATATAAGTCAAAACAAAAAGTAATTTAAAACTAAAATAATAGGTCCTTGGGGGGAAAATGAAAAACCAAATATATGTTTACAAATTATATGGAACTAGCTTTCAAATGCCTGTTTATTTGTGAAAATTTCATATTGTATGCTCAATTTATCACTTGAGGAAGAAAACCACTCCTTTTGTGCATAAAAAATGACATTGGAATTATAGAAGTGGTCACAAGGTAGTGTTGCTAAGCTAGCTAAAGGATGGTAAAAAAATAGGTGGTGTTTGAGAAAAGCAAATGATGGTTAAGGTGATTTGAGGTGACATTTATTCATATAGTCTAAGTCCCTTTGGGGCTAGGTATGATTGGGGGTTGGCTCCTTTGACCACCTACTACTCCCTATGGCCCCTAATTGCTAATATGAAATTAGGAATAAAAAATAATTTACAAATAGTATGTTGTGAATGTCATTGATGATGTTAGCCACTAACATAATGCCTACAAATTGTACCTAAAAAACATTTTAAATATTAAAAAAAACATATTGGGTTATGCAAGCAGTTGCAAAAGAAGAATATTCTCTAGTATATGCTAATTTTTAATAATAAAAATGGCTAGCTTGTATGGATATTATTTATTCCTATGGATATATATAGTCATGTACATTATTATGATAAATTTTACAAAACCAAAAAAAATTGGCACCAAAGTCTATTATTTTTTATATTGAATTATAATTTTTTGGGTCTTTTAAGCTTAATGGTGAGGTCTATCTGTCACAATATGAAATATCTTGGATAAAACTCTTGAAAAGGAGGGAAGGGAATTATAGATCTAAAAGCTTTGATACCAAGTATGAGTTGTTAATTTACCCCACAAAAGCCAAGGATCACCTACAACCAAAACAACCTTCCACACAAGAGAGAAGTAATGAAAATGTTGTGAAGCCAAATAATTCATTAGATACAAAAATAAAATTGGTACAATATACAATGAGGAAACCCTATGACAAACTAAGATCATGACAAGTGTCTTAATCCCATGATATGAAACACAAAACTCAAATAGCCTAAGTAAGATTATGTTTGTAACTGTCAGTAAGACTTAATATGGAACTTGTTAGGTAATATATCATGTTCACACCAATTCTTTCCAATGCCAATTTGTTTGCAAAAAAATGATTTCATTTGCCCTAGTTTTTTTTTTTTTTTGAAAAAATACCCCTTTTATGCAAGAAATTAATGTTGATGACACTATTTGGGTGGCCACAATGTGGCATCACCAACTCTAGTTGAGTATCAGTGGTTGAATTGGGTGGCATAAAGTAATTAATGGTGTAGTGTCACAAAACAATGGAACACTGAGGTCGAGCCACTAGGTGAGGTGGTAGGTTGAGCGGTGTTATCGATGTTGTCTAGCTTGTATTTCCCTCTATGATTAAGGCCCATAAGGCTAGCAACATCCAAGGGGCTCCCACATGACTAGGGGATTTTCCCTCCAAAAAACTTTCTTAGAACCTAGCCCCTAATTTTAAATATGACCAGGGGCTTTAAACCCTAAAATTTACAACATTGATGATGATGACATTAGCCCTAGTGTTAATTGTATTGAATCAAAAAAAGATTCTTTAAAATAAATTTTAAAAAGTATTGGATGGTGCAAGAGAATAATATATCATGATTCAAACTATTTAGCAATAGTGGCTCTAAAAATAATGGTCTGCAATGATGTACAAAGACTATATACAATTGTACAAATTTGTATACTATTTTTTATAGACCCTTGTAAAAAGATTTGTTTTATCTAGCATCAAACCCTATCAAGTTTTATTTTGATTTATAAATATTTGAGCCTTTTGATATCAAACATGAGTTTCATTTAGCACTAGGATGCATCATTTGAAATCTCTAAGAAAAACCTCTCCAAAAAGAGGGAAAGGAATTATAAATGTGGAGTTTTATACCATGCAAGATTAGTTGATCAAATCCACTTATACAAAGGAATTATACTAAATTTATTTTTAAAAAAGGGAAAGGAATTATACATGTGGAGTTTTATACCATGCAAGACAAAAAAAGAGTGATTTATGTAAGCTTAAGTATGTAAGTGTGAATAGGGCCTAATATGAAACTAGTTATGTAATTTATATCATGTTCACACCAATAGAAATAGACTCATGCATTGCATACTTTGAAGAAACAACGCAATTACATACATTTGAAGGATCAACTATTTGGACACATACATTAAAAATCCCCTAAAACTAGACAATAGATGGATATAGGCAAGAGAATATACAACCTAGGATTGAACAATAGTAGCACATTCCTACATACAATCCAGCATTAGAGATAAGCAATCCACAAGAAAGAAGACCTATTGTAAATAATCCACCCTCTTCACATTTGAAATGCTTCAAATATAGAGGAGAGAGAAGTGGGAAAGGAGAGGAAGAAAAGAAGAGGAAAGAGAAGCATTGTAGATGACTTGATCTACATGTAAATTTCAAAAATGCTAGCTTGCTAGAGATACATTCATCCCTATAGGTACCAATTGCAAGTTGTCAATTTTATATTGTTTCTTTTGCCTATGTGAGATCTTCCTTTTGAAATATTTCAAGGAAAATAAATAATAGCATTTCTCCTAATGATAAATAAATTATTAAAAATATATTTTTAATATTCTCTTCATAACCTTTCACGTGCATGAAAATGTTTACTTGCCCTATGAAACTTTCTTATTTGTGCATTTACTATCAAAATATTTCCTCGCTTTATTCACCCTTATAAATGAATTTTATATTCTTGTGAAAAAAATGTCTTTCCTTTGTGAATAATAATTCATTTGCACATTTGAATTGTCTTTGCAAATATTTCACGCTCTTCCCATTTCATCTATCTTAAAGCTTGCTCACCTTCATGATTTACTTTGCTTCCTTCCTCCCTTTATGCTTTCTTTTGAAATATTAAATCACTTTAACATTTCCCTTGGATTTACATTCTAACACATTCTCCATTTTAATTTTATTTACCATATTAAATATCAGTTGAAATCTAATTTTTATTACGTTTGCACCTTATAACTTTCATTTTTGTAGAGAAAAAGCAATTTGATCTACTATCTTGGAGAATGGGTTTTTGGATTAAATTTCACTTGTGAATTGAAGTGACACACCAATGGATCTCAAATCTCTTTGTGGTCCATGGTGAATACATTGTGGATTTCAATAGATCAAATTCAAGTTCTCAAAAGTTTTTGAGAAAATATTTCAATCTTAAATATTAAAATATAATCAATCTTTCTTACTATAACCCCAACCAATGGTAGGTTTTTCATTTTCTCTTCTTTAATTTTCTTCCTAAACTCTCAAGGGTTGTTGATCAGCTTGATCAACTGGTCCAGATTTAATCTTCATATATTGTGAAATTTTGTGTCATTTCCTAGCTATTTTAGATTTTGTCCATTTTTTGACAAAATTGTGGTTGCATGAACATCCACATAGTAATGGTTTCATCTCATAGCAGTTTAGTCATACAAACTATAATCCAACATACTTGTCAAATTTTCCATTGAGTTTGTGTGTAATGGTTTCTTTTGTGCAAAGCTCTCTAATTTTGTAACTTTTTTTATAATTCTCCTTCCCAAAATAGCATGCCATGATTAGAAACTTTTTAATTATTTTATAATTTTAATCTCCATGACTATACCACTATATTTTGACACTCTCATGCTATTGTACTCTACAATATTGTTTACAACACCCTCATTTATGTGAGCATTGTTACTTGAGCTCCCTTGTATTTTTACTATCTTTTATTTTAGAGATCCTTGAGCTTGCATATTTTTATGAGAATCTCCATTATTGGTTGTGTTTTCCTAGAGATTCACTCTTCTTGGATGAGCAACTCTTATCCACTAGTTTTTAGAGATGAGCAACTCTTCATAGGTTCCTTGTGGAAACTATTTCACTTTTGTTTACATCAAACATTTATATGAAAGTACAAACCTAGTTATATCATGGTTTCATTCTATATCACTAATTCAATCGATTTAGTATTTTTTTGTTTGTGATTAGAGTTCATACTTCTAAATCTTGTGTTGACCTACAATAGTCATTCAAAGCTTTATTGATACTCATTTTACCAAGTTTCTCATTTCTTTATTTGTTAACATTCCATCTTTATAATGGATGAGATCCTATCTCTCTTTTTTGGTGTCGGTTTATCTTAACGATTTTCACTAATCCTTCTTGAACCTCATGATGAATTCTCTTACATGTGATAAGGCTTCCAATAGTGCATTATGTATGTTTACATTGTTCAATGTGTGCTACTTTCATATAGATCGAGGCGATTATACGTCTCCACCTTGTATATCGATTGTCATGAGAAATGATAATATGAATGTGAATGTACATTACACACTATTATAAATACTAATGAAAAAAAATGTTGATCATATTTTCTTCAATTTTATTATTTGTGATTTTTAATAATAACCAAAAAAAACTTTTGTAAATTTACCAAAATTCTAGTGAATTTACTAATTACATAAATAATAAGAACATCAAAAAAATTGTTATTTTGATCTAACAATGCATGTTAGAATAACGAATTATTACATAATAAATCTCTATTCACTCTAATACTTAAGCTTTTAATTAAATTATATTTTTTTGTGTCTCAAATCATAAAATGAAAACATATATCATGATCTTGTCTTATCCTTGTCTAGAATTTCTTTAAGATTGTCTTTTTTTTAACTTTTTGTTTTCCTTTATAAATATTCATCGTATCCTTATTATTATTCAATGTTGTGAGGTTTGCAAATTAATATGATTGGATCAATTTGCCTTTAGCCTCCATTAGGTTATCTTGGACTCCAATATGATATTAGATTTGCAATTCTTTCTTTGTTTTTTTGAGAAATCTCGAACAAATTTTTGATGTACCCTACACTCCAGGGAACCTCACATTTGCATTGAGAAGACCCGAAAACCTCTAAATTGATTCTCAATTCGTCGCAGTTGGAGATCAAATTTTTTTGAAATGTTTTTATTTTGTGCGCAGATTTTGAGATGAAATCTGTACATTCGTACTGATCCAAACCCCTGTGCGGCACCGTACAGACTCTCTACAATTGAACTTCGTCTGCCTGCGAAAATTGTCGGATCCTCTGCGTCGTTTTTCAGCGATTTTCCATCGCTTTTCACCGATTTTTCGGCATGGGTTTCTAGGTTTTCGGTAAAAATAAATAAAATTCTGTGGCGTTTATTTTTGGTTCGTCGGTTTCCGGCGTTGAGGTTTTTTGCGGTCACCTCTGCGTTTTTTCTTCTTTGGCGGCATCGTTTAGGGTTTCCCTGGCATCTTTACTGGGCATCGAGATCTCATTTCTGGGCGGGCTCTTATTCTGGCGTGTTAAATAGTTCCAGCGAATAGCAAAATGGTCTTTGGCGTCGTTTTTTATCGCATTCTGGCGATCTTTAGATACTGCCGGCATCTTATGTTGCCGGCGGCAGGGGAGTTCACCGTCCGGAAGCTGCGTTGAACTTCCAGCAGCTTTTTTGGGGTCCCCTTTAGCTTAGCAGTCAAGGTCTGAGGGGTATCCATTCCGCCAAGATCCGTCTGAGGCACGATCCCGGCCTCATCCCTTTTTAGACGTCGGGGCTTTGCACTTAGCAAAACTTGATCCCTGGTGGGTTCATTCTGAACCTTTCAACTTCACCAGTAGACCAAAGGGCAGGGCTTTGCACTCAACAAGACTTGATCCTTGGTGGGCTACTTCTTGTTTTAACACTACAAGAAAGTTAGACATAAAGTCTCAATATGATGCCACTTCATACCTAGCAGGACCTGCAATAACTTTTGTTTACCAATCATGACCAAGGTCTACATCAACCACAATACCCACAACTTATCTTTCATTATTTGGGTTGCGAATATTGCATCACTAGGGGAGAGGGTCCAAACCGTCCACACCAACTTTGGCATTTTTTTCTTAAATAATTCATTAGATTTTAATAAAATTGTTTGGGTTTCTTCCAATGTGATTTAAGAGTTTAGAACTATTGTTTTAGTTTATGCATAGTTACAATAACCATGAGATGAGTCTTTATGTGCACAAATGTCTAAAAGTGGTCATTTGGAGGTGTTGCCCAATACCTACGAAGAGATGTCCTAGTAATCATACACTATGGTCACAAAAAAAGTTGCACAACTTCTTTGATACATAATCCTCTAATAAAAGCTTTGACCAATACCTATGCACAAATGCCCCAATAACCATCCATTATGACCACCAAAAAATTTATACTACTCAAATTAAAAAAAGATGGTTAGCTATACATACACAAGTGAGAGGCTATTATTGAATATGGCATCAAAAAACATTGGAAACTAATGAAAAATAGTACATATCTTGCCACATCGGAAACATCTATTGAGCATGAGAATGCACCTTTGATCATATTTATTAATTAATTGCAAATAAATAATCCATTGTATTATGATATTAATTAGTGCTCTTAAGGGACGTTTCAAGTGTTAGTTTTAGACTAGAAATGTAAATAAGCAGAAATACAACACACTGAACAATAGAACATAGCAAAATACCTTGGAAAAACCCTCCTCGAGAGAGAAAAACCCAGCAAAATATATCTCTTATATATTAGCAGAATAAGGGCAGAAATATGCTTACAACTCAGCCCAACACAAGGCCAAATTTGATACAAAGAATAATAGCACCTCTCCTAGATACAAAGATACAATCGAATATGTTTTCTCCTTGAAATCGATCTGCCGCTACAAAATGATGATTTGTTGTTAAAGAGCGAACTTCTTCTTGAAAGTGTGAATTTAATTGAGAATGAATTGAATTCTAAATGAAAGATCTTCACCTTATATATATACAAATCTAGGCGACTTCTTCTCTAGGTCAGCCTCAAATAAAAAATATTTAGTGTACACCAAAAGGCCGACCTACCTTGAGCATTATTTCATTTTTTATTTTATTTTATCTAGGAGAAAATATCTCCAGATGGTATAAACATCAACATCAGGGACTTAGGGATGCTTGGCTAACGTTCCCTCGCCATCCCCTATCAGTGCAGCTAGTCGTCCCCTATAGTCCAACAACATTTCACTTTTTTTTTAATAAAAAAACACATTTTTAATTTTTTTTAAAAACGATGGGCAGGCCAACAAAGACCCCCCTGCCCTTTTAAACAAAACCTAAACCTATTTCACTTATCAAAACAACCAAAAAGAAAAAAACATTCTCATTTTGACATTTGCAAACTTGAGGTGAAGAGCAGCAAGAGAAGAGCGGCAAGTGAAATAGGAGAAAATAACAATTGAAAGAGGAGACTAGGGCATCAAATCTACTCCATTAGAGGTAAGTTTTTCATTTATGATTTTATATTTGTTTTCCATTTTTTTTTATCTTTTATTTTTTAATTTATCACATAGGAGGAGCATTGTGAGTTTATTTTTTCTTTTATTTGAACTTGCAGCTCTCTTTTCAATTTTTATCCAAAATAATCATGATCAACAATGAGAGTAGTAGTAATGATAGTGAGGAGGTTGAGGTTCAAATGCATGAAAGAAGTAGAAGTAAAAGTATATCACATAGAAGTATAGTAGCCACTCAGGTAGTGGGAGAGTAGTAGGGCCAACAACTTCAAACCCATTTGAATGTTCTTTCGAAGCCCTCAAAACCTATGGAAAAGGCTCATTTAACTTGGAGCCATATATTTTCTATGTTTTTTGTCATTTTATAGTTGAAACTTGAGCCTTCAAGCATTTTGTTATAATTCTTATATAATATGTATGCACATTGATAATGAAAGCATTTGAATTTTATCAACTCAAATCTAATGTTATGTATTAATCTTCTACAATGTCTATGTTGAATGCTTTATCAATGTTATGATATGAATATTTGAAATTTCTCTATATATTTTTAAAATTTCTCTATTTTTTAATAGTCATCCCCTATCGTTTGATGAGGCAAATAATAATAGTTTTCAAATATAACAAGGCTCACAAACACGATTTTGAACCTAGAAGGTTCTCAATGAGTACTAACAATGTTTCAAAGGCAATTCAACATACAACATATCTCCCCAAAGTGACCTAACCATTTGCGCTTATAGAGATCCAATCAAGTGAGAATTCACTCTTTCATTTTTTCCATGCAATGCTCAAGGGGGGTTTTCTCCACTATCATAGGATTGTTACTTGGATGTTTTGGGGAGAATTTTAATTAGTTGTTAGGAGTTTTTATATAACCAAAGAGCCCAATGTTCATTTGTAATGAGATTTGGTTTTGTAAACTCAAACTTTTGGGTTTGGTGTGTAATTTTATTTCTCAATTTTTCTATTTTTAAATCTTAGATGAATCTTAGTTTATGTTTCCAAAAATCCATTTGATTTTCAATGCTATGTAATTATGAAAAGAAATTGAGATATTCAATGTACGAAGATGAGATTCTTGCTTTTCTACTATTGAAAATTGTATGGACAAATTATCTTTTACATCTTTATGATCATGCTCAAAATGAGTTTCTATTGACTACTATAATATTCAATATGTATGAGAGATTAGCAAGAAAATGCTTGTTCTAGCAGATTGCCTCATGTATTTTTAATCGTTTGCTTTTAAACATTTTCATTTTTTTCCTTTGTTAAAATTAAACTTAAGCTAGAATATACAAGGAAGCATAAAAACTATCTGAGATTTCACATTTCACACTTATAAAACTTTCTTAGGACCATGTTGTAAGGTGCATTTAAATCTATTAGTTGTTCCACTGAGACCTAGCAACATGAGAGCAACAAATGGATAGGTAATTGATTTCCCGCCACTTAAGTTGAATTTTATTTTTCTCCTCATCATATTGACACTCTACATGGCATAGATTGTTGCAAAACAAATCTAACCATCAACACTTCCCAAACTTTTATTAAAATATTGTTGGTGCTCTACATATCATAATATTGTTGCATAACAAATCTAACCATCCACACTTCCCAAACTTGCATTATGCCCATGAATGAAATATTGAATAATGTTTTGATTAAGATAAAGGTGGGAAGGGCCCCTACCCATTACAATCCAACCATATAGGCAAATGAGAGGAGTTTCACAAGAAATGAGACATACAAAAACTAACAACCAAAAAGAAAAGACCAGCAATAGCAAAAGAGTGGAGCAAGAAACGGAAGTTGGTGAGTGAAAGAACCCAAAAACCAGCAACAAAAGAAAGATCAAGGCAGCTTGAAGCCAAACTTAAGAAGAGGCCTTAGATGAGGGGCGGGACGGGCTTGGAAAGATGTTCCAATCTTTGTGGGATATAACCCAATAGAAGAATTACCAAGCACAACATCGAGTTTCCTTTTCATCCTGAATAGGGATCCTTTGCCATCAGCACAGTGGAGATCCGAAAAGGGATTCACAACCTGTCTGATCAAGAACCTTACTAGACTGAGGACACTGCTCATCATGTGTGGACTGTAGCAGCTGAGAAGCTTCATACTTAAGTTCTTGCTCCCAAACCTCAAGCTTGGAGCAAAGTTTCACATTTTTGGGTAACTCTGAAACAGACTTAACCAAAACAAAAAATCTAGCATAAAGAAAGTTGGATCTAGATTAAGTGACATTGTCTAAGGTGATAAATTGACCAACAACATTAGCAATATCCTGAATAATACCTTCATCCCAAAATTCCAATGAAAGCTCTAGGAGACACACCCAAATAGATTGCATGTTAATCTCAGAAACATTAAAGCCTGCATACCATCTTTCTAAATGAAGAAAAGCCTTGCCAAAAAACCAAGGGCCTCCTTGATAAATGTGAGTGCAGTCCTCTATGGAACGAAAAGAAAACAACAGAAAACCATTCATCAAGGCCATATGTGAAGACCATAAGCCATCCAACAATCAAAAGCCCAACTTCGAATAGCATCAATATTCGGTCTAAACCAAAAAATCCCCCAATAAGAGCAAATTTTAACCCATCTATAGTTTTGTCTATCCACTCATCCAAAATAGTGAGAGAAATAGAACTAGCAAGAGGATTAGGAACCCCAACATCACTGAACTCAAACTGCATAGCCTCCTGATGAGCCACCCCAGAAAGATCAGATCTCAGATAAAGAGGCTGAGGAACCTCAGAATGGGGAACCCCCAAAACACTACTCTCCAACAACCCATTCCGACAAGAGCTGCAGGAATGAAGGTCACCTCCAAGGAAGGAGACCCCAAATAGGAGCCCACCCCAAGAAATAGGGGAGGCTCAAGAACCTCAACTACCACATCAGCAACAAGCAACGGCAAACGAATCGGCTCAGGCATCTGCAGATCATCCAGAGGTTGAGGAGAAATCTTAGGAGGGGGCAGCAGAAAGCCCCTCTTCAGAGATTTTTTTAGGTTCGACCCCTCCTGAACCAGACAGCCAGAACCCATACCGTGCAATCCAGAAACCAAGACCTTTTGGGCTGAATGTTGGGCGTCCAACCACAAGGCCATAAGCGGGATATCATCCTCGTGATCTGACAAATCACTCCTCCCCTCAAAAAACCAGGCTCCACACAATGTTGGGCTTTTGAATGGGCCTCCATGAGAATGTCGAGGAGTGTTTGTCCTCATCAAAGCCCCAAGAGATCTCCGAAGAATCCACAAACTCCTCCTTAGAAACCATGCCATCCGCTTCAACATCTGAATCAGCACCGAAGACACCATTGCTGGTCCCATCCTCTGCGTAGCCGTCTCCATCATCTTCCCCTTTTGCATCTTCACCCTCCCCAGCACAGGCGCTGCTGCAAACTCCCGCTCTAGCTAGGGTTACCGACTCCATAGTCGCCGTTATTGGGTTAAGACACTAAATATTGAATAGTGTTATTATTGTTGCCATTTTTACATTATGAATGAAAAGAATGCCATTCTGCATTCAGAAGTAAGCAATTAAACATTTTCGATATGTTAACTTCTACATTTCAAACAAGACAGAATTCTATGAGCCATGTTTCAGTTCAAAAGGCAAATATGGAGCTTTAAATTTGGAAAGCATAGAACATACAAGTACATTAAATTTGGAAAGCATAGAACATACAAGTACAAATGCAACTAGAAATTCAGAACGCTTACAGGGTTTGGTAAATAATTCAAATCTGTAAAATCAGGGCAGATAATTCAATACCAAAGACCATTATCATGATTTTTTTATGACCTGTGACCTACCAAAAGTGGAGTTGTGAAATGTCAAACTTCCAATGATTTCAGCTTTCTCCTGCCTGTTAGATGGCAAAAGCGTACACAAGTGTGGCTCATTCTATGGCAAGGACTACACAATTACTTTTTATTAGATAGCTGCAATATAAATGAAAATATCATGTGAGTCTGTACAGTTGACAATGTATAAGGCTGCAAGTGATCCATATTAAATTTCCAAATGCACTGTCAGATATGGTAATAAGAAAGGGAAACTCAAGCATGAATCCAATTTTCCACAACCCATTTCCCTCTTGATCATGCATTTCATGTTGATCGATCACAAGCTGTGAAAAGAGACTTCATAAATAGTATTCAAGATTCAAAGACCAAACAAGCAGAACCTATTTTATCCATCTGTTTCATCACAATCCCATCTAGAATACCATCAGAACCAAAATTGCCTGTAAATTGTCTGGGCTCTACGGGGCCTGGTAGCTGGAAAGACACTGTGAAAGGACCAGGAGGACACAATGATTGAGTTTTCATGTGAAATGTACGGGACCTTTTGATAATCTTCTGTTCTCCTGTTGTAATGATGCCTCTAATTACCACCGTCCCATCAGATTCAACCTCACAACTAAATTCACCTGTAGTCAAAAACACCAAAACAGAATTAATATGAGAAAACTTAATAAAGCCATTTTGTTCAAACAAGGAGAAATAGAAATCCATCCGTTTACATTCCAGTATTCTGATGTCTGCCATATCTGTAATTGAATTATATCATGACTAAGATATTATAAGGGAGAGAATATACGTTGATCTTTCTTGACACCTGGAAGAGCCATGCGGAACAAGTAAGCATCCTCACAAGTACCGATATCAACAAGACCAACTGATGGGCCAGCTTGACGAGCTGTTGCTGTTCCTGTAAAAAGAATTGAAGGTTTAGCATCATTTCCAGAGTCATTCCACTGATCTATACTAGGGGCTGAAGAAACCATTAATACGGTTTTTCCCATATTATCTGGATATTTCATTGGTGGCTTCCGTTCCTTTGGTGGCATAGCTGATCTTGGCATATTTGATTTCGGTACTGGCTCCTTCTTTCTTCTTGTCCTTGTCTTATGGTCCTGCACACCATCTGGCATTACAACAGCCAGTGGGTTGCCATCTTCCATATAGGCATATGGCCCAGCATTAACATTGACTCGAAGTTGCATGCCTTCACCTCTGTCTGTCCTTGGCCCATAAGGATGACGATAATTCCGTGCCTCCTCTCTATCTATCTTCAAATCATTCAGACCAGTCAACCACTTGAACCTTTCTAAATCTTCTGTTTTTATGTATGAAACATCTGGATCATCTATGAAAACCATGCCCTCAAAAACTTTGTGTCTTCCCTTATGTCTGATCTGCCTATGCAAGTGCTGTGGAAAGAAACTTGTAAATTGTCGATCGTCCTCAATAACCCCCTTTAGAGGTGGTGGAAGATGACCTTGAAAAAACTTATATAGGGACAGAAGCTTCATTGCACAACTTGGGTTTGCATTTCTAAGAATATAATAATATATGCTCTCGACTTCTGAAAGTTTCATGAATGAAGCTTCCAATTGATCAGAAGTATATGGAGGAAGAGAATTTGCTACTCTTTGCATGGCTGATTTTTTGGGGACCTCATTTTTCAGATCTGGACCAAAGTAAGTACCCATGATAAATATTAACAAAAACCGCTGATCATTTGATGATGGCTCAGCCATTGGTTTAGGTAGATTAGGAGGCTGAGATATATCATGACCTTGTGAAACAGGATATTGCTGGATAGGGTCCATGTGCTGATCTCCTTCCATACCATAGGTCTTAACTTTCACCAATAAACTCCCCCAAGTTTCTCTGCTTGATAGAAAACAACTACAGATAAATTAGATTTCACACTGTGATGAAGAAATTAAAAGATTAGCAAGCATCAATGCAGCAGAGTTATCAGTCTCCTGGTAGCAATACATATTCAAGGTACTGAATGTCAAGAACTTATGGATTGATTAACATACCACTAACTGCTATGATCCAGTTTCCCAAAGAAGAGGAAAAGGGCAAATTTAGATTAAACAACAGCTGAAATGTGGACTACTAAAAGTAAAGTAAGCATGCCACATCTGCAGCAGTTAGTTGATAAATCAAGATTTTTATTTCTGACGTGCTACACCATTCGACAACAAACTGAACACAAACATAAAACCACTGTCACCCGGAGAAGCAGGGGTGTAAGTACAGGTACAGCACTGTGCCAAGGAGTTCAACAAAGAACAATCCACAAACTAAGTTGAAAATGCAACGTAAATGAATTGACCAAATGCAGATGCACCATTCCACATTCAACAAAGATGAGATAGTAATTAAAGCTCTTCAATTCAACTTGAATAGGATAGGAAACATAAGAGTACAATTGAAGGCATTGCAGTATTGGCTTTACCTTTTAAGGGTACTTACCTGTTTCTCAGTTGGTATCCATTCTGAGTATATATCATTGCAGGCAAAGACCCTTTTATCCTTATCTGATGGGGTTTTTCCCTTGTACTACTGCCTCATTATTTCCCTCAGACACTGAAAATCATGAATTGGCAATTCATATTGTCCTGAATTAGCATCTTAATTAAATTGGAGTAATTGATCAGCATTTTCATGATCAAAATAATAAATATTTATCTTCTTCATCCATGAATCCATATCCAAATGGATCTAACTGATCAATCTTTTCATCATAATATTTGGCATCTTCATCTTCATAAGGAAGTTTCTCATCCTCGATATCAGCTCAGGCAACTACACAATTTGCTGGATCATGAAGAATGTAGCAAATTTCACACCACAAAGGTGTGTCCTAGAAATGCACATCATTTCTCCGAAGAGGATCTAGAGTCACCTTACCTTGTTGTTTGGAATCCCTCTGACCAGGAGCATTTTGTTTGTCATGTTGTTGTGGTCTTTTGGACCGGTCATAATTATAAGACCTATTATGCAAACACTGATCCTCATTGAAATGAGTTGCAGCGGTGGCAACCCTTTTTCATTCCTTGCTACCTTGTATAATAGGTTCTTTACTACCCTGTTATGTGACTTTTTCCCCAAGAGATGAGAAAGTTATGAAATAACCCTTTAGAATTCAAGGGAGATAGAAAAATAAAGGATATTATGGTCATTTGGTTAAAAGAGATTAATAAAAAATGTGTAAAAACTTTTTTAAAAAGGTGGAGAACTAATTATTTATTTAAATAATCATTAAATGCAACCTTTGTGAAAGGGTGTGATGGATTGGAAACCACCCTTTAAGGCTTATATAAGCATTTATGTGAGACTTGGAAAGGCATGGAGAACATTCAAGGAGAGAAGAGAAAAAAGAAAAGAATTAATTGAGAAAACACAAGAATTCAAAAGGCACAAAGGAGTGAAGGTTAGGGTCATTGGTTGGCATTGAGGCATTTGGAGAAGGGGCACACAGTGTGTGTCCAACTCGGGGTATAGCGACTCAAGAGTGTCCTGGCTAGGGCTGTGTTATTTATGCCATGAAGGCAGGTTGGGTTTTGTGTAAGAACCGGTTTCTTCCAAAGGTGCTTCCTTGTCGTAGAGAACCTGGACCTGTAACCATTCCTCTAAGTGTCGGATAGCAGTCTCTCCATAATTTTCAGATAAGTATTGAAGACCATTGATTCAATCAACAATATTGGGAATATTGTTTATACGATTTTGGTGTTAATATGATTAATCTATGTGGAGGTGTTATTCCATTTATTATGTTAATTATTTAATTGTCACATGTTTGTAGTTACATTAATATTCACATTTATTTTGATAACATTGCATATTATAAATTATATTAACCCTAATATTTATTATATTAAATCCGTTGCTAATACTTAATAACTATAAAAGGAAAAGCGACATTACATTTGGTATTAGAGCCTAATGATCGGGCCTTAATACCTTTGAAATTTCTTTCATCTGTAGAAATTTCATGATCCTTGTGCATGCCTAGCATTATTCACTTTCCCTAATCTTTGAGTCATAAGGCTTGATTCTAGAAGACCCCTATGCTAATTTTGTTTCTATGTTTGTTCACTAGCATTATTGAAAATCCTACATCATATGTATGTTCATATCCATATTTAAAATCTTGTCTAGAGTTAACATTGTCTTGAACAACTCCCTATTTATACTTGGGCTCATCCTAAGGAACCATATCCATAGCAAATCAATAGGCCTACTCTAAGATATCGATCTACAAAGTTATTCTTGTGGCCCACTTAAAGGTTAGATGCATGGTCAAGACTCTAAGAAAATTTCATTCCATAGCATAGGTTCTTTTGTTTTAAATCTTAGTGATGAGTTTCCATTAGTGATGAAGTAATGATATATATCAATTCTTTGGGTTTTGGAGTCGCTATGTGTACCCATGAATTTATTTATTATTTTTATCCTAGTTCCTATATAGTATAATATAATGTATTTAGAAACACTATTGATCAAATTTAATATCATATATGTTTCCCACTTTTAGAACGAGCAAACAAAAACTTCTATAAATTTGTTAGTCAATTACTATAGCTTCTCTATAAAATATATTTTATATATTTACATTGAGTATATAAATATTCATTCACATCCAGAAAGTTGTATGCCTTGAGAGAGGCTTGTACAGTTTGGGAAGGGAATTTTACAAATTAAAGGTCTACTTCAACCAATATACCTTTAGGCACAACTATACATAATGTTGAAGTACAAGTCGGAAAAGGCGGACAATTAGCTAGAGCAGCAGGTGCTGCGGCAGAATTGATCGCAAAAGAAGGTTATATGTTCCATAGAGGCCTTGGTTGAGCCATTCTTAAATAGGTGTGATTGAAAATTACTTCAATATATTGTCTATAATAGATTACTATAATAATTTGGTATACTTTAATTTCTTAGAAAATTTGACAAAGACTTGCATGTACACTTAGATTTAATACTGTCATTGTTTGGGGTTAAGATAATTTGACTCCTTAGATCACCTATGAACTTTAGGTTTAACTTGATAATGCTTGATGTCCCAACCTTTGAACAATTGTATACTGTTATAGGCGACTTACCTAAAAGAAACCCATCACATATCTAAGGGTTGACAACTCTTGCAGCACCGATCATGTCTCCTCAAGATGACACTTGATTGTGTATTTCCACATTGAGAGATGTGGAGATTGAAAATTTCTTATAAGGCGACATTTCAGTGAATTAGATTTTACAAGCAATAATGATACCAACGCCCATGGCTATAGCCTTCTCTGACTGGCAACAAGCCTCTCAAACATTGAAACCCCTAAGCCATGTCATAACTTCAATTTGTAACTCTCAACTGGAGGAGTTAGTTGATAATGATCACCAATCAATATTAAATGTTGCAGGCTCGGCCCAATTGCCGCTAACAGTTGAGGCTCCAAAACTTCTACCACTTCCTCAACCATGAAAATAGGCAAGGCTAGCATCTTTAAGATATCTTGTTGCATGGCTGCACCCTAATCAGTGACAAAACAAGTCCCATTAAGGGTAAGATTTCTATTTATGAGAACTAGTAAGAATTCATGCTTGTTTCAAAGCCAATAAAAACTTAGTATAGTGTCTTAGAGTATGCTTAAACTGACCCTGGGTACAATATGAAAATAAATCTACCCATTGTAGTCCTTGCCATTGATAATGGAACTTACGACAAATTTTGGATGAGCAAATGGAAGCAAATCTTATTTAATGGAACACGAACATTAAAATTTGGATTTCTTTACTTGTTCCATGGCATTTCCGGGAGAGGGAGGACAGTCCAAGGGCCATTTTTTGGGGACGACAATATATATATATATATATATAGAGAGAGAGAGAGAGAGAGAGAGAGAGTCAAATCTCTACAAGTTAATAACACTAGTATAACAGCAGCAATATAACATGACAATGTTAGAATGATGTTGGATAACGTCTATAGGGGCCTCTAATACCATATGAAGAATTTTGAATTTTGATGCTTTTCTGAACAATGAAACATTGAAATCAGAAATCCAAATTATTTTTGTTAATATTAACCGTTATATAACTTATATCATATGAATCTGAATCATGATATACTTATTGCTGTTATACTACAGTTGTTGTTGTCACTGTTGTCATGATTAATTTAATTGTTGTTATATTGCTGTTATAGTACTGTCATGATATATTTATTGGTGCTGTTATACTACTGTCATGTTACATTGCTGTTATAATGCTGTCATGATATATTTAACAGTCTTTTTTTCAATGTTATGAACAATTATTTGTAAAAACAATATTAAAATTGTTTTTCAATAGAGATGCCTGGCCGTCCCTGAGACGGTTAGGAGACGTCTGAGACGTCCCCAACCGCCTAGGGGATGGCCAGGCGTCCCCTATGTGTTTCTTGTCGCCCCTGATTTTGGGGACACGTTTTGGGACATTTCCGCATTTTCCAACTTTGGGGGGACGTCCCCCCATCCCTGAAACACCTCAAGGGACAGGAACGAGGGTTTGAGGGGTGGAGACGCATCCCCGTGTAACAAAGTTTATTTAATTTGGGTGACAAAGAGAAGTCAATAAATATTTTGCACTCTGTCAAAGATCAAAATAGATGGAAGATCTGTAACTTTAATAGGTACAATTTATTTGTTTATCATTCATTCAGTTTCAACTCACCAACACAGCCCCCAATGAAAGAAAGAAATCACAACTCGATTGATCAAATTTTCCACAAGAGAGCCTAGCCATAATGTTGATTTCTAGGTGTAACAACAATTTGAATGAAAGTCAACATCAAGATTTTAACTTAATGAAACTTTAATAGGTACAATTTATTTGTTTATCATTCATTCAGTTTCAACTCACCAACACAGCCCCCAATGAAAGAAAGAAATCACAACTCGATTGATCAAATTTTCCACAAGAGAGCCTAGCCATAATGTTGATTTCTAGGTGTAACAACAATTTGAATGAAAGTCAACATCAAGATTTTAACTTAATGAATTAGTAACTTCTTGGCTCGTCTCTATCAGTAATGACAACCTTGTCTGCTTTAATTTGATTCAAGATATGTTGGAGACACTTGATATTGACGCTCATCTGCTAGTTTGATATGATGATTGAGGACCATCTTCTATTTTATTTAAATTCTCATTGCTAAAGTAGGGTTTAAAAGTAAAGTAGGTCCCGAAACATATGATATCTATTACTTTGAATGAAGTACAAAGTGAGTTGTTGTCAACTATACAGAGGCATACAACTACAGAAAGGACTTTGATAAAAATGGTCATTCAACAAACTTATCTAGATACAATATTCACTAATAGACAAAACATAACTATGTTAAAGCAACAAGCAACATGAAGCAGGCTATAATGAAGCATAGAACAGCATAACAAAGGAGGGTGCACTCCATTACTCATAGTAACTGGTCGGTGGTCACTAGTATTCTACTGTGTTAACTTTGTCTGTAACACTCTAGCTTATTTGGTCAAACTTCTAGGTGAATTTATTCATTGACTTTGGAATAACAATTGTAGACAATAGATAGATAATGCTATTAGATTCTTCATTTCTTAATGATGCTACTATGATAGTGCGCAAATAGAATAATGAATTCCCTTAAGCACAATAACATAAGTGAAAAGTTTGGCACAAGATCAAATTTGAGTTTTTTATTTTTAAAAGTTCGATGTTCAAGTTGTGTAAAGATGATTAGGTTTAACTCCACATATGCAGATTGATCAATGCCAGAAAATAGAAGCAATTATTTTCTTAGAAACAAAGTACATGTGATATGTTTTTTGCACTTAAATCCAACCAAATAAACAAACTAGCAACTCTAGTCAATAGTTAGGAATCATGTTAAATTGAAATCACCTTAGGACTAGTCAACGAATAAGGAGATCTCTTTTTATTGGAGTTTCACCATACAAAAAGTAAAGCTTAATTTTTAAATCATAGAACCCTAAATATCAATTCACACATAGGTTTGGATGATTCATGAAGCTCTTGGAAGATTGATTTATCTCAAGATTTCAAATAAGAAATTATCATTTTAGTGGTATTAAGTTCATATTTCTATTTGGCAGTACCCTTTTATAAAGACTTGTCTAGGAATTAAAACTTAAGCGCATTAGTATTTTTTAGAATGAATTTTGTATATCCATGTTAAATTTCAGTCATTTTTTGTCTATTCTGAGTGACTTTACTATGCTTGTTATGTTTATTCAATATCAACATCTAGATTTGTTTAACGTAAGTTACATTATGGGACCTAACCCATAGGTCCTTGGATTCACACTATGTTTTGGAATGAGTTGGTGAGAATAACATAACCTTATTATAGGATATGAAATCAAATAGGCTCTCTTAGGCTTAGACAAGGGGGCATGTCAAATTTTACAGGGGGAGAGACTATCTATTCCAACCTTTTCTATGATATGCAAGTAGGTTATGTGATGTTTAAATCTTTCACATGTTTCTTTTAAAAATAATTTTATTGAAATTTCCTATGTTGTCAAACTTATAAGAAAACAATAGGGTTATTGAAGATTCATATCAATAATTTTTTTGAACTTTGGATCAAACCAAATTGAGACAACAAACATACTTTAATTATGCATCCTAGATACATGGATATACAAATTATAGCCTTGAGAAGTCTATCAAATGTCACACAATTGGTATTTTTGTTGTTTCTCATTTTTTAATCTAATTACCTATGAGTCTTTGACAAAGTGATATATGTTAAAAGATGTTATGACTAGATTAGGTATTGATAGAAATACGATAGTTTACATTATTGGATTCAAAATTTTCCCAAAGTTTTGTTTGAGTTACCTTGTGAAATGACATTTTAAGGTTAATTGTATTTGATATAGGAAAAGAAAGATTGGACCTAGTAATTTTATGAAGTACTATGTGAGTAGTAATAACCTATTGTTGTTTTCTTTTGCTTAAGGTGCTTAATGGATTTTGTTAGTACCATCTTTATCTATTGTACTTTGTTATTGGACTTGATCAACCCAATAATCTTGTACATTTGCCTTATTGTATAGGACTAAGATTCTATTTGTACATTATGAAAAGAGGATATTCATGTAGTCTGGAATGCATGAATATCATCTTGGAATGTATGTTGAGTATATAGATTATACTTTTATAAATTATGAGTGACCACATAGTATTGGATATGCATAGTAATTATTGTGTGATCACATTGTAATATTTTAATAATTTGAAGGAGTTACATGAGTGAGTAAAATGGTAAAGTTGAAGGATAAGAGGTTAAACACATATAAATTTCAATTATAAACTCATGATATATTTCATAAGACATCTATATAGTTCTCATCATAATTTTGATTTAAGTGATTTTATTAAGATTACTTGTGAATTAAAAATAATACTTAAAAAGGGTGATCTATGAATTAAAAGAAGCAAATGATGTAGATAAAGTAAAGAATAAAATAGATATATTATGAAAAAAATATATAAATATTCAATGTTAGTATCTTCAATTATTGATCATGTGTTTCTTTGAGTTGTGGTGAAAATGCATCTTGTGCTATTGAGGACAATAGTTAATTTACATACCCCAATCAATTTATCCAATTTTTCATTAGTATTGAATGGCTTACTTGGGATTTATCTATAAGGTTGAGATATCTTGACATCTACCCTGTTGATATGCTTTCCAAATTCCCTATATTAATGGCAATATCATATGCTTCCCTAAGAGTCTTGTTGTGACCTTTTTCACACATCACCCCATCCAAATGGGGACCCCCTAAACTTTTGCTCCATTCTAGTCGTTTGGCTTTGGTTAGTTCGCTCTCTCTCTGGTCTCTGGTCCTTCCGAGGATGTCCTGTCGTTTGACCCAGGTGGAAATATTGTTCAAGTCTGTGAAATTAAGGTTTCCCGCCATCCAGGCTTTCAAAGGTCAAACTGAGTTATGAAATTGAAATCCAAGCTCAGTACAGCAGTCAGAAGGCTTCCAGCAGGGTCCCATTAAATTTTCACTGTATTCCGGCAACTTGCTATTTTTAGTAAGTATTCAATTTGGGACTATTTTGTCGAAATTTTGGAATTCTGTCAGTTCCACCACATTCAGGGAACATCAAGCTGCTTGCATGTAAATTTTGAGCCAGATCGGACAATTTGCTATTTTTAGCAGCTCGGGCTTCAGGAGCCATTTTCAGGGGTCAAACATATGATTCTTCATTGCATGTCCGGAGATTACTTCTGGGTTTCTCGAAACCTTCGCAATGATGTAACATGCAAACCAAGATGATCACTTTCAGAGTTCAGCCTTCAGAGGCTATTTTTAGGGTTTGCATGCAGAGTTCTCTGACGCATGTCCGGATATTCCTTCTGGGTTTTTCAAGAGCTACGCAACAGTGTGACATGCAAGCAAAATTAATCACTTTTAGGGACTTACTATTTTTAGCCAGTACATGCGTGCAGACTAGTTTTTTGGGTTTTTCTGGGTTTCTTGAGACCCCACGGGCAATATAACATGCAAAACCATCCGGCAATGGATGAGTCACTTTTCAAACAGTTTCTAGTTTTAGCAGGTACACTCTGGCAACCGCCTAACACTCCAGTTTAGCAAGCAGAACGACATGCAGAAGGAACGAAGTCAAACGGAGACCGTTCGGGATACATGCAGGTCAAATTAGGGTTTCCACTTTTATAGGGGGTGAAATCCAAAAATTGTCAAAACGAAGCACCTCACCAACATCAGCACACTTCAAGGTACCTGCTGGCAAAATTTGAGCGAAATCGGAGAACTTACTATTTTTAGTAAGTCAGGGCATGGCTATAAATAGCAGGTCTGCACCCGAGGTTGGCATCAGAGCGACACTCAAGTTCTCAGGATCAAGCGTTGCAAGTTTCAGGTCAAACGGAGCTACTGAAGTCAGAAAGTCAAGAACTTACTATAAATAGCAGGTGGCTATAAATAGCAGGTCAGGGCAGAGGACTGGCAAAACAAGTTCACAAGGCGAAGAAGATCAGATGGTGAAATTTTCAGGCAAAACGGAATTGAGGAAGTCAAGGAAATCAAAGACTTACTAAAAATAGAATGTGAGATCGAGGGCAGACAAAGGCATGAAAAATTTACTAAGTGTGAGAAAATGAGAGCATACCCTCTCAAATGCGCCCTCACCTTAAGAGATTAATGAAAGCCTTGAAAATTTCCTAAGGCAACAAAATGGAAGCATGCTATGTTAAATGCGCCCTCACCTTGAAAGGATATGGAAAATGTTGGAAAATATTCTAAGTCAAAAGTGAGAGCACACCCTCTCAAATGCGCCCTCAAGCAAAATCCTAAGTGTGTGAAAATTGTCTAAGGCAAAAATAAAAGCACAAGGGTCAAAATGCGCCCACCTTCAAGAGGGAGACTATGAAAATTGCAAAAATAAAAGCCCATGAGGGAGACTATGAAAATTGTCTAAGGCAAAAATAAAAGCACCACCCCTCATTTGCACCCATGGAGGTAATGAAGTTAAAAACGCCTAAGTGTGAGAAAGCAAAAGCTCACCCTAGCAAATGCGCCCAGCAACTGTTGAAAGATGAATTTATAAAAAAAACATTTTTTCTAAGGCACGAAAATAAAAGTGGCCTACCTCATTTGTGCCCTCATCTTGAAGCCCACCATCCTATTTGCGCCCAAGGAAGGTGATGATTGATAAAACGCTTAAGGCATAAGATGGAAGTTCCCCTAGTGAAATGCGCCCATGATAAAGTGAAAGCTTCCTATGTCAAATGCGCCCACCTCCAAGAAAGGGAAAGGAAGTCTAAAAACGCCTAAGGCATTGAAATGAAAGTTGAGGGTATGAAATGCGCCCACTTCATGAAATTGAAATTTGCCTAGCTGAAATGCGCCTAAGGCAAAATTGGAAGTTGACATGCCTATTTGCGCCCTCAAGGCAAAGTGAAGGCTTAGCATATCAAGTGCGCCCAGCTTGTGGGTGATTTGAAAATCCTCTAAGACATGGAAATTAAAAGGGTACCAAGAAGAAATATACGCCTAAGGGGGGTGAGAATTTAAATTTTCTACTAAGTGTATGAAGTGGAGAAATTCCTAAGGCGTGAGAATTTGAAAAATTGAATAAACGGAAAGAGTGGGTGAATATGAAAATTTTTTCAGAGACATTTAAACGGGGTGAACAACTTGATGAAATATTTTCTAAGTGAAAATTAAATGAACCCGTTTAAAATACACCCATGAGTCGGGAAATTTCAAAATTAATTTCCTAAGGGAAATTTTAATATTTTCAGAAGAAATTCGTTTTGCCTAGATTATTTTCCTGACGGAAGTTAAATCTCAGAGGATGAGTTATTTCGAATAGGCAAGTGATTTTAAATCACCCGGAGTTGAATATTTTAAAGAGAAAATTTAAAATGTCTAAGGCAAATTTTATGAAATCGAGGATTTAAATGACAGACATTTTAAAAATTGGAAATGAATTTACAACTCCCACGAATTTTTCAAATCAAATTTATTTAAACACTGCGAGATTTTAAAGTGGGATTTTAAACCAAATCAAGTGATTTTTTCTCGCAAGTTGTTTAAATCACCAAGAGTTAACTGGCAGACCAAGAGGAAAAATTCGAATTTTTTACAAGGAAGGAATCATTATTAATGGCAACTGCCATAATGACTGGCTGACGACTAGCCCACTACTGCGCTTGAATTAGAAGATTCCGAACGAAGAGAGTGGAGAATTGATGAGGGTGCTAAAAATAGCCCCAGCCTTACTTGGCAGGATTCTTCGAGAAGAATTATTTAAACAGTCTCTTCTCTCATTTCTCCTCACATTTTTCGAAGTTGAAGTTGCTGAAGAAGTTCTTGGGAGATTGAAATATTTTCGAAGTTGTTGAGGAGAGAAATTCCTTGAGAGTTTATTTTATTTCGGAGTGTTGAGTTGCTGAAAGTGCGAAGTGCTGGAGAAATTTTTATCTGCCGAGACTCTTTCTTTCGAAAGCTGAAAAAGTTGCTGCAATTTCGAAGTTGAAGGTTGAAGTTGTTTTTCGGAGTTGCTGGAAGATTTATTTGTTGAAGTTGCTGCAAAGTGTTGAGTTGCCGAAATTTATTATGTGCTGAAGATCTTATTCTCGGAGTGCTGAGGAAGTTTTTTTGGAGCTGCAAAAGAGTTGCTGCAGATTTTATTTATTCGAGCTGCTGAAAGTTAGTTGTTGTTGAAGTTGAGAAGAAGTCGAAAGTTGCTGAGGTTGACAGAATTTGAGGAGAAAGATGTAATTTATTTTGTGCTGAGGAAATAACCACATTGCTGAAAGTTAGTAGTTGGCTGTGATTTTCTTCGCCAGTCAGAAGTGCACTCGTTAAAAGCTTCTTTATAAGCTCGGAGTTTTTATACAGTACGAGGTTTGGAGTTAGTAATTTATGCTGAGAGTTTTTATTTCCAAAAGCTAACTCCACGTCCGCAGCCGTCTCGGAGGCTATTTATTTTATTAAAAATCTGCAGCCTGGCTTATTGTTATTCTATTTTATTTTGCAGATGGCTGGAGCAAAGGATGTTGCTGGAACAAGCAGAGCCGCAGGCAGAGCTGCAAACACTGAAACGGCCAAGGCTAGCTCATCCCGGCAGGCAATGATTAAAAGGCTCGCCAAGTCATTTCTTCCAAAATCGGCAATTGTCTCCAAGCTGGCAGGGTTAAGTGACACCAACCTCGGGTCATTTAATCTAAATGCACTCAAGTCTAGGATGTACGGACTGGGAGGCCATCAACCATCAGTCACGGCACATAACATCATGAAGAGTGGTATCTATGCAGCCGCTGGTTTTCCACCAGCAATTCAGTGCCCGGAGCTAATTATGGAGTGTGCAAACCACTACAAGCCGGAGCGTAGAACCATTGTCTCGCCGGATGGCAAATTGCTTGCCAACTTCACGCCAGATGCCATCGGAGAGGCATTTGGGATTCCTACTGCCGAAAAGATGCTGTACAGATCAAAGGAGAGGGCGGATAAAATGTACTCCACCTCCTTCGAGAGGGTTGCTGCGGTCATCAACAGAGTTTGGATGCAAAAGCCAAAGCCACCTCGCACTAGACTCCCAAAGCAGATAATTGCCGAAGATGTGAAACAGGAATACTGCGACTTGATGATGATGTTGAGCCGAATAAATGGGAGTGCACAAGCCTACTTCTTCGAGCCATGGATGTTCTACTTCATCGAGATCATATTGGAGGGAAAGGAATGTGTTGACTGGGCAAGAATGATCAGTGATAACATAGATGAGCAGTTCAGGAGCCTGAGGGGGACGAAAACCTTTTACATGAGCTCGTATGTGATATATATGCTGGCGAGAATGACCAAGTATCGAGGGATTACATACAAGGAGCCGATAGGCTGTGCACCTGATCAGTTCAAAATCCATGAGGCTTGCACACAGTTGCATCTAGCTAACCCTGCCAGTTACAAACGGGCTAATGATGCATTCACAATGCACATCACGAGGACCCTTCAGCGGAGAACGCAGCAAAGAGTATCCAAAGAGGCACAAGCATTGATCGAGGAATACGGATATTGGCTCATCCAATTTCCGAAATTCACTTACATTAGGCTGCAGGGGTTCACTTCGTATCCATACCGGCTACCGAGGTACCCCACCGATCACATTATAATGTTGGAAATATCTAGGCAGTTGATCGCCTATGATAAGATTCAAAAAAAGAAGAAGAAGGGTGGACTTGACTTTCCTATTGCCATGGGAAATTCCACTGAGGTGTGTCCCTCCTTGCAGGCAGCTCGAGAGGCAGAGGATGAGCTACAATTCTATCATCTATCGTATCACACAGGCAGACAGGATTTCGATCCTTACAGAAACATCCGAATGATACAGAACGTTGAGTACCGACACAAGGCCCACATTGAAGACTTTTGGGCAAATGCTGTTGATGAGGTTGAGATAAGGAAAAGGATGTTTTCCAGGCTTCCCCTCAAATTGATCAGGGAATGTGAGATCATTCCAGTTCCCGACCAGGTGGAAGAGGATGTCAACGTTATGCAACCCGACTATGGTTCAGTCAGGGATACTCCGGTCCCACCACCTGATTGGTCCGAGCCAGAAATCATGGACTTGGACACGCTCTCTATTCCGATGTTGACTTTCACAAGGGCTTGGGTCGATAGACATGTATGCAGACTTAAGAGCAGATCGATCGCCCTTACTTATAGCTTGATGGGTGACCCAAGGCCGCTATCGGTGAGAAGGGGAAAACAGGTTGCTCAAACACCGGAAGCACAAGTAGAAGTACCAACCCAGCCGATACCGTTGAGGATGGAACAAGCATCACCTATGCACTCACAAACTCAGTCTTCGAGTTTGAGAGTGATTTCATTATTTGCTGATCAGAGGGCAGGATTGGGTGAAGAGCGGGAGCTTGAGGAGGTGGATCAACCCAACATCCGAGAATCAGATAGTATAAGCGTCAGTGCATCCAGGGCTGGCCGACAAGAGGAAGAAGAGGAAACAGTGGCTGACACTCGTTTCCAACAGATGTTGGACATGACATTGGAGGAAGAGGAAAACACAGAACAGGGGACCCAAGGGTCAGGAGATACGCAGCTCGTGGAAGATGATGAGCCCGAGCAGAACAGTGCGAGAAGAGAAGAAGTGCACGAGGTGGAGGCAACGGAGGAGCAGCCCCTAGTCATTTGCAATCTGCAGCAGACGATGCCGGATTGGCTTTCAGACAGAATGAGAAGAGAACCCGAGGATGATACGGATCCAGCCATCGAGATGGAGGAGTTCCTCAGGAGGATCAGTGCGCCACCAGAAAAGAAGAGGGCCAGGAAGTTTTCAAAGATCTCGACTGATGAGTCAGGCTCTCGCACGCTTCAGGTGGCTGTTCCGAGAGAGGATTGTGATCGAACCGAGGAGAGGCCTGAAAATTATGTGATCACCACCGTAGAGTTGGGTCGTCCTACGGGAGCCCAAATTGTTGAGGAGTTCGATAACTCCTATCAGGCATTGAAGGATCAGTTGCTCCGCACGGAGGGGAAGTATAAGAAATTGAAGAAGGAGCACAAAACCTTGATAGGGATATGCAGACTCTAGCACGTCCAGGTGAACCAAAACCACCAGAGCGTCCACGAGGGGGTCAGTTGTTGCTTAGAGGATTTAAAAAGATGGAAACGGAAGCGGACAAGTGGGTTAGCCATGTTCTACTGAGACAAGGAAATTCATGGAGGACCTCGCCAATGCTTATCGGCAGGCCTCAAGTATTTTGGCACGGATTGACATGGTGGATCAGGCCTGGGGCGATACCCGCATCTATCAGACGAAGACTGTACTTCGTTTGGGGGCTTTGATGCATATACCTCTGCAAACTTTGGTGGATGGAGGTGTGATTCAGGATGGTGACAGGTATGATTTCACCAGTTGGTACTCCTCGGTGGTCACAGGCCGTGGATTTCACGATGCAGCAAGGGCAGATTCAGCCAGAGTGAGGAAAGCAATGGGTAACATCTTGGAGGGAGTCCTTAATACATTAGAAGCCATATTTGCTAGAAAGTTGGCCCCAGAGGAAATAACTGCTGATGGCTTGAAAGACAAACTGGCTCCATTCTTCTCAGCTGCGAGGTCGCTTGTCCTGGATGACTTTGAGAATGTCTCCACTTTCTCCAGTATAATCCAGAATACCCAGGACGCCTTGGTGGCATGGAAGAAGTCTTACACTCGGCACGGTCAGACGGTAGCGGTCTTGGAGTTCCAGCTCAACCATATTCCACCGATTTCTGCCCAGGAGGTTGAGGCGGTATTGGCCCGATTGATCGAGTTTGCAGTCCGAGAGCAGGACAGTGGGAACGCGCTGCTTGATGAAGATCTTCTAGAAGAAGATAGTGGGCATTAATTGCTCATTATGGTTCCTGCAGGGGAGTGGAGAATATTCTGTGCATTTATTGCCCCACTCCCCTCAGTGGCGGTTTTTAGGGCAAAACCCTAATTAGGGCATGGGTGGCTCGATCTGAGCCCTTTATTGTAATTGAATCGGAACCGTCCATTGAAATGGGCTAACTATAAAAGGGGCATCCCCCCTCATTTGTAATCTATTAGACATTAGATCAAGAATTGAATCAGAGCGAGAGTAGAAGGCATATAGCATTTAGCTTAGAAGTTAGCTTAGATTGAGGAGGAAAGGAAGTTTTCCCATTGAGGACTTTGTAAGAAGTTGTTGTGAACACTCTCATAATATAAAGATTTATCATTGTTTGGTGGTTCTATCTTCTATTGTGAGTAGCTAGCAAGGCTTGTTCGTCTTTCCAATTCAAGGTAGATAGAGTAAAATAGACGTTCATTTCATGCAAGTAGTTGTTAGCTGTGAAATGTGGTGTTTAATTTGAGCAAGTCTTCTCTCGTCCATACCACTAGCGGACTTGCTGACGGCTGGTTCGCCTTGCGTGGTCAACTGGAGTAATAGCGCTTAACTTCGATTGTGGCTCATATGTCCATATGCATCGTTGTGATGGTATGTACATGTTGTGTCATAATTTGAACACCTTTCTTATCCTTTGAAGATTGCACCAACTTTGTGGAAGTTGTCCGAAGGGAGGCAAAGCGGAGTTTGGTTTGAAGATTGTCTGAATTGATCTTCACATTCCACCCTTTAGAAGTAGATTGTAGACTTCCTATCCTTATTCCCTTTAAATTCAGTATTTCCCGATCGACTCAAACATCAAAGCAATATCGTCAAAATCATTCATTTGCTTCACTATGATTGAACAACTACATAAGTCCCCTTGAAATAACCAGCATATACACATCAACCAACTGAGTCTATTTGCGATAAAAGGAACCTTGGAGTTGAACGCATG
This sequence comes from Sequoiadendron giganteum, assembly GCA_007115665.2. Taxonomy (NCBI): domain Eukaryota; kingdom Viridiplantae; phylum Streptophyta; class Pinopsida; order Cupressales; family Cupressaceae; genus Sequoiadendron; species Sequoiadendron giganteum. The sequence goes on from CM021101.1 coordinate 769,827,705, forward strand.
AACTTTCATGCAATCTTAGCATGCGGAATACTTTGATCAAGAGGGAATAGAGTGACCATTGGACATTTTATTCTGTGTTGGTGTTGTCATAAAAAACACGTCAACAAGTCTTTAGATTCTTTTCTTTGGGACAATACTCAATCTTAGCATCAGTACAAGAACAAGACACAAAGTCATTAGGCCTTAATTGTGGTGTCATAATGAACCTGCTATTAAAATCAACCACCATCTCAATTGCTCCTTTCTTAATGGTTGTGAGTTTATGAATGGCAAACTTGGGATCAATCCTATCCCCATATTGTAATCTGAAAATTCTCGTGAACTCTTCCCATGTGTCAACATTACTGTCTAGGAGGCTTCTATACCATTCTTTTGCATTTTCCTCTAAGAATTGCACAAACAATTTCATTATCACATTCTCATCTTCAATCTCCCTCATCTATGACATTGATGAAGTGTCTAAGATACTCCTCTCCTGTAACTGCATTATTACCTTGGAATCTTGGTATCTTTCCTCTTATCTCATTTAGAACTAGATTTGGGTAACTAGGGATACCAAAGAAATCCAATTGCTTGTGCCTATCAATCCCAAGGGGTTGCTTAACTAGAGGGAATTTCTAAGCATGCCTTCTGAACAAAGGTCTCATGTAATTGTCCTACTGTTGATCATGTTGGTGATGTTGTAATGGATCTAGAACACAATGGGCGCCATCTCTATTTCTCTTCCCTTGTTGAGCTGCTTAAGCATGTTGTAGTTCTCTTATTGCTTGGAGTTGTTTCAATTGTTTGAAATATCATTCACATCCAAACCCTGATCTATAGTCCTGTACCATGGATTGCCTTCCAAATGCATTGGTTCTTCAGCATCATGGAATGATGTATCATGCTCAACGTCATTCCCATGTCACCTATTGGGAGAAGTAACATGTGGGTGAGCAATTTGCTCTTCAATTTCATCTCTAATATAATAATGTACTTGTACATTAAAAGAGTCAACTCTATTTCTTCTACCAATAAGTGCACCATTCCTTCCTATCTCATATTTAAGTATATATGTTCTTCTGGTTGTTCTCATCATGTTGTTAGCAAAATCATTAGAAGTATATTGGTACTCATTTCTTAAATCTAAAAATGCATCACCTCTACCTGAAGTACTAAATTGTTTTGTATCTTGAGAATTTTGAATGTGAGACTAACCAATGTCCTTAGGGTTCCAAGTGGGATTCTATCTTATTGCACAATTTGAGGCTTCACGTCCCTATTGGTGTTCATGCTGCTTTCTTCTCTCCATACACAAGTTTTTAGGTCTGATTACTATTTCTAGGCCAAATTTAAATAGAGTTGCCACTTTTCACTAGCAAGAGATTCAACTTTTCTTATAGCAACTGAAAAAATACAAAATACCAAACAAGATCCTTATTTCCTTACTTTCTTTTAATGCAAATCAAACAATTGTTAACTTTTAATATGATATATCATATATTCACTCACTAGAAATGACATCCAGTTCCAAAGTCTCTAAGATGATTCTAGAATCAAAGTTCTATCTCCTCCCTGATAACAACACCATTTGTTTGGCATAAGTTGATGGGATGCCAAACTTACCCAAACACTATACAGTATACACAACTATGAAACAAAGAAGCCTCTTAATTGGCACTATTGTGAAGGTCTTAAAAATATCCACCAAGCTCATGCTTCACTTGCAATGGCAATAAAACATTTAATCCCCAACAATGGCAACATTTATTACGTCCCAAAAATCTGGGTCCAAAATCCTAAAACATTTCTTCCTATCTTTAGAGCTAGGGATTGTTGTAAAAAGGTAATAAAGAGAGTTCATCAATTGATTGAGGATGGTTAAAGGCCAAAAACAATAGTAGGTAGTCTCTTTTGCACTTTGGGCTCAACTTAAACCAAGGAAGGTATATTCTTAATAGGTTTTTACATCAACAATAATGTAAAATGGCTGTAATAATCAACAACTATACCCAAATGTACACTTGATCCATATTATTTGTCAATAGGTCAAAATTAACTAGCTGCATAAGACCTCTAATATAACTAATAACACCTTGCACATGCTTCTATAGATGTCAACAGTGTTCTAATCCCTTCAAATAATTTAATTCATTATTTCATACACATTGGCAAGTTACATACATATTGCCTATTGGACATGGTTCTCCAATCATTTAACAATTTTGGTTTTCTTAAAGATTTGTCCCTAGTTTGTATTACTAAATCATGAACAATATATAAAAATCCTATTCTACTTTCTACAGCTATTGATAATTGATTTTGTTGATTTAAATGTGTATGGAAGGTCAATGTCTTCAAGACCAATGCCTTATTTGGGTTATAGAGTTACATTTGGCCATTAAAAACAGCAAACAAGAAATAACAATAGAAGTATCATATGCAACAAACACATCTATTTAATTCTCTTTCTCCAAACTTGCAAACATTCATATGTAACTTGCATTACGCGGGGATGTGTCCCCACCCCTCAAACCCTTGTCCCCGTCCCTTGAGGCGTTTCAAGGATGGGAGGACGATAGGGAACGTCCTCTAGCTGTCCCCCCCAAATCGAGAAAATGCAGAAACATCCTGAAATGCATCCCTAAAATTGGGGACGACAAGAAACACATAAGGGACATGTGGCTGTCCCCAAGGCAGCCAAGGATGTCTCAAACGTCCCCTAACCATCCTGGGGACAACCAGGCATCCCCTATTGAAAAGCAATTTTTAATAATGTTTAAAACAACATTCATAACATTAAAAATAGACTTAAATATATCATGACAGCATTATAACAGCAGTGTAGCACGACAACATTATAACAGCAGCAATAATTATATCATGACAGTACTATTACAGTAGTATAACAACAATTAAATTAATCATGACAGCAGTGACAGCAACAACTTTAGTATAACAGCAATAAATATATCATGATTCAGATTCATAGTTAATGATATAACTTCACAATTCTTGATATGGTATTAGAGTCAGTTATTACTGTCAGTTGCAAAAGAGATTAAAGGTGCATTTGCCATGGTTTGGTACAATGTGGAATTGTGTGAGAAGTACAAACAAACAATTTATTTTTGGAATGTGGTTGGCATGCAGGCCCCTACAAACATCATCCAACATCATTTTAACATTGTCATGTTATATTGCTGTTGTTATACTGGTGTTCATTAACATGTAGAAATTTGACTCTCTCTCTCTCTCTCTCTCTCTCTCTCTCTCTCTCTCTCTCTTGGAAACGCCATGGAACATAGTATGTAACATGAAGGAGAACATTACAAATATAATTTGTAGTGATTTAAAGTGTTGCAACACTTATCAATTCGTGTTACATTCACACTATCAAATCTGGTGAGAGAAAACTTCACAGGAATGAGGACCTATCACACCTTCATACCCAAAAAAATTCCAAAATGCCAACAACTAGCCAAGGAGACATATCATTAAAAATATTTGATTCAAAAGCTACCTCTTTGCAACTTCTAGAATACACTGGCCTAATGGTGAATGAACAAACATATTTAAATCCCTAGAACTCTTTTTACACTTTTGTTCTATGCAAACATAAAAGACCAATGGTTTGAATGAAGAATAAACTAGCATTTATAGATTTACAACTTGGATATGTTGCGTTGGAAAAGAAGCACAACTATTTTTGCTTTGCAAAGGTCACCCACGCTCTTGACCTCATTACATTAATACCCACGTATAGAAATTACCTCTTTGGGGAGTGTAGAGATCCTTGGAAGATGAGGAAATCCATATCTTCATGATTGCAATCATTTTGAAACATTTAAATCTATTGATCCAAGTGAACAAGGTGGAAAAGAGCTTACAAAATTTGCTAAAATGGAGGCCTAGAAATGGCATGAGAATAACCAAGCTTTGAAAATTGATTGCAACATTAAACACGGCATAGGCACCTTCTTCATTCTTTATTCCCTAGAATTTGTGTCTTTAGAATAAAGAATGATTTTTGGGCATGAACAAATACAATCCAATAGTTGTAAAGCTTCATCGGATCATTTATGGAATTCTAGGTTGTTTTCCTCTTTTCATTGCTGAAATTGCATGTGAATCCATGCCATTATGATGAATAGTTATTTCTAGGTGAGAAAACCCCTTTTCTAGAAGTTGCGGCATCAAATTTGGTCATAAATGGCACTCTAGGACATGTAGGGAGATAGGTGGTTTTAAATAATGAAAGGCATAGGAGTTTCAAACTTCAAAAGCTAGGAATACTTCATGACTCATACCATTGTTAGAGTGTCAAGGATCGGGGGTTGGGGATAACAAGAAACTCGTACTATTTAAGGTATGCAAGTGGGGGGGAGTTTGAACAAGCAATCCTGAAAAGGTAATAGAGTTTTGGTGTCGGACTTTCACTCATCGAAGAACTTCTTCTTGAGAATGATCCCTTTATGTCTTCAAGCGTCAAGGTTCGAAAATTCTCAATAAGTACTCGGATAAAGGGATGAGTGAAAATCTGAATCCGATGAGATATATTAAGGATATGGCAAGGTTTGGGTTTCAAAGGTGACAAGGAACAAGCACCCAAGTAGAAGTATAGTCACAACTCCAACTCTAGTGAAGTAACTTAATGAAAATATTGAGTTTAGAGTCAAGAGTCGGAGGTGATCAGTATGAGTTACCCAAGTAAAGGGAAGGTCGAAACTCTAACAAGGATAAAGGAAAGAATGAAGAACTAGTGAAAGGGATGTCGAGATGGAAAACTCTGAATCTTTGAAAACATAAACTTGAAGACATATCTTTTTGTTAGCTAGTTTTACTTGTGAAGCAAATGAGGGTGGCGAGGCAAGGACCCAAATGGATTTTGCAATGTCAAACTTGGACATCAAGGGAAAAATTTTTGGAGTTTTGGGGATTGGGGATCAAAGATACTAGGGAATGGGTACTTTGGGAAATGGAAGGCTGAAACTCTTATGCCAAAAGGAACTTTAAGGCATATAGTTAAGGTTTTGAGGATCGGGAGGAAGGCATACCATATAATCAGGTAAGTGAAGGTCCAAAACTCTAACACAAAAAGGATTTAATGCAAAGGATTAGGGTTTCAAGAGTCAAATGAAAAAAGGTACTCTGGTTAAGGATTTTCTTGGATTTTCACAACTTTTAACACGAGGGGCATATGAGGAGGGACAAAGGGCAACATTTAGGCAAAATTGACAAGTGAAGACCCATAAAAATATTTCTTAGAGCAATTAGATGCTATGGGAAAAATGGGGCCTAAGTGTACAAAGAAATTAGGACTCATGAAATGGTCACCTCCTTTATATCAACAATCCAATCTAATGTTTGACCAAGCATGTCCACACCATAGCATCAAAATGTAAAAAGCTCGAACTAATCTTCATAGAAAAAATTCAATAATCGAATACAATAGTAGGCACCCAAGCGAAGATCAAAAATATAAAGCAGATCAAATATAAACCACCAACAATAATATCATGTTCAGATATAATAGTCAGACAATTCCGCAAGCAAATCATACACAGTGAAATCTGAGATCGCTGGATATTAATGTCTCATACTAAAAATGATTCCCCAAGCTCGGCCAGGTCCACATAATATATTTGGAAAAGTATGCGAGTCACTGGCAATTGTAAACTCCAATCCCGATGAATGATATGTCCATCCCAGCAATATCACAGATCATATATTGACGGGGCAGCCGCTAAGTTCTCCAAACGCGAATTAAGATCTCTTTGCAGTCAAGAATTATGGAGCAATGAGTCCTTTGAATCCGTCAATAGGCAAATCATGCTAAGTCTTTGACTTCAATGTGTTCGGTCAATCGCCGAACTGGAACTAGATGTTGCGCACCAGGTGATAAGTCCAAGTAGTTATTTTGATCGCTTCTCCCAATCGCCCCCACTTGATATGTTGGAATGGGTCGGCCAGAGCCTATATTGCTATCTTTCGCCAGTGATAGCTGAGACTCCTGTATACCACGATGCAAGACAATATTCAGTGAAGTGTGCGGAATAGAAGAGACAACACGAATAGCAGGGTAGAGGGATTATGTCCTCACCCTGAAGTTGCGCACAGGAGACTATGTCCCTACCACAACAAACTTAGCTCCAAGCTCCAATCCGTGATGTTAAAAAACATGGACTCAATTCATACAAATACTAATGGCATGCCAACACAAAAGAGGTCAGCCAAAGAAATCCAAAAGAATTTAAATTTAAACAATTACTCTTAGTGCCAACTAAAATGAGTCAACCAGCACAATAAAATATTATTTTAATTATTTTATTAGAATAAGTTAGTGTTTAAAAACATTGTTCCGTCCAAGATGTCAGCCAGCTAGCTGAAATGATTGGGAAAATTACACAAAACTTCCAACTCCTGTCCATTGTTTTTTATAGAATCAACAATCTAGTGCAAAATCATTAAATCACATCCATTTGGTGCAAACTTTTGCTTAGAATGCATGTCTTCAAACAAACTTCAATAATGCTCAAACCTAGAAGTAGTAGCATTGAGATTTGGAGTAGTACTTGAATGGTGTGCAATAAGATGTTTAAAGTATTGTTGTTGAAGTCCTCCCATTAAACATCTAGAATGTGTATTAAAAAATTAATAAGAAACTAGGGGAGAGGACCCAGTAGTTGAGCATGTTTCAATAGTTGTGATAGTAGTTGTTAATATAATGCCCAATAGTTGTGATAGTAGTTGTTTATATAATGCCCAATAGTTGTGACATAAGTACCCTAGCTTAAACAAAATGCATCCCTTTGATCTAAAAAGCAACCAATCATGTGATGCCACATCAGCGCTCAACTACCCATGATGTGAATGCACAAGTATTGGTAGCACTTTTTTTTTGGGCCTTTTTGGACACCTTGACAAAAAGCATGCTAATGTGGCATCATATTTGATGATGTGGCCCTGAAAGGAAAATTATAAGTAGGGGACTTGCCATGTAAGCTGCTGTAAAAAATTCGGAGTGATTTGAAATTTCCACGTAGGATTTTGAGAAGCGCGAAGTTAGGGTGCACAACTACTGGATCCTCTCCCCTAAATCAGGAATAGAACATTCAAGTATAAAGAGAAACTAGGACAAAAAATTTGCAAGATGCAAAGAAGATTGCAACATGTAGAGCAAAAGCTGCTTTCTAAAGAGAGATTTATTTCCTAAAGTGTCATATCCTTAGCCAAATAAGCCATCAACATTCTTATACTTCTAGAGTTGATCCATAAAATCTTGGGCCTTTGTGTTAGAAAACAACTTTTGCCTTAGACAAGGCATAAAGTGTATATGATTATCTCATTTGACATGTTTTCAACACATTTGCTTTCCACTCTTGCAACCACACCTTATAGAAAATTAGTTCATCCTACCACCATGTCTATAGACCATTAGCTATATGAAACATGCCCCCTCTCCAGTACTGGCTCAGAATCATATACCAACAATGTAACCATCCACAGTACTCTTGATTTGTATATTATCATGCCACCATTTGCAGTACTATTGGTTCACTCATGTCACCATTCAAAGAAGTGCTGGCTCGCATTCAATCAAGCTGCCACCTATGGGAATGTTAGCTCATATTCGGTCATGCTACACACCAAGAGAATTGTTGGCTCAAACCATACCACCATCACCAGTTTTGGCTAAATCCTACCACCATCCTTGTGAAAATGTTGGCTAATCTATGCAATCACTACTAACACCCTCCCTCACGAGATTGTTGGCTGAATATAATGGACTATGACAACCACCATCCCTCATGCACTGGTTGGTCAACTAAGCAGCAACAGATTTCCTTTGATAGATAGTCAAGATTAGAAGTAGAATAGTCAAATCATAACATCTAATTAAAAAGATCAACTATTGAGACAATGGAGTAAACATAAATGAAAAAATCAGCTAAAAACTGTCAAATATACTTTAAATCAAAGCTGAAACATAAATTTCCTTAGAGAACAGTCAAAGCTGATGCAGCAAGTCAAATCAGTGCCATATTGTCAGTTTGACTTGGTCCACACAAAAAGGAGAATATTTATAGGAGGAAAGATGCAGTCAATATATTCAGAGAAGTCAATAATGCTATAATTCTGTTAAAATAACTACTCACTTCTGAGCACTGATTTTCTGCATCTTTCCTTCTGCATTGGAAAGCTGGAAAGTGCATCACAGACTAGGGGATTTGTTAGTTCAATGGTTGACGTTCAACTGATGTTGCTTTTTGACCTGTAACTATGCATTAAATGCAAGTAAACATAGGCTGATGTCACACAATTTGCTCCACTCAATCATAAATTAATCAAGGTTACCCCAAATTTCCGGGACGGGGACGGCAAGGGACGGCAGGACGAGTCCCCAAGTTTCCGATTTTTGAGGCCAAATTTAGGGATGGCAGGGGACGGCTATATAAAATATAGGGAAATTTTAAATATTCATATGAAAACATGGATAAAACATACATAATATACATTATAGAACCTTACAATATAACATTTGTGTTCAACATTCTTTGTCAATACTCAATACACATTGAAAATTCAGAATTAACATACATGAATCATAATACAACCTCCAAGTTAAAATTTTAATTTATAAACTTATATCAAATTACATAAGGTTATCTCCAGCTCACAAATTGGGAGAACATTTGTGATTACAATGAAGATTGTTTCACCTAGGTTATTGATTACTTGGCACAGACCAATAATGAATAGCTGAGGCGTCTGAACGCAGAATTATTGTAGTTTGTTGGGAGTGTGGACTACTGGAAGTAAATTCAATGCTGGTGTATTGTCTTATATGGATTTGAGCAGTTAAATGTGGGGACAGTTGCTGCACTCAAGGAGTTTTGGGCATCAAATTGCCTTAATATTCAGCCTATTTCCAGTTGTGAAGAAGTAAGAACTGTTTAAAAATGAAAAAATCCTAAGTCTTTGTCTCTAAAACCTGTTATGAACAGCAAGCAAATAAATTCAAGTTTACACACTTTCGGAATAATTTTTTGTTATTTTTATATATCTCTAATAGAGCATCAAATATTTATCTTGTGAGTGTTCCAAATATTGTGAAAGATATATGAAAATAATTTAAACGAACAACTCATAAACCAAAACATTTTAAAACATGCTTTGACGTGGGGGACTCCTGGAAGACGGCTCAGGCGTCCCCTGGCCGTCCCCTGGCCGTCTCCTAGCCGTCCCCAAGACTGGTCAGCCGTCCCTATTTGGTCAACAGCATCCCCCCATCCCAGGGACGTTTCCTGTGTTTTTTGAAAAAAGAGGGACGGTCCCCTGCCATCCCCCCGTACCCGGGACGTCCCGGTGACCGGGACGGGGCATTTTAGGGCATCCCCGGGTTTCCCTGAAATTAATCAAATATTGGGAGACTTGAAAAATATCAGATTGAAAATTTAAGTAGGTTTTGACCAAGTCTGACTGCTGTTGACAATGTTATCAAAGTTAAATAATAAATATTATAAAAATATATTATTATGATATAATAAATAGTTATATGCTGTCATGAATGATTATGACATCCTCTTCCTCTATGTTGAATTGCGGTGTCCTTCCCAGTCTAAGTTCTGACTATGGCATTCTCCGTTGTCTTGAAAATGTAGGTAAAGGTTTCCTGGTGAAATAAAGTCTAGTCTTGTAATAGGATCACAACCTAAATGTTAGAATAGCCTTCAAACAAAAGTGGAAACCAAAAATCAAGCACTACATACTTAATAAGGAAATATGGCCCTAAAATGGCAAATTATACATTTTTACACAACTGCCACTACAAAGGCACACAGCTAACGTTCAATATCAAATGAGACAACAGAAAATGAGACCCTTAAAAGCCCACATCTGAGATCCATAAAGATCTAATAATATTAGTTGAAGCCATAATGTTAACCCTCAAAAAACTTCAAACTGTGACTACATAGTAAAATCCCTATTGATCACAAGCAAAGTCTTTGAAAATATAAGATACATCAAGGTCCCAGATCTAAGAAAAGTAAAACATCATTCTAGAGAATGATCAAGCAGGAAACAAGTATCAAAATAAGAATAAGAATTTTGAAGAAACTGAACATCAAGAGACTAGGAAGGACAAGCTCAATAAGTATCAACCAACTAAACACTTCCTCATTGGGGAATAGGGAAATAAGTATGGGGTAAAGGACCTAGTAGTTGAGCACCCTTTATTGAGAGTTTAATTAGTATATCATATGAACTCCAAACAGTGTATGGGAAAGTACAGTTACTAAGATTATTTTATTTTGTTTGGGGTATTCAAGTGGAAGGAAAAAGAAATATTGACTCAATGTACTTAGCCTATTATAACACACGAAATCGTGAGGTGGTCTTAAGCTTGTGAATGACATTATCCATTTGCTATACACCCCATGTGTCATCTGATGATTGGTTTGTGAGTACCACTGTTGAATACAAGCTGTACTATAGTGTAACTCACTCATTTAAAAATTGGTGCCAACATCAACATGTCAAATCACAAGCATTGGTCTATGCACAACTGTGGCGTCCATTCCCCTAAATGTCAAATTTTAGTAGATTCAATCTGAAGAATAAAAATTCCAAAAAACTTTGAAAGGGAACGAGTGCACTAAATGTCAAATTACATTTTGGCACTAAAATAGTTATCATTATTATATGTCAACTACAGTTTAGTTGATTGATCCAACCCAAAGTACAAGGCTTGGGATGTTGATAAACAATATTTTTAACCAATTCTTGTGAAATGAGGTTAGCTTGGGGCATAAGAATTTCACATTCTTGACTTGAATCTTAATCCTAAATAATTTTGATTGTCTCTTTTACTTTTGTGCCATAAGAGTAAAACTAACCTTCTTTGTAGTGCAAAAAATTTTCTAATAAACCTTTGACTACAATCAATTTCTTTTCCCATGTTAATAACAATAGTCATGTTGGTTTTTTTACACTTTTTACCTTTCTGATATGAGCTCTTTTCTGGATGTAGCTTCCAGCAGGTTTCATTCGTATGACCATTCACATCACAATGATCAATTTGCTTTGCAGGCTCTGTTTTGGTGCTTGTAGCACTTGCCTTCTTTGTCTTACCATACAATAGTCATCAACAGACATCTCTAAATGAAGGATATATGAATTGTTCTTCTTGAGGCAAGCAATTAACTCTGAACATGAAAGAAAATGAGAGCAAACACTCATCACAAAAGAAGACACAAGGACTTTTACTCTAAAGAATCCAAATTCCAGGAGAAAATTTCAGCAGAAGTAAGGTAAATCACCTTATCCACCATCTTCAATGGCCAGTAATATCTTAGGTGTCTTGGGCACACAACCAGCCTAAATCAACTAATTTCAATCCCTAAGATCGCACACTCTCTCTTACACACTCTTCCAACTCTGATTTTGCTTAATACGGTCTATTGTTTACTTGGAACCTTGAATTATTTTGGAATTCACTTCTAATTGCCTCTCTGTTGCCTCCTGGGTGTTTAAAATGTACTAATATGCTTGCTCAAACCTGTCAGGAGTTTTAGAAATCACCAGAAGTTGAAAAGGAATGAAATTTGAAGCATTTTTGGGCATAATATACCATTTCTTGACATGAGGCAAAACACTACTTCGTGCAGTAACAAAACTGCTACTATAGTACAAAACCACCACTCCAATATGACACTACTGTGGTGGTTTTGAAACCACTGCCAGGCAAAACCTTCTGTTTCACACTATGGCATAAAAATCTCCAGTTCTCCTCATTTTTCTCCTTTCTATGCCTGCACCCTGCACAAATGTGCCTTCCAATCCTTATAAAGATCATTGTCTTCTATAAATACAAATGTTTTGTGAATTTACAATTTCCATTGTCTAGTTTAGTCGCTAGTCAAGAAGAGGAAACAGTTAGCATCCCAAATTAATAATGCCATATTGGCAATCCATGTCAAAAAGCACCTCTTAGGATGTTGTTTTGTGAAGGTCTTCTTCTAGGCCCTTACATTCTTGTGTTACTATCATCTTGTGAATTTTGTGCAAGTATTTTTCCATTGAGTTAAACTATCCAGGGACAATCCATAGCTCTGATTCACGTGTCGTACATTAATAAAAATCCAACAAAACCCATCAAAATATTTCATTAAAGATTGTAGATATGGTCTAGAAATTAAATTAAATATCAAAATGTTGGTAATCTTGGCCTTGATAAATAAAATTTAAAAATTAAATTGGGATTATTATTGAGAGCATTTCATTGATAATTTAAATTCCTAATGAGGTTAAATCTTCCAACAAACAGAAAAACTGATGTTGACATGGGGTTCAAGGTATCAAATGCTGACATTTATTTATGACATGGTATTTACTTAACTATTTCCGACTTTTGCAAACACAATGCAATGCAAGAAATACCTAAATATTCATGTTGGGATGCAAAATGTCTGTATATGATAAGTAGGAGGTATTTTCCGCAGTGTGTCAAATTATGATATTTATATCAGGATTCAAATGTCAGTATATTTTAATATGAAACAATGCATAAACTATGCACAACAAATATGAAATATCATAAATTAGGAAATTTATGTCTTATCACAAAGAAACTTGAATCTTGCCGAGAATCCAGGAATTTCACATTTCAGCCAAGCAAGTCTGTAAATTCCCCATTTTGAGAAGACTCGGTTTTTAGGGATTCTTTTTGGCTTTGTTGCATTTTTCTCAGACTTTAGAAAGCCCAACATTACATGACCGAACTCTTACTGGTTTATCATCCAACAGAAACAACACACCATCACAATATATATATTTTCCAAGCTTGAGCCAACCAAACAAAATTAGCAGCTTCAGCCAAGACCTTACTTCACGTTAGGAAGTGAGAAATTGTATACTGATTCAAACCCGAGAAATATGCAGGAGAAAACACTACAGATTTTTTGGAACATAGTTGTGTTATAAATGGAAAAAAAATCATAAGTATAATTACATTTCAAAGACAGTTGTATAACTGAATAGCAAATCAATAGATCATGGAATACGTAACACAGTACACAAGAACAGAAACTAGATAATACAAATGTTAGTGTATGTGTTAACATCAACTCTGAATATAGCCATTAAAGGTATGGTGTGCTAGTTAAAACTCAGTGTAGTTGTTGCCACCAAGGTTCAAACCCCTGCAAGGTCATTGAGCTTGTGGGCTTTGTAACCCTACTGGACCACTGAACTTGTAGATTTGAACTGTTTGCATTAATGCAGGGGCTGAGGTCTTCTGTAGATATGTTCTTTTTCATTTTGATTTTTCTGAGCATCTATTGGAGTTCGGCCTAAGACAGAGGCTCTCTGTGACTGGTTTGAAGCTGAGGCTGAACGAGTGTGTCATGCCCCCGACTTTTCCCAACACTTGGGGAAATCACAGCAAGTTCCAACATGCCCCGATCATAACCCTCACAGAAATTAAGTGGAGCGACCATTTTTTTTGGACAGCAGATTACATTGGTATGAAAGGCAGCAGATGATATCAGCGAACAAGACATATTAAAGAAGGCATATTAATAAATAACCAAGATCAGCGATCAAGGCATGAATATATTTTAACAAGAAAAGAGGCTGCGATTAGTTTTTACTAATATTGCAGCAATCAAATAAATGAAAGGGTGCCTACTTAAAATGAGACATCTCTCTTTGTCCCCTCTCTACATAGGGACGCCTCTCTTGAAGATTTAAAGAGGGTATAAAAAGAATATAAGTAGCGGTACCAGGGGGGCAAGCAATATCTTCTGAATATTAAAAACAGATCGAACAGGAAGGCAATTGGAGCATATCAATCATAGTTATCTGCACTCAGCAGACAAGGGCAGAAAGTAAACATTTGTTAATAAATTTGCATCTTAGAATATAGCAGTGATGTGGTATGCAATATTATGATTATTGTGAATGATGATATGTTTATTAATGTATAATCTCTTATGAATCTGGATATGTTTATTGATGTAATTGTTGGTCAAACTAGATTCCTATTAGTCATTAAATTGCTCATTCCCAATAAGCAACCATGAGGAGGAGTGGGTATATACAAGAAGGGGGAGCAGATACTAGATTTCCTTCTAAGTACACCACCCCATGTTGGATGCCCACGTGTCTACCACTTGTGGGCCAAGGGGGTGAATGTTCGCCCGTGGGCTTAGATAGGAGAATCTATGGGCACCCCATTGTAGCATTCCCTCCGATCTCTACATGGGTTGGTTGTTGAGATGGATTCAAAGAGTCTCAATCATAAGAAGGATGGATAAGGCAGCATGGATAGGGAAGGTAGATACGAGTTTATCCACTAAGCACACCACCCCAAGTTGGATGCTAGCGTGTCTACCACTTGGGGCCAAAAGGGATGGTATATCCACTCTTGGAGTTAGCATGAGGATAGCTTTGGGCGCCCTATCATGTTTCTCATCCAAGTCCTATTATGGCTAATCTTCCATCATGCACTATAGATATTGTGTAGTTTATATAGATTTGAAATAGTCATGTATTTTACATGGTTTAAATAGATAAGACATTTATTATATATGTTTTGATCATATGAATTATATTTCCAATATTATCTGACATGATTGCAGGACCTAAGCCAAGATTCATCTTGCTTAAAACATTTAATTAGTAAGTTATAACCCTAACTACATTAAACTTGTGATTCTAGGGAAAGATTTAGGGCAATCTCGAGAAGGGGACATTACAAAGTGGAAAGTTTTTGTGGTTTTTGCTTGATAAGATTCACGTTATATGTTTTAAAGTTTGGTAAGTTCCTTTACATATTCTTCAGTTATTTTGAAAAGAAATAGATACCTGTGTTAATCATTTTTCTATGGTTGCTTTCTTTTGAAGTAAGGCTCGATTTTTAAGTTATATAGGGTTCAACCCTGGAAATGAAATGAGTTTAGAGTTTGTAGACACCTAAAATAATACCCCTAATTCGACCCATTTCTTATCCTCTATATTAATTAATACCCTATTATTTAATTAATATTCAATTATCTCAACCTTCACCCTAATCTATTTTCCCTAAATTCTAGCCTAAAGTAAAACCTTTAATTATTTACACCCGTCCCTTATCCCTTTCATCCAAAAATTAAATCCTTCTCCCTCCAAATAGGAATAATTTAATTAATTCCTATATTCTTCTCACCTCATGTCACATCCTCCAACTCTCCCACTTGCCCTCTAATCTTAATCCTAACCACTTACCTAATCTACCCCCTAATCATATGCACACACTTTCTAATCTTAATCCTATATTAAGTGTAGTCAAATCTTCCCTCGCCCACCTTGTCCTCCCTCTTATCAATTTTACCCTTTTGGAAAAGACCCCATGTCCTTGGGCACATGGGTCTTTCTTCCAAAAGTATCCAAAAGGAATTTTTAATTCCTTTATTCTTTTCACTCCCATCACTTTGGAGTGAGTCTTTCAAAGTACCTTCGAAGTACCATCTTCTTCACATCACACCTCATGGTGCCATTCCATGAGGTGAGATGTCTCAACCATCATCCACCCTTGATCATCAACTTGCAATCTTGACCCTCCATCCAAAATCCCAAAATCTATATAATCCAACATTTAACCTCTCTCTCTCTCTCACTCATTTTATCATTGGAGCAACATTATGCTGCCAAATTCATGAGCACACATCCAACACATCCAAGCAACAAGGGTTAATTTGGTGAAATCATTTATGTTTTCATTATGTTTTATTAACTCTTATGCTTAATATGAGTGTTTGTTTGATCTTTGTGTTGTTTGGTTTTTATTGTTTAAATCCTAAGTTACCGATTCGTTTTTGGATTCGAGTACGGGTACGCGAATCCGGTACGGGATTCAGTCAAAAAAAAAATTGGGGTTGGATTCGGCAATACAAAAAACATATAAAAATCAGAAATATATACATATTTGCAGCAGTAATTGAGTTTAGAATACACCACCATATTAATAGTCTAATAACATAGCAAAAATACATCACCACTTTCATAGTCACTAAGTCAAATATTAAAATATTAATGATTACTCGAATGTCATGATAAATATTATATATTATTAATTTATAAATTAAAGTTCAAACATAAAATGTCAAGTGTTTACAATCAGCTATTATTGATCAATGATCAATCTGAATCATATCGGTCATCAAAAAAAGCAGCATCATCAGCATCATTAAATGATACATTTTGTGTAGAACCACAAACAGCATTAGTGGCACTCGCACAAGCACTACCACTAGCACTAACACTACCACTCTCATACTCAGTAGCTACTTCAGGCTCATAGTCATCATCAATATCAAGTGCAGCTAAGTGACTTGTGGAAGCATCCAAGTCAAGCTGCTCTGGCTCAATATCCCACCTCCTTGTGTCTCCTTCTTTGTAGGAACTTTGCTTATGTGTAAGGAGGCACAAGTTTGAATGCACATACACCAAGTCCTCTGCCTTTTTTGAATGTAGCCTATTGCGTTTTATTGAGTGGATGAAGGAGTATGTGCTCCAATTCCTCTCAGAAGCCGATGAACTAGCAACCTATTAAGACCAAATTAAATAGTTAAGAGTTACAAAATTTATAAAAATTAAAATTAAAATTACAAAATATAAAACTTACTTGGGATAAAATTTTAATTGCAATAGGTTGGAGGTGCATGTATTCTTGCCCATGGAAGTACCACCAACTATGAGCATCCACCCTGACCTTGTCTCAAAGAGCATCCATATTCTGATCAACAGTACCGGAGCATGCAAAAGCCATGAACTCAGCCCTCACTCGATCACGTTGGTCACGATCACTGAAGATTCTACGAAGTGCTGCCTTGTACCCTCGAACCACTTCAACATCCCTATATGGAGCAACTCTTGATGAAGTAGAAAGTATCTCAGGACTATAATATTTGGGACTCAATGCAAAAGCGAGAAGATGCAATGGAGTGGTCATTTTGTTCCATCTATCAACCATGATTTCATGTAGCTCTTTGAAGAATTTTTCTTCAAGATCTTCCTCTTTTGCATTGATGATGGTTTTCATATTCTCAATCATTGAGCCAATACCATCATATACTTCACCCAAACAAGGTTTATCCATGTCTGTGTAACGGATCATGCTCAATATAGGCTCAGTGAAACTAACCAGGTACTCAACACGATCCCACCAACTATCATCTAGGATCCTTTGCTTGACCCTATTTGCCCTTTCACTGCTAGATTGCCTCCATATGGACCAATTAGGGCTGATTACCATGGTACAAAGTGCCTCACGAACCTTTATAAGTCGCCTCAACACAATTGTGTTGGAGGCAAAACGGGTCTCAGCAACCTATTTGGAAATCAAAATTAAAATTAAAATATAATTTAAATTTATAAATACTTTACAAAATCAAATGAAAATTTAAAATTTAAAAATATTGAGAATTAACTTACCTTCAACAATTCCAATTTTGAGAATTGTCTGAATATTCCTTGTGTCATATGGTGGTTGGTGACAAACATTTGGATGTCTTCGCCCTCAGCATACAACTGTTTGATCCACTCAATTTTGGATCCAATTTTTTGTAGCATTAGATTGAGGGAGTGGACAGCACAAGGTGTCCAAAAAATGTGGGGATACTTCTCCTCAATCAATAACCCTGCAGCCCTACAATTTTTGGCATTGTCCGGTTACAACTTGCACAACATTTTGATGGCCCACTTCTTCAATAGCTTGGCAAAGGATGTTAGCAATAAATGGACCATCTTTCACCTGTCCTTCACAATCCACTGCTCTCAAAAACATTGCCCCTTTAGGAGACACGGCAATAACATTGATCAATGGGCGATTTTTCGCATCCATCAGAAACGATGGTCACCCCTGTTTCGATCCATGAATCCCTTATGGGCTTCAAAGAGTCTGCTACATGTTTCACCTCTTTCTCCAATAAGGTGCAGCGCACCTTCTCAAAACCTGGGCCTTTATACCCCTTTGGAGCCTCATTATTAGATTTCACCATTTTTTGCCAATATGGTGAACGAACAACATTGAATGCCAATCCATTGGCATAGACACATCTCGCTATGTCTTGATCAGCAATACCTCATTCTGAAATGAAGCTTCCAACGGTCCCTTAGATCTTTTATTTGATGAGGGCACGGTTTGCTGTTGAGGGATGTTCATAAATGGATGGCTTTGTGTAGGTGGAATATAAGTAGGTGGTGGTGTAGGGGGTTTCATGGATCAAGATCCTTTCCTCAAAGGATGGCTTGTTTTAAGACTACTAGCTGTTTGCTCTGATTTTTCTTGCTCAGCAATATATTTCAACACTACATCATCTGGAAGGCCTTTGCCATCACCAGAAGGAGGTCCTGGACAAGGTTTGATGCCATTATTAGGGATCTTACACAAGTGGGCTCTCACTCGACTGTATGAGCTCGTATATTGAACTTTGCAATGACTACAAATCCAAATAAATACTCCACCACCTGGACATTGTTGAACCATTTCTACATATTTCCAAAGGGTTGAGAGGTTGCATTTATTTTGAAACGAGATTGGCCTGAGGAAGAAGTGGATGCCATTGTAATACCTAAGGCACAACAAATTGAAACAATTTTGGTATTGAAATTTGAAACTAGAAAACTTAAAAGAATGAGAACAATCAACAAAACAATAAAAACAAAACAAAATAGTTCATTTATTAAAAAAAATGTAAGAAAAAAAATATAAAAACTTCAAAGAAACCTACCTCTTTTGAACAAATCTTGCTCTACAATCTTCTTGGCAACGAACGGACACTTGCAAGTGCTTAGGAATAGCACAACAATCAACTTTGAACCACCAACGATCAGCCTTCAAGTCTATTCAAGCTTGTACAAGCAAGAGAGAAAGTTCAGCAATGGAGGCAAAAAAACTTGTTTTTCATTCACAAATTGTTAAATGAGATTGTTTTTACCTATTTAGTGTGTTTGGAAGGACGAATTAGGGTTGCAATGATTAGTAAAATATTTAGAAGTCAACATTCCGTCAAAACAATGAAAAAAATCGCTTTTTTACGCGAACTAGGCGTTTTCACGACTGGATTCGTCGCGGATTCGCCTTGGATTCGTTTTGCCGTATCTTGGACGAATCCACAGGCACCCGGCAAATCCAGCTCGAATCCGCAGGCAAAAATACGTTTTCTGGGAGAATTTGAGGCGTACCGTACCCGAATTTCATACCCAGTACATATCGAATCGTATCCAGGGCCGTTTTTAGGCGAATCGGTAACTTAGTTTAAATCATTAGCATTGATACAAATTTCATGCACTCAGAGTTTACTCAGATGTGTCAGAATTTTGAGATGACTGTAAATGTGCTTGTGTATATTTGTCTAAAAATTGTGTTGAGTGTGCCATTAAGGCCAAATCTTGTTTGAGAGCTATTTCCATTCCTCAAAGCAAATTTGGAAGTTGAATACTAAAGATTAAGGTTACGAGAAATAGTGGGAACCCTGTTGCGGGTTGATTGTGATGAAACCCTAAGTGCTTAGCAGATTTTTGTTTCCAGGAGGATTTACTATTGTAAAAATAGGACATGACAGTTTTGTATAAGGAATAAGGGTTCCACGGGTATTGTTGATATAATGATGAGCTCTGATAGAAAGTCCTCAGTCATAATGACTTCTCTGTGATAGGACGATTCTCTGTCTAATTGGTTTCTCTGTGTCATGTTTTGATTCTCCGTCAAATGATTCCATTGTGACATATTGAACTCTGTTCTAGTTGAATAAATTCCCTGTGTCATGCCGAGTCTCTGTCATAATGATTTACCTGTGTAATATGACTCTATTAAATCAGTTTCCTGTATCATATTGAATCTCTCACCTGATATTTATGCAGCTGGAGGAACAGTTAGATAAGGGTTTACTTGATTCCTAAAGTTGGTCTAAAGCCCTAGGTTGCTATTAAACAATGTTAACCTAGGTGTGATGGTGGTAACTAAATCATTGAATCTGAATTATGGATTATTGTAACCATTGTTTTTATGAAAATGTTGGCCTGCAAGTGCTTGCATATTACTTGGGCAGTGCGTTCTGTCTAAGAGTGTCATACGGGCCTTTAAAGTTTATCATCATATGGTTGTGACCAAGATAGTCCAGCTTGAGATTATTATTCACTGTCCCTAATTGCCATGGTAATGACAATTATGAAAGGTGCCCAGGTGCCCAGCGGCAAGCTAAGATTTACTCGATCAAAGGTTTTTATATGGTACAATTCAAGTGCACAGTGTTTGTAAAGTGATGTGTTGTGTACTTGTGATCACTTGGTGTTAGATCTCAATGGTGAGATTTAGTCCATTGGCCACTCCTAGGTTGGGACTCAGTTGCCCGTTCCCCCCTCCCCTACCCCCAAATGTTCCAAGGACACATGGATGTTAGATGCATGATGGAGTCAGTTTTTAGCACAGTGATACAGAAGAGTCCAGAAAAGCTTGGTCTTGGCATCATTTTGATATTTAGAGATGATTCAATGAAGTACTTTACTAATTAGACATGTATTTGGTTGAGTGATGAAATGTACTAAATAAATGTGGAATTGTCAGTACCTCATATATCTGAAAAGAAGATATACATAGTGATATTGTTATCAGGATTCAACCGTGTAGTTTTTCGAGTCAAACTCATTAACCCATGTTTCATGAGTAGTGATTCCTACAATGGGTCAATAAGTTTGACTCAAAAAACTACAGGGTTGAATCCGGATAACAATATCATAATTTGACACGCTGTGGAAAATACCTCCTACTTATTGATATAAATTGTGCCATCATTGTGTAAACTTCAATAAAGAAGATATAGTGAATATGTTATAGATACGATTGGAAAAAAATATATGTGTGATAAGATATAAGTCTTGGAATTCAATGATGCTGAAGGCATTAATTATTTTTCCTATTTGCAAACACAAACAAATTGAAGATAAGTTATTTCAAATGGATAGAAACTGAACTTATCAGAGTGCAACTGTCAGAATGAACAGCAACTGTTATGGCCATAAATATTAACATATAAGAGCATAGGAAATGTTTAAAATGAGGTATCAACTAAGTTACATTCTATTAACATATAGACATCAAGAAATGTTCAAATGAGTTCACTTATTAGTTATTCCTCATAAGGGGTCGCATGATCAGATCAATTTTGCTGATCCCAGTTAACAGCTAAGCTGTTAGTCGTTGGCTTAGCATCTTATTTGCATTGTGTCTGTTAATGGGTTCGGCAATGCCAAGGAGATCTCAAGCAGGAGGAGAATCCTTGACATTAAACAAAGGTACAAAGGTGATTAACTGACTAGACTAATAGGCTAGGAAAAAGATATGCATGGTTGACGTAACTGTTGAACATGTATGCCAGTAAACTTATGCTATTAAAGATGTTTTATCTTTGAGTTATCTTGGAATATGATTTGATAAAACAAGTTAGCAGTCTGCTGTCCTAAACAAGTTTAAGATGGATCATTAACTTGAAGTACTTTGACTACAAGTGAACATATTATGGGTGAGTGGAATGGATGAAGTTTAACTTCGTAAAGATTTAGGGAGACAATGTAACACTTCCTCAACCCGGCATTTGCTGCTTTCAAAAAAGACAAAAAAAAGTGGCTTGGGTATTGGGGTGCTTACAACCAAGTCAGATGATGCCAACACAGCCAAATTTGTATTAATGAAATCAACTTCCTATTAAAAGCTTATCAAATGCACGGAGAAGACAATTTAAAGCATTAAAAATTGCAAATTCTTTATATGGCTCTGATGAAATTTCATTAAGTCTTTGTTTATGGATGATTATCTGCCAAAATTCTGCACTTCAACAAAAAGGCATGGTAGAACTATCCTCGCTCCAAGTTTACTTTGAGAGATCATGGGATTGCTTATTATTTTTTTGGAAAAATTCCCTTGCTAATTTGGCTTTGTGCAAGCATCAGTATTAAGATTCGCGTATTTCTGCACACTAAGAAAATTGAAATGCATTTGTCCAAATGCCTCTCTGTCTATCTTGCATAGGAACTCAGAGGGAGAAGCTACAATTAGTGAATGGACACATGGAAAAGTATTATTGGGAAAGGCAAGTAATTGGATTGAGAATTCATAATGACAAATAACACCACTCTAACCCTGGATGGAACTTTTCTTTGAAAATGATGTATAATGCACGGAAGCAAAGTGATCTTAGTCTTCAGTACCAGACATGAGCTATTTAATAGACACGGCATAGTTGCATTCTATTGCAATGCAAGGCTTCAAAGATCTAACAACCCAAACTTTATCAATTCTTCAAATACTTTAGTAGTAGGTACACAACCAGAGAACATGCTTTACTACAACCAGGTTGATAATTAGCAATGGAAAATGATCGACAAAATATAAGTGATAATAAGCATATACCATAAGTGGCAGGACATTCTAATGAAATTTGACGCATTCTTCATTTTATCATTGCACCAAACATGCATATACCAGTAACTTGCATCTTCAGGGAATATGAATAAAAGACATTATAGAACAGCAAAAGAAAATGGTGAATCTAATCAGACATAGAAAATCTAGTTAAACTCAGGCAATATAGTACTCACCTAAAGAATTAACTATAGGACCAAACTGTTTGTGTGAATTATGATATCACCCAAGGATTAAGAAAACATGTCTACTACAGCGATACATGGATACAAACTCACTGTATAGCAGCCAAAATATGTTATGATTTTTGTGTTTCAAATAAATAAAGTTCTTTGTTATACTTGTTTCCCCGTGCTGTAATCTACCTCTGTGATAATACTACACATAACTGCAAGGTGACGTAAGTCTGAGTAAAACTGAAGGCATGAAAGGCTTACTACGGATGCTAAAGTCATTTGGGGTAGATATTTGAACTTCTCACTGTCAAAGGTGTATAAGTTGAGATTTGATTATAAGGAAAAAGCAAAACTGGGCTGACCTATTCTTAATTAATAATTATCTACAGGTTGAACCGTGTTTCAGCTGGATGGTTGTGTCATTTCAATTCCACCGGGGCCGAGCGGATTTTCTTTGTAAAGTTGACAAGTAAATTGGATATTTCCTTTGTTGTTTTATATGTTTCAAGTAGCAAACATTTCCATGATATTTATAATTGTCTCATTTGAGCCACTGTTGTCCTATGAAAACTTATCAAAATCAATGAGAGTAACTCTTGTTCAGAACTTTTTCCTCTCCCATTCTTGGAAATATATTATTGAGCTGCTAGAGATATAGTGGATCTCTCAGACATCAGCTAGGCAAGATTTGCTTTACACACGATCCTGGCTCTGTACCTACTGTGTATTACAGTCTCATTCACCCTTTTATAGGTCGCTCAAGGATCCATTCTATTGTTATGTCAATAGTGAAGCACTTCTTTGTATTAACACCGTGACATTGCGCTGTACTTTACCTACTGCTCAATTCGTTGAAGAAAATTTCAAAAACAGAAACACCCTTGTTGGGAGTGGTAAGCAATTATTATCTCCCCAAAACTGACCTCTGGCCATGCATACATATCAATGTTTAAATCATCATCTAACCTATAGTTAACCTTCTGCCATTTTTACCTCCTGATTTCTAGGAGTTTAAGGTCAATGAGATTTTGTCTGTCCTAATCATACAAATCAACAAAATTTGATCTCTCTCTATTCCTAAAGAAAAGTTATCGTATCAGATCATCGTTACACAATGCAAAGACAGGTTTTGACATTTTCCTGAAAAGGGCCGTCACTATAGCCCACGGCTAACATCAGCTTTGACCCAAGATCTATCGCCCGGTCTTATTTACTGCTCTTTTATATATGCGCTGTCACATTTAAATATGGATGGCTATACATCCAGTTCTTTCAGTTCCATACCTGTAAAGCCCGTTCGGCTAAACGCAATCTCAATGCCCAAACCTACGGAGCTTAAAGAATTAGGACAACATGTGTTAAGGTGAAAAAGTTTCCTATTTTGGAATCAAAAGTCTCCTTCACGTTTGCCTTTTCATTTGCCTCCCTGATGTGCTGCTTAAATGGGAATCTGAGAATTCTCCTAACTTTGTCTTTTTATTTACATCCCTGGTGTTGGATTTGTGTTTGGCTCTGTGATTAAATATGACATCGAGCTATTTAAAATAAAAATAAAATGAAGCCCCGATTAAAACAAATCCATTCCAAATCATCTGAGCTACAGTAAAACCCATTCCAAACAGACTACCGTGGTAAGTGAGCTTTAACGGTGAGAGGTCACGTGATCTCTCATGGCGTAACAGCCCTTGGGCGTGTACCCATTAAAGATCTCTATTAAATTAAAAGGAACAAGT
The DNA here is from genome assembly GCA_007115665.2 of Sequoiadendron giganteum. Taxonomy (NCBI): domain Eukaryota; kingdom Viridiplantae; phylum Streptophyta; class Pinopsida; order Cupressales; family Cupressaceae; genus Sequoiadendron; species Sequoiadendron giganteum. The sequence continues at coordinate 769,852,058 of CM021101.1, forward strand.
GACAGAAAACCTCAAAACTTTATCAATTGTAACTGGGTATTTGGATCCAAGATTGCCTAATCAATAATACTGATTCATTTCACCCTTCCTGTGTTTTGGCTGCACAAATATCTCGCAAACTGCCTCCAAGATGATCTCAAGCAATCAATTGCCATTAGAAACCATCTAGCTTTGTTAATGTTCTGTTGGACAATATAATAGATATTTGAGCCATCCCCTATTACAGTAAACCCCATAAATGAGATGTAGGCAGTTCGAAGCCTTCAATAAGAAAACTAGACTGAACATACCTACCCGTCTAATCTGAATTTCTTACAGCTACTTCATATGAACTGTACATGCTGTAATCAGAAACTACATAGCTTATTCATGGTATATATATAGAGAGAGAGAGAGAGAGATGGCGGGAGAGGAGAGGAGCCGGGGGCGACAGGTGGGCTCTGTGAGAAACGATGGTCTTCTTCCAGCCAATAATGAACAACCAAGCAATTGTATAAACCAAAAGAAAACCAAGCAATGATCTAAGATCTGAGATGTCCATAACTCCTATTTAATCTAATTCCCTCATTAAAATGCATTTGGGTAGTGACAATCTTAATACAAATTTTAAGAGACAGCACGTTTCATTATGATATGAGATCTATAGAAACACATAACAACCGAAAAAAATGGGGTTTGGGTTAAGCATGTGTATGCACATACCTCCATTCACAAAAAGCTTAGGCTAAGCCTAAGTCTTATGCCTGACCCTTGACCTCTGCCATAGGAGGCAGGCATCCCCTCCTCCCCTTTCATTCTACAAGCCTAGTTCGTATTTTTTCTATTGTTGTTGAACTTAGCCATAAGTCTCATTTTCCGATTTTCATTTATTAATTTCTTCTGATCCTTTGTTTTGGGAAGAGGGCCGTTTGAATTTCGTTAATCCATTACCTAAGACCGGGCTTAACCGGCATACTCTAAGGGTACGCTGCTCAGATGGCCGGTCTTTTCACCTGACATTTCCGTACTGTAAGATATTTCCGTTTCAGTAAACTTTGTATTCCCGTTTAAAGTTACGTTTTTTCTTTAGTACCACATTCTATACGAGAATTATGTTGGAAACTTTTCCCATAAATATCCGGCGAAAGAAAATAAAATATTGCACAGCATTTTAAAACAATACTATGCGCGCTTATTTGTAGGAGATGATTTAGGGCTATGTGAGTTTAATTAGAGATGCCCTATAATAAAGGTGTTTAAATAATATAATATTTTTAATAATTAATTAAAAAATATTTAGTAAAAGAGAAAAATTAATAAAATAAGTTTTTAAAATAATAATAAAAATATATAATTAAGGATTTTGAAACAAATTTTATATAATAAATTATTTCTCAATTATCTTAATTTTTAGTTTTTTTAAATATATTTTTGTTATGTTTGTTTTTAAAGTACATAATGATTTCATGATAATACTTATATAATATATTTATATAATATTATTATTCTATTTTTAAAATAATATAAATATACTAATTAAAATTGTTAATACAGTAATGTACATTATTTTTCATAATATGATAATATATTTATATAATATTATTATCCTACTTTTAAAATAATATTAAAATTGTTGATACAATAATATACATTATATTTTATTTTTATTTACTTAAAATTTATTTTTTACTTTATAACTATTTAGGAATTTTTAATTTTATTTATTCAAGAGTTATTTCTATTTATAGTTATTTTTTTAATTTTAGTATGAATTATAATTTCTAACATATTACAACAAAAACAAATTTCAATAACACTTATTAAAATAATTTATGAAAAAATAATTCTTAAATGAAATTTGATACTAACATAAAAATATAAACAAATTTCAAAATATTATAATTCATAAAACATTCAATGGACAAAATATTTCTATAGTCCCATATTGATGGACATGAATGGTAGGAAAATTTATAATATTTAAATCTAATATCATTTTCTTTTTCTTTTTGTCATTCATAAAAAAAAATTATATGAATTTATTAAATTTAAAATATTAAACAATAATTATTTCCCCATTAGATTATAATCATACTTCAAATTTTAAATAAATAATGCATATCTATAATATAATAAGACACAAACTATGATGCCATAATCATATATAAAAATTGACACAACTAAATATTTAAAAATTAGAATTATTTTAAAAATATTTATTTATTTATTTATTTTAAAATTATTTAATATGTCATGAAACACAGTTAAATATTTTAAAAAATTAATGGTAATCAAGGACCCATATCATATATAAAATGAATGCACAAAGTGCATAAAATTATATATCAAATGTCTGAAAATGCAATTCCAATGAATGCATGAAGTGCATAATCTTTTTTATGAAATGTCACAAATAATATGATGAAAAACAAAGGTTTGCAACAAGAACAGTTTGACAAGATGTTGCATGATAGTCATTATTTTTATAATAAAATGGTAATAGTGGCTTAAATGCTTAGAAAGTTATGCATGCATTCAACCTACTCCATAAGGGGTGTTGGAATGACCTTGCCTCATCATTAATCAAGGATTTTAAGTAGTTTCAATAAACATACAAACATCCATTGGCATAATTGGTGCTAAATTTTCTTGTTAGACAAAGAAAACATGTGTATACTAGAATATGATGATATTTTTGTACTCATAAATATATAAATGAATTTAAATGAAGATTTTAAATGCTTGCACAAGTTATTAATTTTGTGCAGTTGAACAAACAAAATATTTACATCTATAAGAGTAAAAGTGTAGAGTTGTGTCACACTTTTGGTCAACAAAATAGTTTCTAGCAAAACAATTTAGCTTGAAATCATGTGGCATATATAGTTTTGGGCAAAAAAAACCCTTTCACTCAAAATTATAAAATAATATTTTTCCTAATAATAATTTGAATTGCATTTGAATATATGTGTAATGTTTTAGTCAAAAGTGTTTCGATCTAAACGCTTTCGCCTGAAATTGTATATGTGGTTACATATGTGGCATTTTAACCCTTCTTTTGGGCAAATTAAAAAAACCAAATTCAACTCTAAATTTCTCCAATTAGGAGTACTTTCATGAAATGTTGAAAATACCTTTTTGTAGACCTCAAATTCTAGAATCTAATTTGTTTTTGATATTTTGATTAGCTTTATTATGATTTTTTAATTTATTGTAAGTAGGTTTTTATAATTAAACATGAGGCTTATTAGAAATTAAAAATATATATTAAAATATTTTTAAAAAATAAAATATATGATGCACTAGAGGAGAGAATCTTCTTTAAGAGGGCAATTTTTTTTAATGATTAAAAAAAATAGACAAAAGTTGACATCCCATGACAACTATGATGTTTTGGTAAATTTTGACATTAAAATGTTTAACAAATAAAATATTCATCAATTTTTTTTTTCCATGCACTAGATATTGAAGTTAGTTATTTGGAGGAAAAAATAGTTTGCTCTTTTTTTTGTGATGTCCCATGGACCTCACCTTTTTCTTAATTTTTTAACAATTCAAATTATGCTCTTATATTTATAGAAAAATATATCAAACCAATTCTTTAAAAAAAATAAAAGATACAAGTATAAACTTCATCAAGAATTATATATTTCATTAGTTTATGTCATTTTGAAATTCAAAACATAAAGGTCACTTTTATGCAGTCAAAGTTGAAAAATTATGTTTATGTTGGTCATTTCCTATATAAAAGTGTGACACAACTTTGTACTTTTACCCATGAAACATAATAATGGTAAACCCTAAGTTTAATACTCATAACCTAAGATACATTCCATCATTTCTAAGATTTTAGTAAGATGCAAATCAACAAGGTCCATAGATTGACTTTCAACCTCAAAGGTGAGTCAATCAAACCTGGATCTACATATTTTTAAGGATAGGAATTATTTGGGAATTATTTGAAATGATTAACCTAATTATACTATATGACTTAATATGTAAATTGTAAGATCCTAACAATTGATAAATATAAATCGTCAAATTTCGACAGATTTGGAAGGTGCATATGATTGTGTACCTGCCTAAAAAAATTGGTTTTGATGTGCCTATAAGGACTAGGTCACCTAATGGCAACTGAGTTTTTGTAAGGGGGTCCTGCTCAATTTTTGGGGTCCTCTAGTGTCGAATTTGGGCTTCTATTTTCTACATGTCCCACTATCATAATGTCATCAGTAAATTTTGTAATTGAGTTTCTATGTCTTGAAAAATTTGATGACAACAAATGAAACAATGCAAAATGGATCTTCAAACTCTCTTCAATCCTCTTCAGATATGTAAACTACACATTCATAAAGAGAGAAGATGCTTGCCATATAGGGGCTTGCCTCAGTCAAACCTTGTGTAAGTGTTTCGACTTCCACAATGGTAATGTTAAAGATAAACCAATAATGGAAAGGAAGGAAATGATGAATGAACAAAAGGTTGCAACTCACCACCCTTCAATGGCTTCCTTGAAAGACTGAAGTTATACACATCTCTTCAAGGATTTGGATTTTGCTTGATAGAATGCTTGAATTATTGAATGCTTTGGAGATCTACAACAATGTTAGCCTTCACAAAACATGAACATGAACACACATAGAATTTGACATGATGTTGGATCTCGAATTGTTGTGATAAACTATGATAATTTCACTCTTGAATTTCTCAATAATGCTCTTAACAATAATATTTGCTCAATTGTGTGTCTTGCTAGTTGTTAGATTTCAAATGGTAAAATAACTAGGTATTTATAGGTGTTTATCTAATTTCCCAAAAATTAGATCCTAAAATCCGACACTTCATATTTGAATTTTGGATATTAAAATATCACTAAAAACATATTTAAATTTGGGTCCTGGCTAAGAAGGGGGACCCAATTGCCCGTGGGCGACTAGGTCTTGGCCCAAAATTATAGGGTACTCAAAGTCAGGGATAATTTAATGATTGGATGTATTTATTTAATACCTTTTCTTTGAAAATTTGTAAAAATTAGGCTTTGGAATGCATAATTTGGAAAATTAGAAGCTTGATTAAGTCCAATAAATTAGGGGGGAAAAGCATAATGTGAAACTATAAGTATATATAATTTTCATTACATTTAGCCCCCACTTTAGTGAGAGTGTGAACTTACGCTTAGATTCACACTAAAGTAGAGAAATATATCAAGAGGGGTTCAATTGTCCAAATGTTAGAGAGATAGGATGACTAGGGATCAAGGGGGTTGTGCAAGCCCTCAGGATTCAAGATCCCATGGCAAACCAACATAGGCACAAAGGAACACACATGTATGATACATAACAACACAAGATACACAAACATACAATGTCAAAATAAATTCAAAAGGGAAAATGGTATGGGCTAGCAGGCTGTATTATGCTAGCAACCATATAATATAATAAGTTTTACATGGCTAGAAAGTTGTATTATGCTAGGTTCCATGAAATATAACATACTTGTTTCACAAGGCTAGCAAGATGTATTATGCTAACTCATGAAGCACATGGCCCCAAACAAGGTGCATTATGTTGGGTGACCATGTTATGCCAATGTCGTGCACTAGGTTCAACATCCATGAACAAAGTGAAACAGAAATGTCAAACTCACCTCAGAGGTGCAAACAAAACTCACCTCAAGGGGTGCAAACAAAACTCACCTCAGGGGGTGCATAAATGGCATTAAGATAAGGTTAAAAATAAAAAGGTAATTTGTCAACAACAATCAAAGGGACATTGCTTAATTCATGAAAGGTCACGCCTTAGGGAGCATCACATATGACATCACCACCAAGAGAGGACCATTCACATAATAGAAAATCTCACCTTAGGGAACACTAATCATAGCATTACCACTAAGGATAAAGTCATATGCCAAGAAAGGTCACATTAATATCACCACGAAGGAGACATGATACATGGATTAAGAAGGCCACACTTTGGTTGACAAGGTCACACTTCCTAGGAGATGTATACTATCATCACTAAGAAGGGACTATTTCATATGCAAGCAATGAGAGGGGGACTATATGCCCCCCTTAAAATGTTAATGTACTTGCTACACTAACATTTTAAGGAGATATAAAGGGATCCCTTTCTAGAAGGAATGCACTTAGACAAGGCTACCTAACACTTTGCTCCCAAGTGCAAGGACAAAAGGTGAGCCAAATCGATGATGATATGTCGCTCCTTGCAAAAATAAATATGATTGCATAAAGCTAAGTTTATACCCCTATGCATGGTAGTGAATATGTTATGATATTGCAACTACCACATGGTAAGGAGCAACAACTAATACTATTAATTAAATGAAGATATTTTTTATGTTTTTGAATGGCAATAACCGACACATCTTGTTTTTTCTTATGTATTAGGTTCTATAGGGACATAGATACCTTATTCTTTTACATCACATCATTTTCCTTTATAGCCAAATTGTTTCAAAAGTTGATATCCTTTTCCATAAGTTGTTTCCAATTATTTCGAAGAAGGTGGCTTTTCATGATCATTCTCATCATATGTAGATGTATAAGTTGTGTTTTCCTATTCTTTGCAACAAGTTGTAGACTCAAATGCTTTTGGTGACTCGGTGATAGATTGTGTTGATATCATGACACTTATTTCTCTTTTCTTGATTTTCGTTGTATAATCTTGTATTCTCCCATGAATGTAGGTGTAAAATCTAATGAACCACAATCACCATCGAACAAATTTTTCATAGAAGAAATAAATTCAAGGTCATGATCAATTTGTAAAGGTTCAAATTTCGTAGTTGGTGTCAATATATACTAGGAGGATTTTTCATTCCCTTCTCAGTTTGTAAAAACAATCAAATTTAGGTTCAACTTTTATCGTGTAAACCTTATTGTTGTAAATTTATTTCAGCATATGGTGTAGGGTTGAAGGCACTACATTGATTTCATGAATCCATGCTCTACCCAAGAGAAGATTATATGAAAGATTCTTGGGCATAACATGGATGGGAGTTTGTAACATAACCTTACTGGAAATTTGCTAGGTAATGTTATCACACCAAGTAGCTTTTTCCCACATTATCAAAACCACAAATAGATAACTCAACTAGTTGAATTTTAGTCTTATCTGCTTTGATTCTATCCAAAAGGTTTACACTAAAAATATTGTGTTGGAAGCTTTGCAACATGAACATGAAGTATGGATGATTGTGTTGGTTGTTCCTATGTTTTCATTGATGTCAACATGGTAATAACTACATGGTGATAAATGTATGGGAAGTTTTCTTGGTTTACTAGAAGTTGTTATTTATCGATAATACTCCTTTTTTTATGGATTAGTGTGTTGGTATTTGAGTCTTAAACTCACCGCAAGATCTGATATGACTCTAATCTCTTAACCATGTTGTATTGAATCATTCAAATAGCTATATCCTGGATCTTGAGATGTATTTTTCTATGAACAAAAATTTATCTCTGACAAACTTTAACTATGTATCCTACTATTGTTTTGTGTGAAGTATATTGTGTGGGAGACTCTGCATTCTACTAAAGTTAACATTCTTATACTATGGTTTTGTTGATAGTCTCTTGACTAGTAGTATGATGGGAAATTAATGTGTTCTTAGATCTAGAAGGTGTTTGCTTTGAAGATTATTTGTTGGTTTGGATAATTGTGGTTTAGTCTTGGCCAACTCAACGAATGCAATATATTATGAAGACTAATAGCCAACTTAGCATAATGCACTACATGGATAAAATGTTCAAATCTTATATGGTACTAACAAAGAAAGGTTTTGATTATTTTATGTTCATCCAATTAGGCCGACCTAATTGATGAATAATATATACTTGTATATATATAAGATGAAAGATAGAAGAGAGATGAAGGAACAAGAAAATGAGAAGGAGAAGTGAATGTGAACAAAGGAGAAGATTAGAGCCTAAATGCTTTATCAGTAGTACAAATTTGTTGATCGATGCAGTGCTTATATTCTAAGCTTCAGTGGAACTGAACCCTGCACATTGAAGGTGCATTCCATCAATTCATTATTTTGGTAGTGAGCTACTATCATTGTATCTTGGCAGTGAGCCATCTTTTGTACTCAGGTTGTGAGCCTTTTAAGGATTGTGAGTTTTGGCAGCAAGCCTTGTAATATTTTATATCTAGATATAATATATTGTGATTCAACTCTCACCGTGGTTTTTCACATTCTAGGTTTTCCACTTAAAAATATTGGTGTTCATGTGTATGATTGCATTGACTTTTTTCTATGTTATCTCTTGTTGATTTAGTCAAAATTGTGATAATGGTTAAGTGGATTCTATTATCACTTTGTGGAATACTAATTCACCCCCCCTCTTAGTATTCCAAATGTTAAAAAATTGGTATTAGAGCTTGGTTCCTCAGAAGAAGCCTAACAACTTGAGGAAGGTCTTGGAATTTGAACATGAGAAATTTTTTCCTTTGAAATTAGTCCCTTCCAAATTTTTAGAATAAATGGAAGCCTTGAAGGACAAGTTGATAAAATAAAATGATCATATTAAAAAGCTACAAAGTACAATTATGGATGCATGTGACCTGTTGACTAAAGGAGAAGAAATCATCACTAGCCTATTGGAACAATTGGATGAGAAGAAAAGAATTGAAGAATGTCAGGAAATTGAAATTCAAAAGAAGATGGATGAATGCACAAAGCTTGAATTAGAAGTAGAAATACTAAGATCTAATATGGAAAGGGCAAAGATTTTTGAAGACAAATTTAAGATAAGCTTGACGATGATTGATGAATTGATTACCTCTCAAAGATCGGAAATGGACAAAAGTGATTTAGGGTTTGAAAAAGATTAGAGTTCTAAAGCGAAGAAATTCACTGATAAGAAGACGTGGTACAAAGATAGACAAATCAAGGAGTGAAGAAGCAATTCCAAAAAAAATCTTGGCAAACGACATGATGCAAAAAGGTATTTATACTTCAATGGTGTTTGTCATTCCTGCAAGAAATTTGGTCATAAGGCAAAGGATTGCAAAAGTAATTTGAATAATTCTAAGGGAAAAAAGAATGGTTATATTTAGATAGTCTGTTAGATAAAAGGGAAAATTGAAAGAAGAATGTTATTTGTTGTAAGTGCAGAAAACTGAAACATCCTGGTAGTAACAACAGAAGAAAGAAGAACATCTATCCAGTGAAGAAGAATGATTAAACCTTTGATTTGGGAAAGGAAAGAAAAGAAATGGAAAGGATTTGGAGAAAGGAATCAATAGTCTTATTTATGCTAACCTCTAGTATAGATTCTCTCATTAATCTATAAGTAAAAGCAGTGGCTAAGGGGGAGCAATCATCCAAAATTCTAATAAACCCCCTCATTGGCACTTTTGTCATATCATGACAAAAGTATATTTAATGTGGTAATAAGATTAAGGTATTTTATCAGTTGCATGTGTGAAGAATGAGGTCTGCAAAATTTGAAAGAGAGGCGTACATAATTTTCAAGGTAATCTACTTGCAAGCTGAAACATTTATTACAAAATCATTCAGAATGAAAGGAATAAGTTCAAATAAAATTAAAGGCCTATGTATTTTCAGAGAAGCATGCAAAGTAATTTTAGAAGGGAATTCAATTTTTTATAATTTGAAGAAAATAATAGACGAATTCAAAGTGAGCTTTGAAAACAGGATGTCTACACATTTCTTGGTTGACATTTTCAGAGGTATTCATGTTTGCACAATCTTTCACTTTTATTGATGGATAATTCAAAGATTGTGAAATATGTGGATAAAGTTAGGTTGAAGAGATATATGAGGAATGTGTTGAAAGAATTTGTTGGTGCATTCTCTTGCATCCCTCCAAGAGTGTTTCCTACAAAAGATATTTATGCATTTGTTTACAGTAAGATTGAAGAAATGTTATCAGTTCAGCTGAATGTGCTTTGGGAAAATGAGTTGAAAGAGAATCATGATGCCTTCAGAGTATTAGTTGAGAAAAATTTGGATGTTTGGAGGAAAGCCCCTTAGTTTGAATTTGAGAAGAACTATATTCGAATGGTATTGAGCAAAATTCATGATAAATTTAAAATACCTATCACCTTGAAGACTTCTTACTCTGGTAGGACCACAAAGTTTTGTATGCACCAACTCCAACGATCCAATAGTAGATTGTTCTTTAACTTTGAAACTTCTTGCTTTATTTCCAATCTGACATTCCTTTCAAAAAATATTGATGGGATTTATAATATTTGGCAGATCTCTCACAGATTGAACTGAATTAATTCTCACTAGGCTATAAAAATTAATGTGACGCATCCTTCTATTCCATAGCTAACTTTCATTAGTCTGGTTCCTAAAGCAATGACCATTAGCACATTTAATTTGATAAACATTTCCATTTGTCCTTCTTCCAACATCAACCACAGTTCTAGAGCCTTTTCTAATCTCACATCCATCATCCCGAAACATAAGACTATAGCCTTTTCTACGCATTTGTCTAACAATCAAGAGGTTATTCCTTAAACCCTTAAGATAAAGAATATCATTTTTATTATGCTTTCCATCAAAACTGATTAAAAAATTTCCACATATCTTAGTAGATGTATCATCACCAAACTTAACTAGACCTCCTTCATATTTCTCAAGTCTGACAAACTTACTTTTGTCACTGGTCATATGATTTGAGCATCCACTATCTATGATCCAGTAGTTCTTCTCCTCTCTAAAATAAAAAGTACTCACCATAGCATCATGACCTACTTCTAAAGCACTTTCCTTCACACATCTCTCAGAGTTAGTAGTATTAGATTCAAATTTTATAGCCATGAACAAGAATTCACTATCCTCATCATCCCCATAGTGAGATTCATCATCACATATACTGGAATCTTCTCTAACATAATAACTTTTTTTAATTGATTTACCTTTTTTTTCTTTTTTCACATCATTTAAAGCTCTATTCGGACATCTTGAAGCATAATGACCTATCTTTCCACAACTAAAACATTTGAAAGGTAACTTACCTTTGTACTTTACAATACCCTTTTTCATTCTTCTCACAAAGTTTGCTTCTACATCATCAAGATCCTCTTAATCTGATTCTTCGGTCTTTTTTTATTAGCCAACCTTGAAAGCAGTCTCAACCTTTACATTACTTGAACCAAACTCTCTTAATTTAAAAGTAGTTAAAGTGCCAAGTAGCTGATCTCTGGAGTAACTATTTAGATTCTTAAATTCCTCAATAGTAGAAACCTTATGACTATAAGCTTTAGGCAGAGTTCTGAGTACCTTCTTTACCACTTCACCATCTTCAAGATTTCCACCAAGCCTTTTGATGGAATTCACAAATTTCCCACTTTCTACATGTATCTTGTAATGTTTTCATCCTTTGACATCCACATATTTTCAAAAATAATCTTTAGATTTTGCATCTTAGCTTGCTTGACCTTATCATCTCCTTCATAAATGCTTTCCAACTTTGTCCAGATTTCTTTAGCAGTTTTCAAATTCATGACTTTCACAAGTTTAGTATTAGAAAGACCACTTAAAAGAGTATACCTTACTTTACCATTGTTTTCTTAGGCCTTGATTTCATCATCAGTACTCGAACCTGTAATGTCACAGAATTATACCTAGGGGAAATTCCACATTTTTGCATCTTGCCTAACATTTATGACACCTCAGAAGCATTAATGACAAAATCCCATGAGACAAAATTTCATGATTTTGACTCCATGTGGACACATGGCAAAACAAAAGAAGCCTGACAAGGTGTTTCCCAAAATCTAGGCCTTGGACTCCTACGTAACGCATAAACATCTGTGTGGCGTGCTAGCATCCTAGCGATTTTCTAAGTTTGAAATGGTGAATCTAGAACCCTTAATCTTGCAACACGTGTCCTGGTGGTTAGGTCTCGAGTGAAACGACTCTGTACCACCCCTGCATGCATTAAGAACTCCTTTTGGCCCTCATTTTGGGGTTGGAAGCTATCAATTCAAGCATTGTCACCACTTTCTCTAGTCTTGGGTAAGCTCTATCCTTGAATAGAAACACTTTTATTGGCAAAGCCATGATAGAATGAGGTCCCTTCAGCAGCTACCAGCTCTCCAGTAGCTACTACCTCTCCAACAGCTACCAACTCTCAAGCAAGCACATTGCAATACGCCTGTGTGCTCTAGAAGAGGGTCTTGACCTGTGGGTAATGATCTCTCTCCTTATCACTCCTTCCTACTAGTTCATTTACTACTTTGTAGTGTAGGCTCTACTTCAAAGTGGGTTTTGTTTTCACCACACACTTTGTCATTTCCTTTACACTCTCTACCAAACCTGGTTGTTCGTGGAGGTGGGAAAACCAATATGGGGGTCTGACTGAGGCAAGCCCCTATACAACCCCAACCTTTTCCCCTTGATCTTTTGTGTGCAAGTTATGAAAGGAAGCTTGGACTAAAGATTTAGATGCACGAAGGTGATCTTGTTTCAAATTTTCTTATATTCTCCTTTAGTTCTTAGCTTTTTGTTGATTGTTTGACCCCTCACATCTCTTGGTCCGAGTCAAGAAGTAAGATTATGTTTCGTCTACCTGAGCTCTTGAGTTCTTTACAGCTTAGGATTCTAGAACATCTTGTGGAGGACATCGCGCCGCATTGGCGTCCTAGAACTACGTTGACATCTTTTGGTCGAGAGATCTTCAGCTGGATATTGGAACTTAGAAGTCTTGCTCTCTCGGATCTCGAACCTACTTTCTCACTTCTCTTCATGATTTCATTAATCCATTCAATTTGAGGTGTATAAGGGCAGTTTGTTCCCTGGTGATCTCTTGAGAAGAAAGAGACCCGTGTTCAGTGAAACCCTCTTATATCACATTTTGGTGAAGCTGACATGAATCGTTAGATTCATTTCCATAATGTTTTCTAGCTACGATGAGTCTTTTTCTAAACGATATTTCGATATGCTGGAAGATGCTCTAGATGATTTCTTAGAAGCACTCTCCCTTATCTGTAAATCTTCAAAACAAACTCCTCCCTTGCCAGCTAAAGATTCAATAAATGTGGTAGTAGTTTTTGTGGCTCCTCCAAGCCTTAAGAAACCCTTCATTTATGTGACCCCAGCTGAGTCATTCCCTAGAAAGGACTATTCCATCTATGGAATTTCAGCTCATAGCAATCTGTCAAACTTATATTCGAGATTTGTGAAGGCTACTAACTCTACTTCTTATAATGTTGTCAGACATACATACCCTAAAAGGGGAAACAAACAAAACATAGAACAACAAGTTGTTATTCCTACATCGCAACCAGGTCGAACTCCTACTTCTTTACCTCTGTCTCAACCTAACCTTCCTCCAACTCTTAAACCCACAATCAAAGCACCAGGTGATTATGATCTTGTCGAGCAACTTCGTGTTACTCCGAAAAAGATCTTGCTTTGGGATTTGCTTCAAACCGCTCTGGTTTATCAAGAGATGCTATAGGAAGCCTTACAGAAGATTCTCTTGCCTGCCTCTGCTAGGCCTATAGAAATTGATGCATTGATGACACATATTCGAGCAAATTCATCAAATATTATGTTCCACCCACAAGAACTCCCACCTCTAGATTTGCATAAACAAGCAAAACCTTTGATGATCATAGTAAACGTTAACAACATCGGTATTAGACGTACCCTCATTGACACTGGTTCAACTCTTAATGTTTGTGATATAGATCTACTACCTAAGATCAAGGTTGACTCATCCTCCTTAGCGGCTTCTTCCTTATATATTCATGGGTTTGATAATGCTAGCAGCCAAGGTCTAGGTATGATAATGTTACCTTTACAGTTGGGCTCTGTTACTTTCCTACACTAGTCTACGTAATGCTCAGACCGTTACCATATAATCTTCTTTTAGGAAGACCTTGGATTCATGATAGGGGTGCGGTACCTTCTACCCTACATCGTTCCTTGAAGTTCGTTGCTAACAATCGAGTGGTTATGGTTAAAGCAGATCCAGAGGTTGTGCACCTTTGTTTTCTAGTCGTTGTTGGTCGTAATTCAACCACTTTCACTCTCAAGAATCGAATTCCTTCCTTAACCGCTGATGCTATGGCTTGTTCCTTGTTGATACCTACAATGAGAGCTATTCCTCGAGCAAGTATCAACCGAGATGAACCACCTAAGATGGAATAATATGAATCCCCTCTGTCTTCTCCTTCATCCCCTGAAATGAATGCTCTCTTAGGTGATGAATAGGGTTCCTTTAAATTCTCTGAATTCTTCATAGTGAAGTACAAGTCGGACCCCTCCAATATAGGATTCCCAAAATCTACTAATAGGAGGACGAGTGACCTTCCCATTGAAGAAGCGAGGTGTGATCCTATCCAGGAGACCGCTCCTCCCTGGGAGAGTGATTCTGTCTTCGAAAAGGAGGTTGACGTCTATGAACCAAGTAAGGAAAGTGGTACCGCTCCTGTAGAAACTTTCAATGTCCATTGGTGGAACAAGACACTCTACGTAGAGCCACCCCCTCCCGAAACTCTACAAGCACACTATGGGTTTGGTTACAAAATTGCTTCTCAGTATGGCTATGGGAAGAAAGGCCTAGGATGTATCGAGCAAGGAATACAAGTCCCTATCCAGTTTAAGCAGCAACAACGCTATTTGCTCTGTTGAATAGTCTAGACAAAAACCTTGGTGGAGTGTTAATATGATTTCAGCTGAACCGTTGAGTTTGATCCATCCTGAGTTGATAGAAGAAAGAGGAAAAGCCGAGAAGGTTCCTATAGATGTCTTCTCTTCAGATGAATCACTAGGAGAATTTCTACGTGCTTATTCTTCATTACCTTTTTATCATCACAAGAAATGATTCCTATATCGCTTACACAAAAAAGCATACTTTGGAGAATCCATTCTGAGCATTAACGAGGAGGACCCTCTATCTAACGTCAGTAATGATGTTCCAATATCCCATCCTGAGGACCGCAACTCCCTCCTTAAATGGGATACTATCGAAGTCCTCGTGGATACAAAATCTTCAGAAAAAGTAATCAAGATCAGGAAGTGCCTCTCTTCCAAGGAAGCAAATGAATACTTCGCCCTCTTGCGTGCTTACCTTGATATCTTCGCTTGGACATATGGAGATATGCCTGGTATTGATGAATACATAGTGGTCCATAATATCATTCTATGTCTCGACGCCAAGCCTATCAAGAAAAAAATTGAAAGATCAATCCTAGGGTAGCTTTAATGGTCAAGACCAAGATAGAGAAGCTATTGAAGGAAAGCTTTATCCGTCCCATTGACTATTCTCCTTGGATTTCGAATATAGTCGCTATTAGCAAACCCTGACGGTTGTTGGAAAAGGTGCCTCAAATTATTGGCTTGAACCTCTTAAGACTTGGTGAATTGCAGTCAGTTCTATCCTTTACCGCCTTACTACGAGGCTCAGTAACTTGCATCATGGTTGGATGGTGTTACTGCCCTACAGCAGTGGTCCTTGCTCAGTCTGGCGGTTACACGGTGTTACTGCCATACCGCAATGGTCTATCGACCATGTCGTGGTGGCATGGTGACACCGCCATACCATGACAATCCCTCGGTCGGGTCACGGTGGCGCAGTGAACGACAACAGTCAGACAGGCAGTTTAACTCCTTACCACAAAAAACTTCAAACGGCTAGGGGGTTGGGCGGTGTTACCACCATACCGTGGGAGGTTTCTCGTTGCTCGGCGATAGTGCAGTGAGAATGTGGCAGTCAAAGAAAGTGTTTACCGCCACACTATGATGGCCCGTCGGCCATGGCATTGTGGCGCGGTAAGTCGTGACAGTTAGTATGGCAATTACCTCCATACCACAGAAGGTTGAGCTAAGCTCGGTGGTGGCATGGTGAAGGTGGTGAACGGGTGGTCAAGCACGTATCGCTATACCATGATGGTCTCTTTGCTCGATTGTGGTGGTGCGATATGCATACCACCAGACCGTGAAGGCCTTGTTTGGGTTGAGCGGTAGCACGATACACCACATTACCATGAGGGTTGTTCGATAGGCCTGTGGTGGTGCGGTAAGAGGTGTTTGATGCTTGTTTAACTAGTCTAACTGGATTGGAAGCGGTGAATGAATGGAAAGGTGACATGTGATGAGTTAATCAATGACTGATTGACTGAAGTTTGAAGCAGTGAAAGCATTAACTGCAAGGCGTGTTTCGGCGGGTGACAGCATCTGATTATGGCAAATAGAATTAAATGCCTGGGTGGCCCAATGTGTGATTGCAGGGTGATTTGGATAGGAGGAGATCAGATTCATTTGTCAGAAGAAAGGTGTATAATTAAGACACCTGATTGGTTGGTTGGGAGTATGATGAACGTAAGACTTGTAACAATTGAATGATTACAAGAGTCACTAAGGGGTGACGGTGAGTCTAAATTCCATGTATGCCATATAGCATTGTAATAGTGAATGTATCTGTGAGGAGGTTGATTGGATGCTGCTGAGAGCTAACATCTTCAAGTGAAGTTTGTAACTTTGTATGTAAATTATTTTACTGTAATATAAAGTGATTTAGCTTGGTGTGGTAGGTGTTTCTCCTGTAAGGGTTTTCCCATGTAAATCTAGTGTTATCTCTGTGACTGTGTTTGTTCATCTCAAATTTTTTAAGAAGTTTTAAAACTAGTCTTTGCACTTCTCCTATGTGTTTTTAGCGTTAGGAAAGCATTTCCGAACTGTTGCTTTTCCTTTCAAGTGGTATCAGAGGCTGGCCAGTTGTGTTATCCTTGTTAGTAGGGCTGGTTTTTTGTGCTAATACTGTTCCAGTGGGAGTCTTGCAAAGTAGAACCAATTTCTATTTGAGATGGCGAGTACTTTAGGTAGAGTAGAGATTGAAAAGTTCAATGGTGGCAACTTTGAGTTGTGGAAACTCAAAATGGAAGACTTTCTTGTGGATAGAGACCCCTGGGTTACTGTGTCTGGAACTATGCCACAAGGTATGAACCAAGAAGACTGGCATCTTGCAGATAGAAAAGCTAGAGGCTTGATAAGACTTAGTCTGGCCGATTTTGTACTCCTGAATGTTCATGAGGAGAAGTCTGCAGCTTTATTATGGAAGAATCTTGGTGACATTTATCAGGGAAAGTCTCTGGTAAATAAGTTATTCCTAAGGAACAAGTTGTACTCCTTGAAGATGGAAGAAGGAGCATCTGTTGCAGACCATCTAAACTCATTTAATATGAGTTTTGCTCAGTTTGCATCTATGGGTGTGAAGATAGAGGAGGAGGATCATTGCAGGCTTCTATTATATTTGTTCCCTGAAACTCAGGATCTTCTTGTAATGGCTATTGGAAGTATGACCACTACTTTCAAGATGGAAGACGTTTTTTCCTTATTGCTATCTGAAGAGATGCAGAGGAAGTCTTTAGAGATGGCCAAAGAGGCCCTTGTTGTTCGAGGTAGATCAAAGGAGAAAGGAAAGAAGAAGGAAAAGAAGTCTAAATTCAAATCTGAAGGGAGATCAAAGTCTCTTGGTAAAAAGTCTAAGGTGAAATGCTGGAATTATGGGCAGCCTGGCCATATCTGAAAAGATTGTAAGGAGAAGAAGAAGAAGAATAATAACTCTTCTCAGAGTGATGTAGATGCCTTCATTGTAGCTTTGGCAACTCGGGCATCAGATGATGTCTGGCTAGTTGACTCGGGTGCATCTTTCTACATGACGTCTCATAGAGAGTGGTTCACTAAGTATGAAAAGTATGATGGTGGAAAGGTGTATCTAGAAAGTGATTTAACACTGGAGATTGTTGGCCATGGAAGATTCAAAATACAATTCCCTAATAGAAGAATCAAAGGGATTGGTGATGTACTACACATACCAGGTTTGACTCATAACTTACTTTCTATCAGTAAGCTTAATGATGATAGTGTGGAAGTTTCTTTCTCGAGTAAAGGATGTAAAATGGCTAGAGGTGAAATGGTGTTGGCTAAGGGTGTACATACTGGCACTCTGTACAAGTTGGATGCACATCTTGTTCAATGTAACGTCTCTGTAAAGTCAAGCAAAGCTACTCCTGTAGAGAAGGATGGTGAAGCTCCTCTGGGTGCAAATTCCTTGGAGGTGAAACTCCCAGCAGAGAAGACCATGTTGTGGCATTATAGACTCAGTCACATAGGTGAGAAAGGTTTAAAAACCTTGAAAAATAAAAATCTTGTAGAAGGGCTTGTTGATTGTAACCTTGAGTTCAATTTTTACGAACACTGTATTTATGGAAAGCAACACTGTGTTTCATTTTATTCGAGTCCTCACAAATCTTTTGGTGTACTGGACTATGCTCATTTTGATGTGTTTGATCCAGTTAATGTTCCTTCATTATCGAAGTCTAGATATTATGTTTCTTTTATTGGTGATTTTTCGAGAAGGGAATTTGTATACTTTCTTAAGAGTAAATCATAAGTGTTCAGTCAGTTTAAAGAATTTAAAACTTTGGTAGAGAATCAGACTGGCAGGAAAATTAAATGTCTAATGACGGATAATAGTGGTGAGTTTTGTTCTACAAATTTTGAAAGGTACTGCAAAGACCATGGGATTAAAAGGCATAAAACTACACCTTATACTCCACAATAGAATGGAGTTGCTGAAAGGTTGAACAAAATGTTAATGGAGAGAGCAAGAAATATGTTGAGCAGTGCTAGTCTGGAGCAGAAGTTCTGGGCTAAGGCTGTGGCTACAACATGTTACCTGGTAAATCATTCACCTTTTTCTGCTCTTGTTGACAAAAAACCTTTGGAAGCGTGGTCTAGTAAGAAGCCCTCTCTGAGACATGTTTGTTTCTTTGGTTGTGAAGCATATGCATATGTGTCAAATGAGAAAAGATCAAATTTGGAGAACAAGGTTGTTAAATGTATCTCCATCGGCTATGGTGTTGGTGTGAAGGGATACAAGCTTTGGAATCCTGATACTGAGAAGGTTATGTACAACAAAAGTGTAATATTTCATGAGCTGAAACCTTCAGTAGTTGATCCACAGTTAGAGACAAATAAAAGAGAAAATAAGGATGATATAGTTGAAATTCCTCAGACTCCAGAAAAAGAGGAACTACATGGTGTACCTGAAGCTGAGGAGAGTTCAAGCAACTCTGAGAAAGATGAAGAACCACAACCTCAGCCAATAAGAAGGTCTACAAGTGAAAAATGACAACCTAATAGGTATGGTTTCTCTATGTTGGATTTGAACTATGCCTATGCTTTGATTACTAGCACTGATGAGCCTAGGATTGTGAAAGAGGAAATTAACATGTCTGATTCAAATTATTGGTTGGAAGCCATGAATGAAGAAATGGAATCATTGAAGAAAAATGAAATCTAGGATTTGGTACCTTTGCTTGAAGGGCAAAAGTCTGTTGGTTGTAAATGGGTATTTAAGAGAAAGATTGGCCTAGATGGTAGTGCTGAAAATTATAAAGCGAGGTTGGTTGAAAAGGGGTATTCCCAGGTAGAGGGAATTGATTATGGATAATTTTTTTCCACTGTATCTAAGTTAACATCTATCAGATTTTTGTTGTCACTTGCAACAGCATATGACTTAGAGATCGAGCAGATGGATGTGAAGACAACGTTTCTCCATGGAGAGTTGGAAGAAGAAATTTATATGTCCCAGCCTGAGCACTTCATTGAAAAAGGTAAAGAAATTATAGTTTGCAAATTAAAGAAATCTTTGTATGGTTTGAAGCAGTCTCCTAGAATGTGGTACCAAAACTTTGACACCTTTGTGTTGCCAATGGGATTTGTGAGATTAAAATCTGATCATCGTGTGTATTATAAATCTAAAAAATGATCGTGTGCTTATTATTACCCTGTACATGGATGATATGTTGTTCATAGGAAATAGTAAGACTATGATTTTTGATCTTAAGTCTCAGTTGTCTACAAAGTTTGAAATGAAAGCTCTAGGTGCAACAAGGTATATTCTGGGGATGAAAATAACCAGGGACAGAAAGAGTAAAAATATTTGGGTAAGTCAAATTAAGTATGTAAACACTATTCTGGAGAGATTTGGTATGAATGATTGCAAGTAGCTAGTTATTCCAATCTTGCAGGAAATAAAGCTATCTGTTGAAGATTGTCCAAAATCTTCTACTGAGATGGAGGACAATTAGTTGGATGAGAAAGTGATAGGCTATAGTCGCTTTGTCCACTACAAGGGTTGAATACATGGCAACAACAAACACATACAAAGAAGTTTTTTGGATCATTTATTTATGTTTTGATAGTGGTTTTGATGCAGGTCAGATTACAATTTGTTGTGATAGTTAGAGTGCCATTTGTTTGGCAAAGAATCCTACTTTCCATGCCCGATGAAGCACATCGATGTGCAGTATCACTTTGTTAGAGACATGGTGGAGGATGGAAAAGTCAGTTTAGAAAAGGTGGATACCTTGAAGAATGTCACAAATGCATTGACAAAGCCAATGAACACAAACAAGTTCAGTTGGTGTGCTAGTTCGATGGGCCTTGGGGCCTATGATCATCAATAAATTCAAAGATTTGAGGAAGCTAGTGAATCTTCGTCAAGTGGGAGCTTGTTGGAAAAGGTGCCTCAAATTACTGGCTTGAACCTCTTAAGACTTGGTGAATTGGAGTCAATTCTGGCCTTTACCACCTTACTGTGAGGCTCAGTAACTTGCATTGCAATTGGGCGGTGTTACCGGCCTACCACAATGGTCCTTGCTCAGTCTGACGATTATGCGGTGTTACTGCCATATCGTGATGGTCTATCGACCATGCCACAGTGACACCGCCATACCACAACGGTCCCTTGGTCAAGTTGTGGTGGCATAGTGAACCACAATGGTCAGATAAGCGGTTTACCTCCTTACCACAACGAACTTCTGACGACCGGGCAATTGGGCGGTGTTACTGCCATACCGCAGGAGGCTTCCTGTTGCTCGACGGTAGTGCAGTGAGACCATAGCAGTTAGAGAAAGTGTTTACCACCACACCGCGATGGCCCATTGACCATGGTGTAGTGGTACGGTAAGCTATGATGATCAATATGGCAGTTACCTCCATACCACGGAGGGTTGAGCTAAGCTTGGTGGTGGCATGGTGAAGGTGGTGGACGGGTGGTCAAGCACCTACTAACATACCACGATAGTCTCTTTGCTAAGTCACAATGGTGTGGTATGTGTACTGCCAAACTACAAAGGCCTTGTTTGGGATGAGCAGTAGCATGGTACACCACATTACTGCAAGGGTTGTTTGATAGGCCTACGGTGACGCAATAAGAGGTGTTTGATGCTTGTTTGACCAGTCCGACTAGACTGGAAGTGGTGAACGGATGGTAAGGCAACACGTGGCAAGTTAATCAATGACTAATTGGCCAAAGTTTGAAGCAGTGAAAGCATTAACTGCAAGACATGTTTCGGAAGGGGGGCAGGATCCGATTATGGCAAATAGAATTAAATGCCTGGGTGGCCCGATGCATGATTGCAGGGTGACTTGGATAGGAGGAGATCAAATTCATCTATCAAAAAGAAGGTGTATAATTAAGACACCCAATTGGTTGGTTGGGAGTATGATGAACATAATACTTGTAATAGTTGAATGATTATAGGAGTCTCTAAGGGGTGACGGTGAGTCTGAATTCCATGTATGCCATATAGCATTGTAACAGTGAATGTATCTGTGAGCAGGTCGACTGGATGCTGCTAAGAGTTGACATCTTCAAGTGAAGTCTGTAACTTTGTATTTAAATTATTTTACTATAATACAAAGTGATTTAGCTTGGCGTGGTGGGTTTTTCTCTCGTAAGGGTTTTCCCACGTAAATTTGATGTTATCTCTATGACTGTGTTTTTCTGTCTTTCCTATTATTACTATGTTTGTTCATCTCAGATGTTTTAAGAAGTTTTAAAACTGGTCTTTGCACTTATCCTTTATGGTTTTAGCATTAGGAAAGTGTTTCCGCACTGTTTCTTTTCCTTTCAATGATCATATTCGTATATGCATTAAATTTTGAGACCTTAACAAGGCTTCTCTGAAGGATGATTTTTCGTTACCTAATATAGATATGATTGTGGACTCGACCGTAGGCCATGCATTGTTATCTTGTATGGATGGCTTCTTGGGTTATAATTAGATCCGTATTAATCTGGACGATTAGTAC
This sequence comes from Sequoiadendron giganteum, assembly GCA_007115665.2. Taxonomy (NCBI): domain Eukaryota; kingdom Viridiplantae; phylum Streptophyta; class Pinopsida; order Cupressales; family Cupressaceae; genus Sequoiadendron; species Sequoiadendron giganteum. The sequence continues at coordinate 769,874,153 of CM021101.1, forward strand.
AAGATAGCCTTTACTACCCCTTGGGGGACTTTCTGCTATGTGGTCATGCCCTTTGGGTTAAAGAACGCAGGAGCGACCTATCAATGAGCGATGACCTTGATATTTCAGAATTTCATTCATAAGATATTAGAAGACTATGTTAATGACATCTTGGCAAAATTTGTAAACTGTCAAGATCATGTGAAGAATCTTCATCTTATCTTCGAAAGGCTTTGAATTTACAAGATGAGACTCAATCCCCAGAAGTGTGTCTTTGGCGTTGACCCTGGAAAGCTCCTCAGGTTTATAGTCTCTCATCATGGAATCAAAGTTGACACGAATAAGATCGATGCTATTGTTAACATGTCTCCACCAAGGAACATCACCGAATTGCAAAGCTTACAGTGGAAGATTAAGGAAATTCATAGATTCATATCTCAATTGGCTAACTGTAACCTTCCTTTCACTCATGTACTGAATAAGGATGTTCGCTTTATATGGGATGAAGAGTGCCAGAAGGCCTTTGAATCCATCAAGGATTATTTGACCAATCCTCCTATATTGATGCCGACTATGCAAGATAGACCTTTCCTGCTTTACCTCGTTGCTTCACCATATGCTTTGGCAGCCCTACTAGCTCAGTATGATGATGCAAGAAAAGAAAGAGCGGTCTACTACATTAGCTACGCCCTTGTTGATTATGAAACCCATTATTTGTCCATGGAGAAGTAGTGCCTTGCTCTTGTATTCTCTACGCAGAAGCTAAGGCACTATCTCCTCCATGTTGAAACTCATGTTATAGTAAAAACAAATCTTTTGAAACATTTGTTCTCTAGCACCGACCTTGCTGGGAGATTAGCGAAGTGGGTTGTGTTGCTTTTTTAGTTTGATATAAATTTTGTCACTCAAAAATCAATAAAAGGACAAGTGGTTGTTGATCAATTGGCGGACACTCCCTCACCTCGCTCCTTCCCCGAGTTGGACCTATTCCCTTATGAGGATATCTTCACATCAACAATGACCTCGAATGGAAAATGTACTTCGATGGATCAAGGTGTTAGACTGGTTCTGGAGTGGGTGTGGTCCTGATATCCCCCAAAGGTAAACCGGTCCCCTATCCTTTCGATTAGATTTTCCTTGCTCTAATAATATTGCCGAGTATGAAGCTCTTATTGCTAGTTTGCGTGCTACGATTGCGTTGAAATTTAAGCATCTTTGTATACTAGGTGACTCTGAACTTATTGTGAATCAGATCACATAAACATATCAAGCTAAACAAAGTAAGTTGTCTCAATATCGAGACCTCGCTTTGTCCTTGCTTAATTGGTTTTCCTCTTTCATGATAAAACAACATTCCTAGGCGAGAAAATAGACATGTAGATGCCATGGCAAGCACTGCTTCCTTGGTACCTTCAAAAGAGGATACGAAGGAATATCACTTTGTGGTTTAGGTTGCGCAAACCCTAAAAATTCTTGATCAACCCACACTTGAGTCTCTAGTTTGCCTTCATGCAGACTTGGGAGAGTGGTACTCTATTATCTACCATTACTTAAAGACTAGAAACTTTCCTGATGCTGCTACGAAAAATGATCGCACTCGTATTGAAAAGCTTTCAACCCATTATGTCATCTTATCCAATGTTCTTTATCGAAAAGTGTATAATGGTTTGCTACTAAGATGCCTCACTAAAGCGGAAATACCCCTTTCTCTTAAAGAAGCCCATGTAGGCTCTGGGGTTGGACATTTTGGTGGTCGATCCCTAGTGAGGAAACTGATACACATGGGATACTATTGGTAGATGATGGAACAAGATTCCTTCAGTTTCATCAAAAAGTGCCTTCAATGTCAACAACATAACCGCCTTATCCACACTCTTGCTTAGGAGTTGCAAAATAAAAATTCTCCTTGGTCGTTCACAAAATGGGGGTTGGACATTATTGGGAAAATATCACCTCCTTCTTCCAAAGGACATTCCTTTATTATCACCGCTACAAATTATTTTGCAAAATGGGTTGAGGCTATTCCGCTTTGATCCATGAGTGCTGAAACTATCTGTAGCTTCCTATTGAACAACATAATTTCTTGATTTGGACTGCCTGCTACACTTGTTTCTGACAATGGCACACCATTTAAAAACAAGGAAGTAAAGCAGTTCCTGGAGAAATTTCATATTCAACATAGGTTTTCTACACTGTATTATCTGCAATCTAATGGCCAAGCAGAAGCTTCTAACAAAATGCTTGTACTAATTCTATGTAAGACAATTAATAAATATGGTAAAGATTGGCACATTCAGCTAACATATGCTTTGTGGGCTTATCACACGAGTGTTCACAAAACGACGGGAATGACACCCTATAACCTCGTGTATGACACATAAGATATCATGCCTTTAGAGTTGGAAATCCCATCTTTGCGGGTTTCCCTTAGGGGGTGATTGACGATGAAACCTATCGAGTTAACCATTTGCATCAGCTTGAGATGCTCGACGAGCGTCGTTTACTAGCCCTCGATCATCTTAAATCTTATTAGCGATCGCTATCTAGACAATATAATCAAGGTGTGCTTCCTAGGTCTTTTAAGCTAGGAGACCTGGTTCTATACGAAAATTAGTGGAATGTAAATGCACAACCTGATCAGAAAGGGAAATTTAGTCTTAAATGGCTAGGTCCTTACATCGTGGTTTATGTATACGGTTCAGGTGCTTATGGATTATCGTCTATGGGTGGAACACCTTTAAAATAGCCTATCAATGCAATGCATCTTCGTCAATACTATGCATAGTGTCCTAATGTGCCATGTATGTGGTGTTCTCCCTAAAAGGTAGTAATACTGCATATATTAACATTCACTCACTTTCACATCATGAAATTTTTTGTGTTTGTGACGTAACCGTATGTGTGTGTGTGTAACAAGAACATACATACGTGTGTCCAACTATGCTAAATATCCATACATCACATCACATTATTAGATCATCATAGTATTTAATTAACATGTAAATGAAGGTGTTAAATTAAATCATGATTAGCATCTAATGAAAACATACATCCATATAAGCAAATACCATCCATAGCATGAGCATACATGAAAATGGAAAGCATACACACAAGAAAAGCCATGATGCTAAAACCAATGTATATATATATATATGTCCAATGTATGAATCAAATGTCATGTACATGTATCAGACCACTACTATAAAAAATGAGTGGTTGTTGAATATATGTCTATACAAAATATCTACAAATATGTATGTATATGTACGTTTGACTACAAAAGTTATATACAAAATAGGGGTCCTATCCCTAGGGCAAGTGGCTCCTCGAGCCCTCTAGCTCTAGTGGTCACTCTAGTGCTCTGGGAGGAGGCTACACGATGGTCTGTGATCGGGATTGGTGTGAACGTGACACAGATAGACTCGCCCATATCCCTCCGATCTCCCCCTACTGTGAACAAATGTCCATCTTCACCCAGATAAGCTCTTGCTATAGTTGTTGGACATCTGCCAGGATCATGGTTGTCAGTTGCGCGTCGAGGTCATCAATGTGACTCTAGAGAGAATCACACACTTCCACGACAACATCAACTCTCATGACTACCGCATCTCACTCAATAAGCACCATCTACAGCTCCCTTGACTGTTGATCTCGCTGACCCCTAGTGGTTGTCAACTTCATAGTCAATTGCACCACCTTTGCACCCCACTCCTCGTATGTAGTCCATAGACGTGCCACTAACTTAAAAGTGGGGGCATGCCTCCCCACTAAGATAGGTTGGTAAGCCTCTAGGACCATCCATTAGATTGGTACAACATGGGCGACCTCTAAAATACACTGAGCTATAAGCTCAATCCATCCCTGTGCATCCTCTGCAATCACAAAGAGAGAGAAAGGGATCAATATCACATGGCATGTATATATATATATATATATATATATATATATATATATATATTGTTGGTATGTGGCTACTGATCATGCTATACTGTAAACTCTTCATGTATCCTCGTCAGGGTCTGGGGTTGGGCTGGGCCTCAGGTGGGGGTTCGTGGGTAGCAACCCCCGAGAATTTTGTTTTCACCTTTTTTCGCTTCGTCACCAAAAAGGAAAAAAAGCTAACTTTATAAACCCTAATTTTTGGAAGCTTCTAAAAGCTTGTTATAAATGGTTGGGATGGGGAGTTGTAGTATGGAATTATTCACGATATTGTAATATGTTTTGCACTAGATAATAAAATCATTGGATGGCTGCAGTTTTGTGGATGTAGCCCAGATTGGGTGAACCACATTAAATTCTCTGTGTTGTCTTATTTCTGCTATGATTTTTTGTGTGTTTTATTTCTCTATTTTATTGATCAAATTTGCATTTAACTTGTTAGATATCTACGTTCTAACCCTAACATATATAAAAAAAGTGTAAGTAGAAATATGAAAAGCATGAAAGTAACAATAATGCACCATGTATACTTGGATCCCCTGGCTGTCAAGTGGGATTAGGGTGTGGATCAACATTGGGGACTGTGCCATTGATATTGGTGGCCACCCTAGGAGTTGATCTCCTTCATCGTCGCAGCCTCACGGGCACTACCTCTCCTCCTCTGCAAGACTTTGTTGGTGGGGCTTGTCCTCCTATGGGACTAGGTCCCTTCGTGGAGCACCCTCACTAAAAATTGGAGCAAGACGATGCCTCTCCCACCATCGCGTATAATTCGCCGCTACCTCGACATTATTTTTCGTCGCCATGGCCAGTAGATCATGGTCGGGCTCATCATCATCTGAAAAAATGATGTTTGTGATAGAGGGGAGAGGGCGATCACTTACCCTCGTTGCACTGCGGTGTGCCCTGGTGTATGTGGGCACGTCGGGTGGTATGGTCTATACATATCCATGCTACCACATGACCCAACTCCAGTAATAAGGTACAATAATGTAGTCGTGGTGACCTACTAAAAAGGTCCTGTTGTAGGTTCCTAAGGAACCTGCTATCATCAACCCACCTAAAATAGTGGTGGGGTCTCCAGTGAACCTCTCTTGTGGCGACAATATCAAATTGTAGCCTCTAAAACTGTAAATCCCTAAAGTTCCACTGGCCTATCATGTCGTACCAGTGGGCCATTGGGGCATCATATAATTGTCACTGGGAAAACTGACTGGATGAGTGCACATGATGTGCCTGCAAAAGTGTGCACATTTTAAGACTACGATAATCATAATGAACATACCGTCCAAGCTCCTAGTAGAGGTGCGCCAACATGTTGCTCCCCCAGGCAAAAATAGTTTTGTGCTCAACCATGTCCTTGATAATCGGGATGAGGCCCCTATGTAGATGTGAGCCTTGATCGTCTATAATAATCCGAAAATCCACTATCACTACCATCACTCGGCATAGCAGCAACACTGTCATCCTTTCCTAGTCATACCAGTGAGTGTATATTTGACCAGTGTCGTCACTGCCATTGGTTCGTCCTATGTAGTACCAAACACCCTCACTGTGCTCCTGTGCCGATTGGGTGTCATCTAAGGCCACTCGCCATCCACGGATGGGGAGCCTGAGGATCTGATAGACATCCTCAAGGGTGATGGTCATCTCTCCGCAGGGTAGATGGAAATAGGATGTGGTCGCATCCCACCGCTCCATCAAAGCAGTGAGCATCATGTCGTGGTATCACATTTCTAGCATAGTGAATACATGCCAAAGACCAACCCGCTCCAAATGTGTGACTTCATTAGGTGATAAATGATCTCTTTTCTCATGGACGAGGCAAAATGCTCACCCTCTGGGATGCTCCCAGATCTCTGGGTAATCCTGGAAAAAAGTAATAAAAAATAAAGTCAAAAACCTGATCATGGTAAGAAAACATGCGAAAGGACATATGTGTGCCGCGCAGACGTCTACATGATGCACCTGAATCCCAGACCACCACGGTCGCTTGGAGGATGCCAACGCGTCCTTGGGATGACAGTGTGGATCCAGAACCCCAGCGTGCATCCCAGATGATAGCGCAAAAAGAGGATGTAGGCACACATTTCAAACGCCTACACACCTCGAAGCATGAAAAAATCCAAAAAAATGAGCAAAAAGGCACAAAGATCGAGAATAAGAAGCCTTCAACCTCGTGACCTACGACGATGTCATCACACAACTTATCTAGCCTCGGTGCCTCATACTCTCTCCTACTCTGCATTTTGTTGACTTTTCTCTCACAAAAGTCAATAATCTACTCACATTGAATAGTGAAAATAACCCTTCTAAGGGCCCACCTAGGTATATATAGGCCCCCCCGGGGCCCATTTTTCCTAGAATTTGTGGCCCCCCGGTTTCTCCTGACTTTACCCCACCATGCTGGGGGAAAACTCAGGAGGGGGAATATAGTCAGCTCTTGATCATTTTTTCTCCTCCAAATCAACAACCTTTTCTTGATCATTCTTCTATCCATGGTAGTTTCTTCCAATCTTTTGAAACTGACTCAAAATTTTAGTTTTGTAGGACAAAGTTTTGAACGGTTTTTCATGATTGTTGTATTACTGATCATTGAGCTCAGGAGTTGGGGACATCCTCAGTATTGGTTAGCTTAACCTCAGCGACCTCTACGATCCCGCTTCTTGGCACGTATTTCTGTAAAATCCAAAATTTGGGTGAATTTTTTCTTCTCTACTTTAGTGAAGCTGATTTTTTCCAAAATTGAGCCCACTAAAGTGGGGGCAAAATGTAATGTCACATAAGTGCACCTAGGGGCAATTCTAGCTTTTTGCATCTTGCCTAGCATTTATGACATGTTAGGAGCATTAATGACAAAATCCCATGAGACATAATTTTGAGATTTGAATCCATGTGGACACATGGTGAAACAACAGAAGCCTGACAAGGCATTTCTCAAAAATCTAGGCCTTGGACACCTACGCGGGGCACGAGCATCCGCACGGTGTGCTAGTGTCCTGGCAATTTTTCAAGTTTGAAACGACAAATCTAGAACCCTGACCCTTGTGAAACGTGTCCTGGCGGTTAGGTCTCGAGTGAAATGGCTTTGTGTCGCCCTTGCATGTATTAAGAACTCATTTTGGCCCTCATTTTGGGGTTGGAAGCTATCAATTCAAGCATTGTCACCACTTGCTCTAGTCTTGGGTAAGCTTTATCCTTGAATAGCAACACTTTTACTGATGAAGCCATGTCAGACTGAGGTCCCTCCAACAACTACCAGCTCTCAAGGAAGCACATTACAGTGCGCATGTGTGCTCTAGAAGAGGGTCTTGACCCATGGGTAACACTCTCTATCCTTATCACTCCTTCCTACTAGTTCATTTACTACTTTGTGGTGCAAGATCTACTCTAAAGCGGGTTTTGTTTTCACCACACTGTCATTTCATTTACACTCTCTACCAGACCTAGTTGTCTGTGGAGGTGGAAACACTAATACAGGGGTCTGACTGAGGTAGGCCCCTATACAACCCCAACCTTTTCCCCTTGATATTTTGTGTGCAAGTTATGAAAGGAAGCTTGGACTAAATGTTCGAACACACGAAGGTGATCTTTTTCAAGTTTTCTTGTATTCTCCTTTAGTTCTTAGCTTTTTGTTGATTACTTGATCCCTCACGTCTCCTGGTCTGAGTCAAGAAGTAAGATTCCATTATATTTGCCTGAGCTCCTGAGTTCTTTACAACTTAGGACACCAGTGTGTCTTGTGGACGACAACACACCACATTGGTGTCCTAGAACTGTGCTGACGTCTTTTGGTCGAGAGCTCTTTAGCCAAATATTGGAACTTAGAAGTATTGCTCTCTCGAATCTTGAACCTACTTTCTCACTTCTCTTCATGATTTCATTAATCCATTCAATTTGAGGTGTATAAGGGCAGTTCGTTCCCTGGTAATCTCTTGAGAAGGAAGAGACCCAGGTGCAACGAATCCCTCTTATATCACATAACCATTTGTAGGCATAGTGTACCCAGTCACAACAAACTTTCAAACTCCATATCCAAGGGATATCACAAAAAACCTCCCATCCTTGTTTTCCATAATGCATAATATGATCCATCAATCAAAGGAGCATCTCTCTTGTGTTCCATCTCAAATCTACCTCAAGCAATTAAGCTTTCTTTGAAGGAACCTTGCTCTGATACCAATTTTGAATACACAAGACAACTGAGAGGGGGGGTGAATCAATTGTACATTAAAACATCAAAACCCTCATTAATAATTAGATCTTTATTATCCCTTAATCTGTTAGAATGTTTTAGAATGAAAGAAAATAACAAAAACTAAAACACATCAACACCATGCACAATAGAACACCAAATCTACATGGAAAACCCAAGAAGGGAAAAACCACAGTGAGGATTAGCTCACAATATAAATTAATTTAAAAATTGAATATAATAGGCTCACTACTGGAGGAATCACTACCCAGAAAAAAGAAGGGCTCCTTGCCAATGGATCACTACTAGATTATGAAAAATAAGAAAAGAAGAATGCTAGAGTGAGAAATCCATCTCAATGCAACAAAAAAGTCCACCATAATATCACCAACACATTCACAACCTTTCTGAAGATTGTAGAGACTTTCAGTAGTCTAACTCATTAAAGCTCACATTGCACTTCACAAATTTGCACTTTGCACCTCATAAATTCACATCACATACTCTACACACTCATCTTCCATCAACACAACACTTATTTATACCTTCTTGAACCTTGAAAACATTCTCCAAGGTTGGCTATGCACGTCAACCATGCAACTTAAAATTAGGTCCACACCAAAACATTCTTGCGATGGAAATGAATGGAGGAAAACCACATCACACTTAACTCAAACCTAAATCTACTCATACACACCATGCCACACTTCTAAAATCATCAAATCAAATACATAATTAGTGTAAACACCTAAGGTCGACTGAACCTATGTAAACACCATCAAACATATAAGTACATGATTAATTAAATCCAAAGATGACTTGTGGACCACACACAACAATTAAACACAATCTGAAATATTCCACAAGCATCCTAAAATCCAACAAATTCATTCAAACCAACTTACACCTGAAGAATGAACTCATCCTGTACAGCTAGATAATCTTCCACACATTGTAACTCAAGAAATCAACTTGTAGAGCACTAAACCATGAATTTTTTTGACTAAAGGTAGATATGAGCCTTATCAACACACTTCCAGAACCGCAAGACCAAATCCAAACTATGGAGAAATGTAGAACAAAACCATTTATCCTAGACAACACCGCAACATAGTTCACACATTGGTGAACACAACTTTCTCTACACATCGATCCATACCCAAAAACTATGGATATAAAACCTATGAGCACCTCTAAGAAACATATTTGAATCACACAACTAGATCTTCAACATAGAAGAAATGCAGAGAAAAACTAGAACACCACTTTATATGCTAGAACACCTCTACAACAAATTATTTCCTCTTTTATTCAATTTTTTTCAAAAGTACTTGGAAACCAAGAACCAAAAACACATTTTCATCATCTTATTCACTTCCTCATCGTCACCAAGATAGTTGCAACACAACTCAACCAAAAAACATCCATAGATAGAAGCTTATCAAAACAACACTAGAGGTTGACACTATTAACACTTACTAATGGCAACATAATGAAACTAATCAAAGCATTATCACAACTTCTCAATCATTACCAATTGACATCAATGATAACACAAATAAGCCTATTGAAATCAATGAAAACACAAACTAATCATACTTGCAACATGTCCTTGGCTACTGGAATCCCCATCATTGGTTGTGCAACTGCCAAGGTATCTTCCAGATTACCTAGGTAGTCAAGCAACACAATCATAATAGCCTTAGAGCTAACTTCTTCTTTGGAAATCCCAATGTCCAACAATGGTGTGATGAATCATGAGGTTAAATATGAATTAAATTTGTAATACACCTTGTAGTCCATGAATTCATCTCCAAGGACTAATCTCAAAGCAACTTTGGTTGAAGGCATCCTAAAGTAGAATACGTTACCGATCCTTTGGTTGGTGATGCGGCTAAGAAATCCAATTTTCCTATGAGGGCTGGTCAAACATATGGGGGTATCGATGAGATAGTGACACAATGGAAATGCAAGAAGGTGGGATTTTAAGGAAAACACACAAGGTGAGAATTTAGTAAAGGAATGTTCCAATTCATAGTACAAACTAAAAGAGTCATATTACTCCTGTAGTTAATGCTTGGTCATAGAAAAGCTTAGGAATGTACACCAGGTTGGATAAATTTCACATTTAATAGCTTATAAGGCTAAATCAAATTAAATTGACATGAATTTAGTACATGGTTGCATAAGGGAAGTGTGTGTGAAGAAATACAAGTAATAAATTCATGTTCTAGTAATTGGAATGTCATCATTCAAATTCTTCCATTGAGAGCAAGGGTGTCAAAAAATAAGCTAGGTGTATGTTTTGAGTTTAAATTTTGGATCATTGAGATGACATGTACGAGTACGTCATATGGTTTGAAGCAAATTAATAGAGTTGCAACCATAGTGCGAATTAATTTAGGTGCTAAGGCCTATTAAAAGGAGATTCAACCAAGGTGTCATCATGATATGACAAGCTAATAAATGCAAGATAATGGATCCACAAAATTCAAGATTCACTAAATGCAATTTAGTCCATATGGCTAAAAAGGTAAGATATAGGGTGGTATCCAACATTTCCAAATTTAGAAGTGATCGGGTGGTCGATTATACATTAAATTTTAACTTACACTTATTTCATAAAATGATAGGTCGTGATTACTCGGGAACTAGCATGGAAATTATAAAAGTTCATTAAAAGAGTCACACTTAAAGGGAATTTAAATTAAGATCTTTGGGAATTAATAGAAGGGATAGTGGAGGTTTATATAAAGTGAAAAATATAAAGGTAACCTTTTCTACCACTGTGATTCCCAACCTAATAGGAGGCTTCAGTGCCAACAAATTGAAAAAAGAGATTAAATGAAACATCAAAAGAAATACAAAAGAGAAAATCAACTCTTTGGGTGACCCAAATATCTCTATCAGGGTTATAGACACCTAACTAGAAGTAGAGCTATGTTTGGAGGGAATCACGAAGATAACCTTATCGGGGCTATGGATGCTTGACTAGCAACAAGGCAATATCCAAGGTTGGCTAAGAAGGAAATGCCAAACTATGTAGCTTGATATGAGCAACCCTATTCTCTTTATTAATTTATATTGAAGGTGGGAATTAATCAAAGAACACACTAATACTCCTTAATAGGTTTCATGGTTCTTATTCTGATTAATGAGTTTCTTTGGAAAATTATTTTGAAAAATAATCCTAAGTTTTAATTTAATTGAGATAGTTGGTTTTTTCATTTCCTTTTAAATTTAGTTTTGTTGGTTTCTATTTATTGTGTGGTTACACAACATGCCCCAAGTTTGCAAAAGCTTGGGGACCCAAGTTTTAAAATTACTTGCTTGGCAAAGGTCAAAGAACAATAATGGTGAAGTAAAGTTCATAATACATTAAGAGTAGCATGAATTGTAGAAGTTGTTGTTGAAAGTCAGATAACCAGGATTGAGGGTAAATGAAGAGTGAATGTATGGTTTTAGGTGGGCTGACTTCAACAAGGTTGAGGTGAAAAAAATTATCACTATGAGAAAATAAGGTTTGCAGGAGAAAAAAATGGAATAAGCGAAGCACATCGTTAAAGTTTTGTAGTTCAATAGAGCCATGACAAAAGATATAAACATGAAAATAAGAGTGTTCAAGTATTTGAGTAACCGTATATTTGGGTATTCGGGAAAACACAACAATCAAACTAAGGCTGAAGTGTGTCACTTAATTTTCTTGACAATATTAAATGGCTGGAAGACCACATAATTGTTTGGAAAATGTGTCTCAACCTTGCAATTACATGAGATACTATTGATACGTCAGCGACAGGGGGTGGGGGGTTTTCCCCCTACGAGGATGAAAGGAAAATTTTATTTATATTTTTTTATTATAAATTTGGACTGTTCATCATTAGGTCTTAAATCTAACGATCAATATTTTATTAGCTTGACTTGCCCTAGAAGGCAACCCTATTTTATGAGGGCATTGTATTATGACTATGTATTGTGATGTACTTTGAGAGTCTGATAGTGGTCGTGTTGCCTTTAGATCTCTGGTTGGTGATACTCCTATGAGAAAGCTTGCTCTGCAAGTATATTGCAATATTTCTGATTTCAGAATAATATATTGGGTGGATTTTGGAGTGTGGGGCTTTTCTCCCCAAAGGGTTTTCCCCACATAAATCATTATGTTGTGGTATGCATGATATTTATGTTTATTTCTATTTAAGTTTCTATAACTCGAAATATCTATAAAGTTTTGCATTATTCTCCTCTCAAGATTAGTGTAATAAGTTTTTCCACTACTTTAGCTTCCTTACAATAATCATGGGGTAACCCAAGAAATCAAAAAAAGTGCATGGTTTTAATTATAAAATTTTGAGTTGGAGTTGTATGGATTATATTTAGTAGTGATTTCTTTTCTAACACATGCTTTAAATGTGCTTATGCATAACCATGATGGTGATATAGGTTGTGTCGATTGCAGGTTAGATAGGTGGTGAACTTTAGCAGTGATATGGATGGTTAGGAAAATTGATCTCATGGATAAATCAAATGATACAAAAGCAAGGAGGATATACTATCTGAAAGTGAGGATGTGGTAAAGGCATTCAATGTAGGAATGTGGGTAACTAGAAGATCAAAAATTTGGGTTTTATTTAGAAAGTAAACGCAGTGTCAAGTGCTTTGGCATTGCATCAATGTATATGTTTGTTGAACCTGTGGCATGATAAAGGAGACACTAAGAGATATGGGTGGATTTATACATCCACCTGATCACTGAGAATATCCAGCTTTTTCCACCTGATCACTTTGAATATCTGGTTGGTTCCTACATTTTTTTTGATGGCCCTATTGGAGTGTGAAGTGCATTTTCCTGCGATCTAAAACCTTGTAGTCATGAAGAAGGAAGTCAAAGTGCCTTTGAATTATTTTTAGAATGAGGAAAATATCTCATGTGCTAACTATTTTTGTGCCACATGTTATGATTTGATTGGCTTAGTTCTATTCAGCCATGTGCTTTTTGAAACTCTTTGGAGGCCTTGTGTTCTATAAAAGGCTAGATGTAATTTATTTTAACAAATCAAAATTTGTTGAACTTGGTAGATATAAGTTTGGAATTTTACTATTTTTATCTCTCTTTTCATGCTTTTTGTTCAAATCCAAACTAAAATCTTGTATATTCCATACAAGTTGCTAATATCAAAGTTGATTTGAAAGCTATTTCCCGATATAAAACCTTACATAGTTGATTGTTTATTCCTATCAAAAAAGCCAATGTGTTGCGGCATATTCGGGTGCATATTGACACTGTTAGGTGGTATATAGTTGTTTATCTTCTCTAAACTTCTTGCATCATTCTATGTGTAGTTGTGAAGCAATATGGTGAGGTATAAAATGGTTTTTCTTTGATTTAGTACATTTCTTGGTGTATGTACATGGATAATAACTAGGAGCCCCTTAACTTTTAGGATTTTTTAATGTGTTTCTTTAATTAGATGTTGAATATTTCATAAAAATGATTTGAATTCATGAAATATTCTTGCAAATTACTCGTATTCATGAAATTATGGAGTGATACATGTTGAATCCATTGTGTCTTTATGTTACTTTGTTTGCTAAAAATACTATTAAGTTTGACCTTAGAAACCATAGGTCCCTTGCGACTAATAGCGAAATTTGCACAATGAACCCTGAGTGAAACTAGAGTGTTAGGACCTAGCATTCCAGAGCCTTAGGATAGCTAAGATCGTCTTTAATAAAAAAATATTAGTTATTCTTTCAAGATAGATAGATTCTTCTGTTCATCTGAGCAAAGATTTTATTTATGTGTTGGTGTGTGTAACATCCACATCAACAATATATATTGATTAAATCTTAAATTCAATGAATTATCAATTTAGGGTTTAAGTACCATAAATTGAAATTGATATATCGAATTTTATTTCAATATACCAATTTTATAGATCAACTAATATTTTATTGGTTGATCTATCAATTGATTTATTGATATCAGTTTTAATAATATCAATTTAATATCTTATTAATTATATCAATTGATATATCATCAATCAGTATAACTAATATTATCAATGGTATATTAATTGATAATATTGATAGTATTTTCTTTCAAGATGTTATGATATTTCTTGAAACATTTGTAAGAAATCAGAATTGTAGTAGACCACTTCGAGGGAGTTACCTCCAATAATCAAAAAATATGATATGATGATTTAGGATGAACATCTATCATTTATTTATAAGCTTAACCATGTAGGGACATACCCCTTCATCCTAGTAAATATTATTTAAGGTATTAACTAAAACTAATGTTAATGTTAAGCATACCACAAGTGCTTAACTCATTATACTTAGGAATATATATTATATTCTTAGAATATATGATATTAAGGTAGAATATTAGGGACCTAACATGCCCCTCCCTTTCAAAAAAACATTGTCCTCAATGCTTAGTAATTTTGGATGCTTTAGTATGAATTTTTCATCTTCCCATGTGGCATCTTCAATTGGCATATTCTTCCATTGGATTAGGAACTCAGAGATATCTCTATTTTGAAATTGTTTCACTCTTTTCTCAATAATTTTCTTAGGTTCTAAAATAAACTTTCCTTCTTCATCCAACTTTGGAAATTCTAACTAGACTAGAATATTGTTACCTATTATTTTCTTTAAACAAGAAACATGGAAGAAAAGTGAATTTTGGAAGATGGTGGAAGTTCTAACTATAAGCTACACTTCCTATTCGATGGATAAATACCTTAAAATTTAGGTGTGAGCTTCAAGATGTTATGTTTTTTATGATAAATTTGTTTATAAGGTTGTAATTGAAGAAATAATCAATCTCCCTCTTCAAAACTCCTCTCACTATGATGTTGAGTAGCTTGTTGTTTCATTCTATTTTGATCCATAACTAAATTATCCTTAAGGATTTATATTATTTCTTTTTGGTGTTGAATATGGTCCTCTACTGTATGAGCTTTAGAATGAGGTTGTAAATAAGAAGTAGTAGATGGTGGAGGGTAGCCATAAAGAGACTCAAATGGATTAATTTTAGTGGATGTGTGAAATAATGTGTTGTACTACCGCTTTTCCAATGATAGCCATTTGGACCATTGTATTTTTTTATCAAAGGTAAAACAACATATATATCCTTCTAAACATTTATTCACAATTTCTATTTGGCCATTTGATTGTGGATGATAAGAGGAACTATGTGCTAGTTTTGTACTCCATGCTGTAAATAAGTTTGTCCAAAACATGCTAGTAAAAGTAGGGTCACGATCACTCACTATGATTTTGAGAATTGCATGAAGTTTTTGTACATTTTCCATGAATATTTTGGCCAATGTACTTGTTTGAAATGGATGAGAGAGTCCACAGAAATATGCATGCTTGGTGAGTCTATCCACATCAACCAAAATTACATCATTATTAGATTTTGGTAGACCTATAATGATGTCCATTGATATTTCCTCCCAACGTTGCGTTGGAATGCCTAAAGGTTGTAAGAGGCCAGGAGTCTTTATTATTTCAACTTTATTTCTTTGGCATATTAAACATTCAACCAAAAATTTCTTGACATCTCTTTTTAAACCTTCCCAAAATAAATATTTCTTTATAAAATGATAGGTATTTAGAAATCTTGAATGTCCTCCTATTGGTGAGTAATGATTTTGAGATAGTATGTAGTCTTTTAAGTTAGAATTTTTACATAAAAATAATCTAACTTTGTACAATAATGAATCTTCTTTCCAAACATACTTATCGAAAGAAGATGGGTCATGTTGAAGTTTTAGAATGAGATCATGTATTTGAGGATCATTATTCCACTCTTTTCATGCAATTTCTAACCATTTTGGTTGTATTAAGGAAATGTAACAAATATTTGCTTCCTCTACTTCTTGTTGAGAAAGGGCATTGGCTATAATATTTTCTTTACCCTTTTATAAATGATTTCAAAGTCATATCATAACACCTTGGTAACCCTTTTTTTTGTTCTAATGATGATATTCATTATTCTAAAAAGTATTTTAGATTCTCATGATTATCTTGACTTTGAAATGCCTTCCCATTAGATATTGATGCCATTTTTTAATTGCATGAATAATGGCTGACATTTCCTTCTCATATGTGGGCCTTAGCAATTTTTTCCCCTTTGAGTTGTTGACTCTCAAATGCTAATGCATGACCTTCTTGAATTATTATGCCCCAATTCCATGTCCAAAAGCATCACATTCTATAAAAAAATGTTTTAGAGAAGTCTAGGGTAGCTAGTACTGAGGTTGAAGTGAGAGCTTCTTTTAGTTTTTGGAAGGCCTGAGTGGCTAGCTTTGACCATGAAAATGAATCCTTCTTTAAGAACATAGTTAAGGGTGATGCGATACGAGCATAATTAAGAATAAATTTTCTATAGTATTCCATTAGACCCATAAATCTTCCCAACCCTTTGATATTTTTCAGGTTTTGTCTATTCTTTTATTGCAATAATCTTCTTGGGGTCTACCTTAACACCATCATGTGACACCACATGTCCCAAGTATTCTATTTCTTTTACCTCAAAGACATATTTAGATTGCTTGGCATAGAGTTTATTGTCTTACAATACTTTAAATACCTTTTCTACATGTTACAAATTTTCTTCCCATGATTTACTATAAATAAGAATATCATCAAAGAAATCCACCACAAATTTGCGAAGAAATGGATGAAGTACTGAGTTCATGAGGCTTTAAAAATTTGATGGGGAATTAGTTAAACCAAATGGCATTACTAAGAATTCATAAAGTCCTTCATTTTTTCTAGAGGAAAATTTATGTATATTCTCTTCCTTCATACGAATTTGATGGAAACCTAGACACAAATCTAACTTAGTAAATAAAATTGCACCATTTAGTTCATCTAATAATTCATTAATAGTAGGAATAAGGAACTTATCCTTAAGAGTGAGCCTATTGAGTTCCCTATAATCGGGACACATTATCCATGATTCATCCTTCCTTTTAACCATAACCACTAGATATGAATAGGGACTTTTACTAGGATGAATAATTATTGAATCCAACATTTCCTTGACTATTTTTTAATTTATGTATTTTATTCATAAGGATAATTATAAGGTCTTATGTTAGGAGGAATACTTCCAAGAACTAATTCAATGGCACGATCATGGTCTATAATTGGAGGTTAACCCTTAGGTTCTATACAAATTTGTTAGTGTTTTTGAATTATCTCTTGAAGTTTTTGTGGATGTTGAATTTTCACATCTTGTGCTTCTATAAAATTTAGTTGTGCCACTAGACCATATGAACCTATCTTAATTAACTTTTCCATCCGATGGGAGCTAATAATTTGATTTGATGGTGATGTAACTCCTATAATTTTATAATTTTTTCCATTAGAGTTAAAAGTCATAAATAGTTCTTGAAAATTGAATGACATTGTTCCCAACTATTTAAGCCATTGTACTCCTAAAACTACATCCACTCCACCTATGGGAATAGAAAACATATATAATCTAGATGGTAATTTCCCATTGAAAGTTTTATATGATGGAACTTACTAGCACAAGGGAGTTGTTTCCCATCAACTATCATGACTTGAAAGTTAGAGACTGGATATACAAAATAATTAAGCTCATGATCTAATCTTCTATCAATAAAGTTATGTGTACTACTTGTATCAATTAAAACTATTACCTTTATTTTTTTATATAACCAAAAACCTTAAGTTTTTGTGGTGTTCTTGTTCCATTTAATGCATGCAATGATATAGTAACACTGTCTTCTTCCTCTAAATTTTCACTCTTTAGTTTCATATTTGGTTCTTCTATAGCTACTTCTTCCTCTTCTTCAACCTCATTCTCAATAATTATTAGTCTCTTCTCATTATTATCACATTTATGTCCCCTAGACCATTTGCTATCACAATGCTAACATAAACCCTTTTCTCTTTTCTCCGCCTCTTGTTGAGGAGAGAGCTTAGTTATTTGTTTTATGCTAAAAAGGTTAGCCCCATTTATGTTAGTAGGATTACTGATATTTTTATCTTTCCATGATACTATTTGGCATTGTGTTGATCTTTTTGTAGTGATATTTCTTTGCTCTATATGTAATGCTTGTTGCATTACCTTTCTAACTGTACAAGGTTCTAATAAACAAACATTGTTTTTAATTTTTCATTAAGTCCATTTATGTAGAGTTGTAGCCTTTGATACTGTGTCACATCTTGAGTTCAAATTACCAATCTTGTGTGTTCAACATTGTATTTTGTTACCCTATTTTTTAAATTTTTTTAAGTTGGCTAAAATAGCTCCCCTTCCATGGTTGCTCATAGTAGGCTACTAAGTCATTGGTAAATTCTCTCCAAATAATTAATTTCCCTTGTTTTTCACCCATCATCCAAATAATAATTAATTGATAAGGTTTAGATTCTAAATGTAGCGAGACTATGTCAACCATTGCATTATTTGATATATTATGAAGTTTAAAATATTTTTCCATGAGACTTATCCATGAAGTTACATATGTACCATCAAACTTATGTATATCTATTTTGGGTAGGTTTAATTTTGAACCTTGAAAAGATTGACTTATTTCTTGATGTATATTAGGGTTGTACACACCATGGTGGCTTTTTGAATTGCTTAATTCAGATAGTATTATTTTTTCAAACCTACATAACCCCTCATTTAAGGGTATTGTAAATGGGTCAAATAAGTTATTCTTAATGAAATGCACCACTTTTTCACAATCCAATAGGATTATTCCCTCAATTTTTGGTGGTTGACAATAAATATGGTCATTAGTTTCCTCCATAAAAGAGTCATCTAGTGCCAAAGATGACATGGATTCAAGTTTTGTTTTTTAAATTTTGAACCATAGATTCCTCTTTATTAATTAAGGGAGGATAATGTCTAGTGCGAGTTGTAACCATACAAATTTAGAACATATGTTAAGACTAGTTTTGAAATTTATGGTTTGACTAAACTTGACCACTAAATTAAAGATCTTATTTTATGTTCAACAAAAAATTACAAAGAATTAACCCTATCTAAATTCATATAATGTTTCCCAAAATATAATTTATTTTTTTAAATTCCAAAAATTATAGTCTATAGAACAAAATAATGAAAAAAATTGACTTAACCTTGACCACTAATTTAAAGAATTTATTGTATTTTTAGTAGTAAATTCTAAAGAACATACTCTATCTAATTTTTGATAAGCTTTCCAATTTTATTTCATTTTGGAAAATTGTGGCCTATGGAGAAAATTAATTAAAAAAATAAAATCACAGTAACTTTTATAAAACTTACCTTCAAAGCTTGAATTTTTTATGAGAACTTACTTGTGGGATACCTCAAAACCCAAAAAACTTAGGATCAAAATTCGTACTAGTTTGGAATATACGGTGGACACAAGAATGATGACCCAAATTGTAGCTCTAATATCACTTGTTATGATATTTTTTGAAATATTTGTAAAAAAATAAAATTATAGCAGACCACTTCAAGGGGGTTACCTCCAATAATTAGAAAATATGATATTAATTTTTTTTTTGGGAAAAAGGCATAAAGCCTATAATATATTATATATAAGAAAATATGGGATTACAATAACCAGAATTATATTATTGGCAACAATACATTAGTATGCAAATATAACAAAAACTATTAAAACAAGTAACATCAAGATTTTGATATGAACATTAAGGCCCGATAACAAAATTACACATTATGTGTAAATATTGTTTAGAGAGTATTGTAAATTGATAAAAAAATAACATTAGTAACTATTGTTTTCAGCTATCATTCTTCCATTAAGCCTGCAACATCCGGAATAGCCAAACCACTACTCCATTGACCATCATCCCTTTCCATAAAATTAGAATTTACAAACCCCTTGTTGTTTTGCTCCTCCATTGCATCAATGATACACTCGGGTATATCCTTGCACATAGATTGAACAAAAGTTGAATTTGTCTGAACCACTTCCACTTCCTTGTTTCCTTGTTCCATATCAGCTTCAACATTTTCTGGTGATTCTCCAATGTCACTTGAGAATGCAATTGCTCTCAGGCCATGACAAATATGATGGGACATAATGAAAGAAACTGGAAAATAATTTTCCTTGCATTTTTCAACCATTGCAGGGCCAAGAGTTTGGGCATGGGTGTTGAGAACCCTATACAAAGTCCATGGGTCATCATTATGAAGGCCCTTCTTTATGGCTGCATAAACTTCTCTATATGCAATTTTTTTCCTTACATAGCTCTTTGGAAATAGCCCTCCAATATAAGCCTTTCCTTTCATCAACTTGTATGTTTGAATGACTTGAAGGAGAAAATATGATATTAATTGAATAATTGATGATATAATGTTTTGGGAGGAACATCTCTCATTTATTTATAAGGTTAACCATCTAGGGACATACCCCTTCATCCTAATAAATATTATTCAAGGTATTAACTAAAACTAATGTTAATGTTAAGCATGTCACAAGTTCTTAACTCATTATACTTAAGAATATATATTATATTCTTAGGATATATGATATTAGGGTAGAATATTAGGGACCTAGTTCACAAGATACCATTCGTTTGAACACCATTTTCTATGTTGCCTTTTTATTGCCACACCTATTATCCATTAATCTGTTAATTTTGTAGATTAGGTATATTTGATTCAATTTTTAATTTAGCATTTAAGTATATGTATAATTTTTATCTATTGAAATCTATTTCAATATTACAATTGATACATCAATAAATATATCAAATCTATATTGGTTGATACTAATATATTATATAATCAATTGAAATAAATTTTGACAAATGGATTTTTTGTTTTATTTTAAAATGTTTCAACTGAAAATGTATTAGCCACATTGACACCATATGGTTTTGATTGAAATGTTTTTTGCCAAATTTTCCCAAGATAAAATGTTTTGATTGAAATAATTTTTTTATCTTAAAGTGCAACACAATTTTCTAAAATTTCACCCAAAAGTAAATGCTTATTTATTAAGTAAATGTGAAGAAGTTTAATTCCATACTTAGGTCTAAAAAAATGAATGTTGATGCACTAAAATTTGGATGTCTTGAGACTAGAAATCGAAGATCTTTGTAATTTCTTAAATACGATTTAAATATTTAATTTCGAGGGGTTGAATTTGTGGGTTTAGTTCACTTCCATGGTCACATATTTGAACTCCACTTATAGAAATGATTTGGTACAATGCACAACCTTGATTTTTGTTTCATTGAATTTATTGCTATCTACTCTACTATGAGGATCAACAATATTTAAGAATACATGTATTTAGAGGGTTATGAGATTGCTAGGAAACAAAGTATCCTAAGTCAACTCCAAGAAAATATTAGCTTTATTTTATAGTAGTGTGAATGATTGAATACAACAAGCTTAAATCATGAAAATTCTTTAGAATTATTATGCACATTTGAGGTCTTGTCCCAATGCTCTAATATAAGTGTTCCCATCATGTTTTTGTTGATGATTGATTGGATAATCATGAAGTGAGATCAAATATAAAAAGATAAGATAACCTCATAAATGAAAGTGATAAAATGCTTCTAAATGCAAATATATAACAATAAATTATTCAAATGTGTGTTTAGTTTTCTCTAGGGGAAATGTTTAGGTTTAGGATTAGGGGGAATGGTAAAATCAAGGTGGATATAATGAATGTATGGGATGAGTGCATGGATAGGGTTAATAGTCATGTCATCTAGGTGAAAATATCATGGTGTGAGTGTATATGGATAAGGTGGGGGAATAAGCATGTAGATATGTGTGTAATATGATGAGTAGGGGTATGAAAGAATGAGCCCAAATTTGCATATGAATGTTATTTAAAGTCAATATATAAATGTATTAAAGAATTCTCTCAAAATAGACATAGAAGCAAAAGAGAATTAACATAGGTATACAAATCTCACCGCCAAAAGAATAAAAACATATTTACATAAATTATATAACAAATTATAATTTTTTATTAAAAATATTTATAAAAAATTGTATAAAATTTCCAACTTAAATAAAATAATATTAGACAAATATCAGATAAACTTTGATGATAATGACGAGTGTCAATATCTTTTGAAATAAATTGATTTCAAACTCAACAAAATGAATAAACAATAAAATTAAGTTTGAGCATTATTTAAAAGGAATGTTTTTTAATTAAAAATTATATAAGGGTAAAATTACAAAGCTATGTCATACTTTTATAAAGGAAACGACCAACATTGATCCAAATTTTAAACTTGAATAACTAAAAAGTGATATATATGTTTTGAATTTTGAAATGATGTAAACTAATGAAATATTTATTTTTTAGTATATTTTATGTTTGCATTTTTTTTTTTTTAAATAAAAAATTATTTGAATATAGTTTTTTTTTAATAAATTATCACTATAATTTAGTTGTTGATAAAATGTTGAAAAATGAAGTTACGTGAGATGTCAACCTTTATATAGTAAATTTTTTTTGTGTATTTATAGCTTGAAACTTTAGGTCATGGATACATTTTTTCTAATTTTGATAAATATTTTTAAATAAATATTAAAATATGTGCATATTAAAACTTGTTTCCAGTCGACGTCAACTTTCATATAAATTATTTATCTAAAATAGAAAAAAATTATACCACCTTGATATAGATTCTTATATCTAGGGCATAATATTTTTTCAATTTTTTTTAATAAGTTTTACTATTTTTTCTTGACATGGTAATCAACCTAATGTTTTGTGATGATAACTTACATTTAGTAAAAATTAAAAGGAAAATATAAATAATAATTAAACTATTAAAATATATACATTTTTCCAAACTAAATTTATGGATCTAAAAAAGGGTATTTTTTATATTTTTAAAAGTAGTTTTTACACTAGTAGAAGTTGAAACATCAAGTTTTTCAAATAATTTTATCTTTTTTGGTAAATTGGACTTAAAGTGGTGCTAAATATGCATTTATCCAACAATTTTAGTTGAAAAAGTTGTGGACATATATAACCTAGCTAGAATGAATCTTACAAGATCATATGTATGACCAAAATTAATTTTTAGTTAAAATTACTTAAATTCACCTATGTTGATAAGTTGGCTGAAAGTGTGACACAACTTTGTGCGGATACCCATAAAACTCAATAAGAAAGATTAAAAAATTATTTATTTCATTATAATTCTACCCATTCCCATATAGAAGTTATAATAAAAATATATATTTGAAAAAATATATACACATTACTATCTTTTCAATACTATATCAATTGATATTAATCGATAATAAATCAATTGATATATTAATTAGTTAATATATCAATTAATAATATTAATATATCATTTAATATATGATAGAATGATAGTTCAAAATTAGGATAAATAATGAGAAAATTTTACCATATAATAACTGAATTTTACTTTGGTCTACATGTCAATTTGGGGTTATAAAATTGTCAAAGGCATAGTGGTTATATGCACAAGGGTTGTAGGTAGTCAGTTGAGTGTGGATGAAATGTAACTAAAAAATTTAAAAATACTCATTTAAACTGCTACAATAATTTGGTACACTGCTAAAAATTGCAACAACAATTATGTTAAAAACTATTCTAAAAAATGTGTTGGTTGCTATAAGGCATGCGTAGGATCATGATGAGCCAAAAAGTGGCAACAACAAAAAAAACATGTTTTTACTTCGCCAAAATCATGAAACACAAAGTTAAC
This sequence comes from Sequoiadendron giganteum, assembly GCA_007115665.2. Lineage (NCBI taxonomy): Eukaryota > Viridiplantae > Streptophyta > Pinopsida > Cupressales > Cupressaceae > Sequoiadendron > Sequoiadendron giganteum. The sequence goes on from CM021101.1 coordinate 769,898,001, forward strand.
TCTTTTTATGGGTTGGATAAAATTTGATTTTTGTTTGGTAATACCTGTATACACCTAAAATTGGTCTGAATAATCTAATTAATTAAATATGAGTTTTTTAATTAATAAATATTTTAATTCCTCTACTTATAAATAAATTCTAAATTTATTATATAGTTCACATTTTCTAATTCTTCTTATCTTAAATCGTATTCTTCCATTTTAATTAAATAAAAAAATTCAAATAGTTTGTTTTATTTAATCAATATCTCCTTACTAAATTTGAATAATTCCAAATTTGAATTTAGTCACATGTCTATAAATTTTCTTCTTTCCACCTCATCATGTGTCTCAACAAATTGGAATATGTCAACTAATTAATTCAACATTATCTTCAACAAATTTTGAAACAAACTTGAAACACTTGGCTCTCTTCCTCTATTTATTCTTCCTCACACTTGGCAAAATGTTTTACTAAAGGGAATACTCTCCATGATTCTCTCCAACCTCTTCATTCTCCATCGTCGATTCCTCCAGATCAAATCTAGACCATTGGTTGCTGCCACATCATTTTATGCTTTGGAAAATCTATAAATACAACCTCATTTTATAACAAATGAATCCTAATTTTGAGCAAGTATACTCTACAAAATTTTCATTAGAGCACTTTAGCATTAGAGAATTTGAGCATTTAGAAAATAGCATATAGAAGTATATTAGTTTAGAATCATGGCTTCACCATTAGCTGCATTTTGATTTCTGTAGTTTCATTACATCACTAGCATAACATCTTCATACAACAACACCATTACCATAGTATCACATCATATAGTTTATCAATGATCATGTAGGAATAGATTTACTGTATTTCCAACATCTAGTTCTTCAAGTTGTCATTCTAATAGTCATAGTGCATACACAATATGAGAGCCATTGTGATTTAATGAATCCTTGAGGATAGAGAACAATGGGACGGTTTTAGAGAGTATTTGTTTCAATTCAATTAAATTGTTATCTAGATTCTCTAATATAATGTTTCATTGATTGTGTGTTGTTATTTACTTATTCACATATTTTTCACACATAAATTTGGCACATGTGAATAAGTAAATAACAACACAATACCAAACCAAAATAGATATCCATTTCCCACAATTATTTTCGTCAATTTTATGTTTTCAAAATGGATATCCATTTTGCATGCAAAACAAATATCTATTTTGAAAAGAAAAAAGAAAGATATCTATTTTGAGAGAAAAATGGATATCTATTTCCCACAAGTATTTTAATTACTTTTATGTTTCCAAAATGGATATTCGTTTTGAAAAGCACACTTCAGTAAAATGGGCATAACTTTTGTGTTACTTATAGAAATTTTGATTTTTTACATGTGTTGGACAGGTGATTTAGAGATATAGACAATGGGTTAGATAATTTTGATAGATTGTGCACACCAAAAATTAATTATAATCATTTTAATTTCCTCAAATTTTAAAATTTTAAATGCTCATAATTCTTGCATATGATGTCTTTTTTTTCATGATTCTTTTTGTAATAATCATCCCAAAAGACTTGAAACATTAAAGAAGTAATAAATAATGAAACATTTAGATTATTTTACTAAGGAGAGTACATTTTTTCATAAATTGTCATAGAAGGCCTCCTTGTTGTCTTTGATCCTATACACACCTTTGCCCAAGTTGAGCTAGGAGAACATGTCTCTCTCTCTCTCTCATTCTCTCTCTCCCTCTCTCCCTCTATCTATTTAGCTATCTCTCCCTCTTTCCCCCTCTCCTTCATTATCCCTCTCTACCTATCCCTTTTCCCTTACTCTACATCTATCTATATATCTCCTCTCTCTCTCTCTCTCTCTCTCTCTCTCTCTCTCTCCCTCTCTACCTAGCTCCATCCCTTTCTCTTCCCCTCTATCTTTCCCATGTTATATATCTCTACATATTTCTCCCTCTGTCTATCGCTATCTCTCCATGTATCCATCTATCTATATCACTCCCTCTTTCTATATCTCTATACTTCTCTCTCTCTCTCTCTATTTCTCTCCCTCCCTCCCTCTATTTATATAATCTCACTCTCCATAAATTTATCTCCATATCCTTCTCTCACTCATACACACACACATCCTATTGCTCCCCCTTTCTCTATCTCTCTATATATCCCCCTCACTCTATCTCTCTCTCTCTCCCTATCTCTCTATTACTTGTCTCTATCACATCCTTTCTCTCTCACTCTTGCATCCTCTGTATATATCTCCCTATCCGTCTCTTTATCTCTATCTATCTCATTATCTCTACCTCTCTCTATTATTAGTTATCTCTCTCTCTCTATCCCTTTCTATCTATATCTTTCTCTACCTCTATCTCCCTATCTCTCTACCTCTCTCCTATCCCTCTTTATCTCTCTATATCTCCCTCTATCATTATCTCTCCCTCTCCCTCTATATATTAATCTATCTCTCTCCCTTTTCATCTCTCTCAATCTCTCTACCTATATATCTCTTTTTCTATACCTCTATATATTTGTCTACCCCCTCTTTATCTATCCCCCACTCTCCCTCCCTCATCTATCTCCTCCCTCTCTATATCCCCCTCTTCATCTTTCTCTTTATCTCTCCCCCTCTATCTCTATTTCTCTCTCTCCATATTCCTCTATATATCTATCTCCCCCTCTCTATTCTTAACTTCCTATCTCTCTATATATGTATCTCTCCATTTACTTCTCTTTATCTATATATTTATTGTATTTATCCCTCTATCTTCCTCTCTACCTTTCTATAGAAAGAGAGAGGGTGAGTGGAGATAGAGAGAAGTAGAAAGTGAAGGTTAGAGAGGTAGAGAGGAGAGAGAGATACAAGAGATATATAAAGGGAGTGAGATTGGGAGAGAGGGAGTGATGGAGTGAGAGGTAGGTAGAGAGGAAAAGACATAGAGGGGAGATAGATAGAAGTAGAGAAAGGTAGGATGGGAGGGATATACGTAGAGGTAGGTAGAAATAGAGGAATATGGAGATGGGATATAAAGAGAATTAGAGAGAGAGAGAGAAGGGGGATACATAAAGAAGTATAGAGGAAATGGGAGAGGGAAGCATAGAGAGAGGTAAGGTGGGAAGGATAAAGTGAGAGGTAGGTAGAGAGAGGGTGAGGGGAGATAGAGAGAAGTAAAGAGGGAAGGGGAGAGATAGGTATAGAGAGAGGGAGAGGGATAGAGAGATATGGAGAGAGAGATGGAAGGAGGGAGAGATGGAGGGAGAGTTAGGGTGAGAGGGATAGAGAGAAAAATAGTTAGAGAGAGAGGGTGAGTGGAGATAGAGAGAAGTAGAGAGGGAAGGTGAGAGAGAGGTAGAGAGGAGAGAGAGGGTGTAGAGAGATATAGAGAGATAGAGTAGGGGAATGAGGGAGGGATGGAATGAGAGGTAGGTAGAGAAATAGAGATGGGAGATAGATAGAAGTAAAGAGGGATAAAGGAAGGAAGAGGTAGAGATAAAGAGGTAGGGTGGACGGGATATAGGGAGAGGTAGGTAGACAAAGAGGAAGATGGAGATGAGAGATAAAGATAAGTAGAGACATAGAGAGAGAGGTAATGTGGTCACCCTCCATCTCTCTACCTACATCTCCTATCCCTCCCACCTTACCTCTCTCTTTGTCTCTACTTCTATTTATCGATAACCATATACATCTTCCTCTCTATCTACCTACCTCTCCCTATATCCCTCCCACCCTATCTCTCTATCTCTACCTCTCCCTCCCCACTCCCTCCCTCCCTCCCTCTCTACTTCTCTATATATCCCCTCTTCATTTATCTCTACCTACCTCTCACTCTATCCATCCCTCATTCCCCTTCTCTCCCTTTATACATTTCTCTATATCTCTTTTCACCATCTCTCTCCTCTCTACCTTTCTCCCACCTTTCCTCTCTACTTCTCTATATCTCCACTCACCATATCTCTCTACCTAATTCCCCCTCTATCTTTCCCACCATACCTCTCTGATTACCTACTAATCCCTCTATCTCTCCCTCCTTCACTCTCTCTCTCTCTCCCTCTCCTTGTACCTCTCTCTCCCCTTACCTCTCTACTTTTCTCTATCTCCCCTCACCCTCTCTCTCTACCTACCTCTCACTCTATCTTTCCCACCTTACCTCTCTCTTCCATTCTCTTTGTATTTCTCTCTATATACCCTCACCCTCCCTCTCTCTACCTACCTCTCCCTCTATCCCTCTCACCTTACGTATCTCTCTTTATCTCTACTTCTCTTTATTTCCCATCTCCATATTCCTCTCTATCTACCTACCTCTCTATCTCTACCTCTCCCTTCCTCCCTCTCTACTTCTCTCTATCTCCCCTCTCTGTATGTCACTTTACCTACCTATCACTCCATCCCTCCCTCATTCATCTTCTCCATCCCTTTAGATATATCTCTTTTCTCTCTCTTCTTTCTACCTCTTTTACTTTCCATCTCTGATTCCCTCTATCTTCCTCTCTCACATTCCCTCTCTACTATTTTCAAGAGTGATAGGGAGAGAGGGAGAGAGGAGAGGGAGGGGAGAGAGAGGGAGAAAGAGGGAGGGGAGAGGGAGAGATATTGGAGAGGGATAAATAGATAAATATATATAAAAAGAGGGAGAGGTGGAGAGGGAGAGATGAAAAATAAATCCAAAAGGTACACATATATTGAAAAATTGGAAATATAAATGATGTATCAAATGTGAAAATGAAACTCTAATGTGTTTTCCAAGGATGGATAAGGTAAGTAAAATTGATTTCACAATCAAGATAATAGAGAAAGATGTAACAATATAAAATCAATGAAGAATTGGTCATGCAAAGAGTTTCAAATATAAAATTGAGATGTAAATATCATAAAAGTATAGATCTAAGAAACCCTAATATGAATAAGAAACCATAGAAGAAGACTAGAGTGTATAGGATTTATTGGATTTAATAAAATACAAAGATGTCTAAAGAGGGACAAAGAGGAAATTGAGGGATAGGTAGAGAGAGAGAGAGAGAGAGAGAGAGAGAGAGAGAGAGAGAGAGAGAGAGAGAGAGAGAGAGAGAGAGAGAGAGAGAGAGAGGAGAGGGAGAGAGAGAGAGAGAGAGAGAGAGAGAGAGAGAGAGAGAGAGAGAGATTGTTAGCAATTACAGGCATGGATAGAGGATTCAAGCTACCAATTAAATACAAATTTTAATTACATAGCAGAATAAAAAAAAGGAATAAACAATTCACAAAAAATATAAAGGTGAAAGACAACACAAGTTTTAACATGGTTCATCCAGTTCTTGGGCTACATCCACAAAAAATAGTTCCTTTTATTAATAACTTCCAACAAATAACATTTACAATAAACCCACAGTAATAGAGCTGCAAATTGCAACAATCATTTGAAACAATATCCATTGCTCTATAATTTCGTGCACAGTGCTATGTGTGCCTAACACAACCTACATTAAAAAATCTATCACCAAAATCATGACCTATACAATCTCCCTACTTCAAATGCTCTGCAACAATCAAAACAAAAAACCACGTGACTGCTCATTTCTCATGCGTGCCATGTTATATAGCCCGTTCAATTCATGACTCATGGAATTCTCCAACATGCAATAATAACTGTTCATTTTTGGGCGGTTTTACAACTATTATAATTGAAATTAAAATACAAACAAGCAACAATTTATTTATTAATTTGGGGGAAACACAACAAATAAAGTGGGGAAAATTAAAACAAGTCTGATCAGGCTCCACATAACAACATAGATAAGTCTAGATAGAGCTCAATAGATTGATAGAGAGGTCTAAAGAGGGAAAAAGAGAGAGGGGGGGAGGGAGAGAGACAGGTGGAGATATAGGTCTAGAGCTTAGGGGGAGAGAGTAAAATGTAGTGGTAGAGAAAGGGATAAAGAGATATGATGATTTATGAAGATTTATTCATATCCTTACTACACAAAATATAAATATTTCATTATTTATTAATCCTCTAATGTTTTAAGTATTTTGAGATGATTGGTATAAAAAAAATGAAAAAGAGACTTTGTATGTGAAAGTAGTGAGCATTCGATGTTTCAAAAATGAAATATGAAGTTTAAATGATTATAATTAATTTTTATGTATAATCTAGAAACACTACCTAGTCTATTGTGTAGATCTCTGAATCACCTTTCCAATGCCTATAAAAAATCAAAATTTTGCTAAGAAACGCAAAAGTTATGCCCATTTTACTGAAGAGGGCTTTTGGCTTTTCAAAACAGATATCCGTTTTGAAAAGCCCAAAATAGATATCCATTTTGAAAATCCCAAAAAAAATATCTATTTTGTTTTTCAAAATGGATATTCATCTTGAAGACATAAAAATGGGTACCCATTTCTAAAAAATGCATATTTGTTTTGTTTTTCAAAATGGATATTTATTTTTAAGACATAAAAACGGGTACCTAAAAAAACATATATCCATTTTTTCACATGATTTTTTTCCTCCATTTTTTCCTCGAGATATCTTTGAGATTTGGCTTGTGGGTGTCAAACCTGAAAAGTAAACTACCCCACTGTGTTTAGAGGTTTCATCATCTTTTCAAAACTTCACCCTCCGTGCTAATGACTTAATCCGAATTTAATGAAATAAAAAGGGTTTATTTAGTAAATTGTCAACATTCTACCAATATAAGATATGCTTTATTTTGAATTTAATAGATAATTATTATTAATTTTTTACATGCATTATGTGTAAAGTCCTGATTGATAGGTTGTTTGAAAAACATCTATAATTTTTAAATGGTTATGTACATTTTTTAAATCTGAAAGATGTGTCACACTCTATGCTTCACAAACTATAGCTTAAGGGTGATCCCACAATAGTGGGTTACACTTTTTAGCCAAACTTGACATTGGACTAAACTTTTTTAACTAAATCTTCACTTTCAGATACCTATAGTTGCTAAACCATGAGGGATTTGAAGATGATGCAAATTAGTGATTTGTGACATTTTGTCTATATTCTAAATATATATTTTTATTTTTTTTGGAATCAAATTGCATTTCTCTTTCCATCTCCTTCGATAACTAGTTTTTAACAATAAACACCATTTTTAAAGAGTGATGTTTACTCTATAACACAACTTTTTTCTATGAAGGATAAAATTCTATTTTTTTTGAATTTAGATTTTTAACTACAATATCTAGCTTCTCCATTTGGTTTCATAGTGTTATATTGAATTTTTTTACTAATTAAGTTTTGAAGTCAAACTAATTATAATTTAGACATAGGTTTACTGTATAACACATAAAAAAAATTGTATGTATTGAAATTCGTTTTTTTTGGATCAAGGACAATAATACCAAAAGCATAGATATTTTCAGATTTTTTTTTGGTAATCTACTATTTTTTCATGTGTACGGAACAAAGAGTTTGATTTTCGGTGAAAATCCTACATTCACAAGAAATAAAAAAATATAATAATCAAATTAAATATATTTAAAATTATACTTTTTGGGAAGCTTATAATAAGGACTACATACTTAAAAAACATAAATTTTAAATGAATTCATTTGATCCCCCCAAAGGTAAATTAAAAGTGGTTTTTTATTAGCATTTTGATAGGTGTGGAGGAGACTCCATTATATGTATGTTTTAAAACTATTGGGGTTCTATCCAAGGGGGTTTGAACAAACCATATTCAATTAAAATCCTTTAAATGAAACCTTTTTAAGGCTTAAATCATTATATTTTCTAAAAATACGTGATTTTAACAAAAATTAGGATGTCCCAAAAAGTGTAACCCATTATTGTGGTAACACCCTTAAAGAAAAATAATTTATTAAATTTTTGACCCAGCTAAGGTGGTCGGACAAATGGTTTTTAATATTTTTTAAAAGTAATACTAAAAAAATCAAAACTAATTATGTAATTGCAAAAAAATTACCAAAAATATGCATCACATCTGAGCAAGTGCATGTTGATGTTATTAGCAGCATTGGGCTGCTTCTTCCAGCGATCACATTAAGTTGTAATAAATTAAATGATAGCCTATGACTATTTAATTTATACTCATTTGATTTAAATGGATAAGGCCGACCTTCCTTGATATTATTTTGTAATTTATTATTTTCAAGAGAGGTCGACCTCCTTGAAGAGTCACACCTTATTTTGTATAAATACAAGGTGATGTTTGTTCATTTCTTCAATCAAGCTCATTCAGCATAATTCACATTCCAAGCAGAAGTTTGCACTTGAGCAACACCGCTTCATCTTGCAGCAATAGGCCAATTTCAAGGAGAAGCATATTCAATTGTATCTTTGCATCTAGGAGAGGTGCTATTATTCATTGTATCAAATTCGGCCATGAGCTGGGCCTGAGTTGTAAGAAAATTTCTGCTCTTATTCCTTCATTATATAAGAGACATATTTGTTGGGATTTTCTCCCTCAAGAGGAGGGTTTTCCTAGGGTATCTAGTTGTGTTTATTGTCTTATGTGTTGCATTTTTTGAGTGCTTTCAGTTGTATTATCTGATCATTAAAACACTAACATGATATCAGAGCGGGTTTGAAGAAGATCGTGATCAGATCTATTTTGCAGCATTCTCCCTAATCTCTTTTTATGTCTATCTCTATTTAGTCAAGATGGTAAATGGTCTAAATGTTGAGGATAGACTCGAGGGAGCTTCCAACTACACATCATGGAGGTTCAGAATCATGCTCACCTTGGAAGAGAATGATTTGGCTGAGTTTGTGGAAACCAAAGTTCCCGAACCAGAGGAAGAAGAAGAGAAGTTGCAGTGGAGGAAGAAAGACATCAAGGCAAAGAAGATGTTGGTTGATTCTGTCAAAGATCATATTATTCCGATTATCTCCAAGCTAAAGACGACAAGGGAAATGTTCAAAACATTGGAAGAGATGTACGGAATCAACAACACCAGTCGGGCACTTGCATTGAAGCAACAACTACACCATGTGAAGATGGTGAAAGGAGAAACATTGATTGCTTATTTCATGAGGATTTCAGAATTGAGAGACCAAATCTCTACAATTAGTCACATAATTGATGGCAAAGACTTGACCATGCTTGCCCTCAATGGTCTTTTGTTATCATGGGGGTCCTATATTTAGGGAATCAATGCAAGATCTAAACTTCCCAAGTTTGATCCGTTGAGGTCCGATTTCATTCAAGAGGAGTCAAGGTTGGCGACTAGAGGCATAGGTCAAAGTTCAACTAATGAAGATATTCATGTTCTCGCCTCTCACTCAATGAAGAAGAAAGGAAGAGATGAGAAGAAAGGATTCTTCAAGAGGAATCGAGATAATGGAAATGATGGTGCTCTCGTATTGAAGAAGAAGAGAGACTTATCCAAAGTCCAATATTTCCGATGTGACAAGTATGGTCACTTTGCAAAGGAATGTCCTTCTAGGCCTAAGCAATAGGTTGTCATTGCAAATGTTGAAGAAATCTCTCCGCAAAAGGACTCAAGTGAATATCTGTTATATTCAGCCTTGTCAAGAAATGTAACCACCGACACCAACACTTGGTTGATAGATAGTGGTGCCTCTCACCACATCACTGGATTTAGGGAGCATCTATCTAATTTGATTAAGACAGATTCCAGTGAACAAGTCATTATTGGAGATGGTGCTAGTTACTTTTTGAAAGGAGTTGGGAACTCCTCTCTTCACTTAGATTCCAACATTTCTTTGGAGTTAAATGATGTGCTATTTGTGCCAGGCATAAAGAGAAACCTTGTTTCCATCTTAACCTTGGAAGACAAGGGTTATCGAGTTGTCTTTTCAGAAGGAAAAGTTCTTGTATGGGCAAAGAACTCCAACATCAAGTCTTCTCGAGTAATTGGAGTTAGACATGAGTGTCTCTACAGGCTATGCACTCGCCCCCTTCAGGCTCTAGTGCATGATTCTTCTAATGTGTATGAACTTTGGCATCGAAGATTGGCTCACATTCACTTACGAGCGTTACCTATCATGGAGAAGATGGTCATCGACCTTCCAAAATTCAACTAGGAACATGAAGGTACATGCAAAGGTTGCGCCTTAGGTAAGAATACAAAAGGTACATTTCATAGTCGAGAAAGTAGATCTAAATGTATTCTTGATCTCATTCATTTTGATTTATGTGGTCTAATGTCTATTGCATCTTCGATTGGTTTCTTGTATTACATTATTTTTATTGATGACAACTCTAGAAAGACTTGGATTTATTTCTTGAGATCTAAAGAATCTGAGGAGGTATTAGAAAGATTTAGAGAATTCAAAGCTCAGGTGGAGAATTTGTCTGGAAAAAGGATCAAGGTCTTGAGGTTTGATAACGAAGGAGAATACACTCCTAGTATTTTTCGTAACTTTTGCCTTGAAGTAGGGATTAAGAGGGAGCTTAGTGTTCCTTATAATCCTCAACAAAACGATGTTGGGAAGAGAAAGAACAAATCTATCATGGAAGTAGTCAAAGCCATGATTCATGACCAAGACCTACAAATCTCCCTTTGGGCTGAGGCATCTAGGACAACCGTCTATGTTCATAATAGAAATCCCCACAAAATCTTGGAGAATATAACTCTGGAAGAAGCATTCTCAGGGGTGAAGCCTGAAGTTAGTCATTTGAGGATCTTTGGGTGTCCAGTGCATGTTCATATACCTAAGGAAAAGAGGACAAAGTTGGAGCCTTCTGGCAAGAAGGGAATTTTGGAAAAAGCCTACAGAATCTACATTTCGGGTCAGAAGACTATTGAGATCAGTAGAGATGTCACATTTGAGGAAGATGTTGCATTTAGAAGATCCAAGAGCACTCATGTGGAGATCGATGAAGAAGAGCCTCCTCAGGATATGGAAATTGACCATATTCCTGAGAATTAGAGGGAGGTTCCAAAACCTAAAGAAGATGATGATCCAACTGAACCCTTGGAGCCTACCGATGGGCCTACATATATTGTGATTGGAAGGAAGAGACCTCTTTGGGCCAGGAAAATAATGCAAGAGGCAAAACGTTTTGCAGCCTCAAGAGGAACTTTCAGAGAAAGTAAGAGACCTAATAAGTTCTATGTTTATGTAGTGCTGATGAGTCAGATCATTGAGTCAGATCCTTCAAGTGTTGAAGAAGCTTCTAGTCAACAGGTTTGGAAAGATGCTATGACTGAAGAGTATCAGTCCATACTTAAGAATGATGTTTGGGACATAGTTCCTAGACCCGAAGAAAAATTTGTGGTGTCTTCTAAATGGCTCTTCAAGATCAAGCATGCGGCTGATGGGAGCATTGAGAAGTACAAGGTAAGATTCGTGGCTAGAGGATTCTCACAAAAAGAGGGATTTGACTATGAAGAAACCTTTGCTCTTGTGGCTCATTATACTTCTGTTAGGACCATTATTGCTATTGCAACATCTAGAGGATGGAAGGTTCACCAAATAAATGTAAAGAAAACCTTTCTAAATGGTGTCATAGAAGAAGAGGTTTACATTGAGCAACCTGATGGATTTGAGGTACATGGGAAGGAGTCTCATGTTTACAGGCTAAAGAAGGCCTTGTATGGTCTTAAGCAGGCTCCTCATGCTTGGTATGAAAGGATTGATCGTTACCTATTGAGTTTGGGTTTCTCAAAGAATGATGTAGATTCTAATCTCTACTTTAAGGTAATAAATGGTGAAGCCTTGATTTTGGTTTTGTATGTTGATGATTTGATTATCACTAGAGAAGAACACCTAATTCTAAAATGTAAGGAGTTAGCTTATGAGTTTGAGATGAAGAATCTTGCTCTCATGCATTACTTTCTTGGCTTCGAAGTTTGGAAAAATCCAGATGAGATGATTCTAAGTCAAGGCAAGCATACTATTGACATTCTGAAGAGGTTTGGTATGATTGATTGCAAAACTATGTCTACACCTATGGAGAAAAACTTACATAAGTTGAAGGAGGTTGCAGCTAGTTCAGAACTGGTGGATTCTACTATGTATATGCAACTGATTGGTTCATTGATGTATCTAGTTAATACTATACCTGATATCTCTTATATAGTGAGTGCACTTAGTCTGTTTATGTGTGAACCAAGGCAAATACATCTTGTTGTAGCTAAACATATCTTGAGATACTTGCGTGGCACAATTGGATATGAATTAAGACAATCTATAGGTGTGGATTTGGAGCTGCATGGTTTTACTGATTTTGATTGGGCATGATGTGTCACTGATCGAAAGAGAAACTCTGGTTGTTGCTTTAGTTTGGGATCTGCTATGATATCTTGGTGCAATAGGAAGCAACCCTCAATAGCATTGAGTACAACAGAGGCAGAGTACATTTCAACTTGTGTAGCAGCTCGTGAAGTTGTGTGGCTTTGTAAGTTCCTTGCAAGATTGTTTGGATAATCAATGGAGCCCACTATCATTCATTGTGATAACCAAAGCTGTGTGAAGCTTTCTATCAATCCAATGTTTCATGGCAGAACAAAGAATGTTGAGATCAAGTACCATTATATATGAGATATGGTATTGAGGAAAGCTATATAGTTGAGGTATATCAACACTGATGAGCAAACAACAAACATTCTCACCAAGCCCCTCTCTAGGATAAAGTTTGTGTACTTTCGAGAAAAGATTGGTATGGTGGAGAATGCAGCCTTGATTAAGAAGGAGTCTCAATATCAGTGATCCTCTTTAATGATTTCTTCTCTGTGAGAGAAGTTCGAGGTGAAATCCCTTGGAAATGAGTTCTTCTTTGAGAGAAGTTCGAGGTGAAATCCCTTGGCTACGAGTTCTTCTCTCAAAAGAAGTTTGAGGTGAAATTCCTTGTTTCCACCCTCTGGGAGAGCCATGGTGGATGTCACGTGTGTGACTCCATGACAACATCACGTGAGGGAGTCCGTGATGATTTTATTGTACTTGTATTTCACCCTCTAGGAGAGCCATGGTGAAAGCCACAGTGAGGTGACAGCATCACATTGAGTGATGAGCACTTATACATACCATCTATGGAGGTAGCCATGATGGTTGATATCACGATGAGGTGATATTATTTCACAATGAGGTGACAAGTGTTTTTCACATAGGATGTGACTACATTGATCAACATCACGATGAGGTGATATGTTTTGTGCAACTAGAAGTATCATCCCTAGCTGAGAGGGAGTGTTGATGTTATTAGCAGCACCAGGCTGCTTCTTCCTGTGATCACATTAAGTTGTAATAAATTAAATGATAGCCTATGTCTATTTAATTTATACTCATTTGATTTAAATGGATGAGGCCGACCTTGATATTATTTTGTAATTTATTATTTTCAAGAGAGGCCAACCTCCTTGAAGAGTCACCTTATTTTGTGTAAATACAAGGTGATGTTTGTTCATTTCTTCAATCAAGTTCATTCAACATAATTCACATTCCAAGCAGAAGTTTGCACTTGAGCAACAATGCATCATCTTGCAGCAATAGGTCGATTTCAAGGAGAAGCATATTTGATTGTATCTTTGCATCTAGGAGAGGTGCTATTATTCATTGTATCAAATTCGGCCATGAGCTGGGCCTGAGTTGTAAGCAAATTTCTGCTCTCATTCCTTCATTATATAAGAGACATATTTGCTGGGTTTTTCTCCCTCAAGAGGAGGGTTTTCCCAAGGTATCTTGTTGTGTTTATTGTCTTATGTGTTGCATTTTCTAAGTGCTTTTAGTTGTATCATATGATCATTAAAACACTAACAGTGCCCTCTACTTATATTGAAAGATTAAAAAGTATTTATTTTTTCTCATACTTAGGTTGGCTAGACAAACACATGCTTTTTATTTTTTCTTCATAATTTGAAGTACTATTGCATTGAAATTTCAATTTTTCACCAAATAAAATTTACTTTTTTCCAATAAAAACCTAGTATCCTATAAACTAAATTTGATTTTCTACAAATTTTATTCCTACATATTTTCCAAATTATATCAATAACCTATTCAAGTTATTATATGAATTAAATCTTAAGTTTGTTTTTCCGTATTTTCATTGCCACGTAAAGGCCCTATTTTTCCCATCATGATCATGTGCTAACCCTACAGGAATAGTGCAGACTTCTACAAGAATTGTGTAGAAATGATTTAAATCGATTTACCATAAGAATAAATATAAAATATATATTTCTAAAAACTTTCTTATATAGGTTACTTATCATCACACTTCACATATTAGAACAAATACAATCATTTTAATTTACGCATCATAATATACAAGACTAAAATAAAATGAAATCATGAAAGAAAACACACAAAATCAATAACAAAAAATAACATCACTTCTATTTCATGAGAGTGGGCCCTCCTCTCAATCCATAAGGTGGTTGAAGCTCTCTGCTCAAAACTCAGATCATGCACAACATGTATTTATTTCAAAGAAACATATGGGTAAGTGCACCAATTTGTGACACAATTTTGGTTCTTAAGATGCCACTTTTTTTTTTTTTTTTAAATTAGCAAAATTTGATTTGCACAAGAAAATGAAGATAGTTACACTCAAAATTTTAAGATGCAATAAGAACAAAAGTTGAAGTGCTCCAAGTCTAGTTTCTAAGCTACTATTTTTTTTGAAATTAATGAAGATTAAGGGTTTCAAAAAGGGAGGGGGCAGGGGAAACATGTCCTATTTTTATAAAAAAAAATAGCCTAGCTCCTGAGGGATCCCCCCTTTTTGATTAACCTTTTTTTAGAATTTCAAAAATCCCAACTATGAGAAATTAGCTAACACCATGCAATTTATCCTTGTTCTTTCAGATAATTTTTTTAATGAATATATAATATTTAATGAATTTTCAAAGTGGACACATCTTGAAAAGCTGAAATTTGAGCGTGCTCCCCCCTAATTGTTTTGAAAACTAATCGAAAATTGATTTTTTTCATGTGTAGAATGAAGTCTAGTTTCAAAAAATGTAATTTGTTTCACGTTTCGATGAACGAGTAAAAATCTATCCTAAAACTAACACATGTTGTTTTTTGACCAAAAACGAAGGCATTTACAAAAGGATTCATGGATCAAAATCGTAACTAAATGAAAATGATTTTTTTTATATATTTAGATAGCTAAGAGAGAGGTTAATGCTATCACAGTTTTTTTATATAGTTGTATTGAAAGACGTGCAAATGAGACAGGGAGCATGGACGAAAATATGAGGAAATTTAGAAAATCTTGTCAATTAACACATCCAAAGCAGGTCATTTGGTGAGTGCCATATTTGGCGCTCACCAAATGGCACATCACATTTGGTGAGCACCAAATTTGGCGTGCACCAAATGTGATGTGTCATTTGGCGAGCACCAAATTTTGCACTTGCCAAATTACCTGCTTTGCACAAAACTTGAATTTCCCCTCTCTTTGGTCAACAACTTTGATAATGCTTAGAGTGCACAGTTTATGATCGTAGATGGATAGTTGAGGTTTTACCTTTCATACACTCTCTAATTTGTTACCCTAATTGGATAACTCTTTATCCCTCTGAAGTCTATCTCTCTCTCAGGTCTCACTCCCCCCCACATGACCTAGACTACTCTCTCAGGTCTCTTTCCCTTCCACATAGGTACCTAAATAAATCTATCTCACTCCAACCCCCTTTCTCACTCTCCCTCTCTCTCTCTCTCTCTCCCTCTTTGGTCTTTTTGTCTCTCTCACTCCATCTCCCTCTCTTAGGTCATTATCTTTCTCTCTCTCTCTCTCTCTCTCTCAAGTCTCTCCCTCCTACCCCCTCTTCCTCTCTTAGGTCTATCACTCACTCCGTCTATCTCTCCCATTCCCTCTCTCTCACTCACTGTATCTCTCTCCCTCTTTCTCTCACTCTCTCTCGGGTATCTCCATCCCCCCTATCTCTCTCTCTCACACACACACACTCCCTCTCTCTTTCTCTCTCACACACACACACACTCCCTCTCTCTCCCGCTCCCTCTCTCTCACTCCCTCTATCTCTCTCCCACCCTCTCTCACTCTGTCTCTCTCCCTCTCTCTCAGGTTCCTCCCTCCCACCCCCTCTCCCTCTCTCTCTCTCAAGTATCTTTGTCCTACCCCCTCTCCTTCTCTCTCTTTTTCAAGTCTCTCCCTCCTACCCCCTCTCCCTCTCACAATCACTCCCTCTATCTCTCTCCCTCTACCTATCCATCTCTCTCAAGTATCTCCCTCCCACCACCTCTCCCTCTCTCTCTCAAGTCCCTCTCTCTCTCATGCCCTCTATCTCTCTCCCACTCTCTCTCCCTCTCCCTCTCCCTCTCCCTCTCCCCCTCTCTCAAGTCTCTCCCTCCCTCTCTCTCTCAAGTCTCTCCCTTCTACCCCCTCTCCCTCTGTCAGGTCTCTCTTTTTCTCTCACTCACTCCCTCTATCTCTCTCCCTCCCACCCCATCCCACTTATCTTTCTTCCACCTCCTCCCACTCTCTCTCTCTCCATCTCTCTTAGGTATCTCCCCACACCCCCTCTCTCTCTCAATACCTCCATCTCTCTCCAATCCCTCTATCCCGAGTACTCCCTCTCCCTACCACCTCCTCTCCATCTCTCAAGTCTCTCCCTCTCACTCCTTGTATCTCTCCCATCCCTCTATCTCCCACTTCCTCTCTCTCCTACTCTTGTAGGTCTCTCCTTCCCACCCCCTCTCTCCCACTTTGTCTCCCTCTCCTCTCTCAGGTGTCTCCCTCCCACCCTCTCTCCCTCTTCCTCTCTTAGGTTTCCCCCTCCCACTCCCTCTCCCTCCCCCCTCTTTCTCTCTCTCTCAAGTCTATCCCTCCTACCCCCCCTCTCTTTGTCTTTGTCTCTATGTCTCTTCCTCTCTCTCATTCCCTCTATCTCTCCCATTTTGTCTCTCTCCCTCTCTTAGGTCTCTCCCTCCCACCCCCTCTCCCTATTTATCTCTCTCAAGTATCTCCATCCTACCCCCTCTCCCTCTCTCTCTTTGTCAAGTCTCCCCCTCCTACCCCCTCTCACTCTCACAATCACTCCTCTATCTCTCTTCCACTCCCTCCCTCTCTCACTCCCTCTATCTCTCTCCCTCTCCCTCTCCCTCTCTCTCAAGTATGTCCTTCCCACCACCTCTCCCTCTCTCTCTCAAGTAGAGGGTTAAGGGTTTATGGATTAACGGTTAAGGGTAGAGGGTTTAGGGTTTAGGGATTACAATTTGCGGTTTAAGGGTTTAGGGTTTAACCTGGTTAAGGGTAGAGGGTTTAAGGGTTTAGGGTTTAACCTGGTTAAGGGTAAAGGGTTGAGGGTTGAGAGTTTAGGGTTTAAGGGTTGATGGTTGAGGGTAGAGGGTAGAGGGTTTAGGGTTTACAAATTAAGGGTTAAGGGTAGAGGGTTTAGGGTTTAGGGATTACAATTTATGGTTTAAGGGTAGATGGTGTAGAGTTGAGAGAGAGAGGGGGGTGTTGAGGGTAGAGGGTAGATGGTTTAGGGGTTTAGGGTTTACGTATTAAGGATTAATGGCAGAGGGTTTAGGGTTTAGGGATTATGATTTACGGTTTAAGGGTAGATGGTGTAGGGTTGAGAGAGAGAGGGGGGTGTTGAGGGTAGAGGGTAGAGGGGTTGAGGGATCAAGAGGGTATAAGGGTTGAGAGATTAGGGTTTAAGGGTTGAGGGTTGAGGGATTAAGAGGGTATAGGGGTTGAGGGATTAGGGTTTAAGGGTTGAGGGTTGAGGGTTGAGGGATTAAGAGGATATAGGGGTTGAGGTATTAGGGTTTAAGGGTTGAGGCTTGAGTGATTAAGATGGTATAGGAGTTGAGGGATTAGGGTTTAAGGGTTGAGGGTTAAGGGTTGAGGGATTAAGAGCATATAGGGGTTGAGGGATTAGGGTTTAAGGGTAGAGGGTAGAGGGGTTAAGGGATTGAGAGGGTATAGGGGTTGAGTGATTAGGGTTTAAGGCTTGATGGATTAAGAGGGTATAGGGGTTGAGGGATTAAGAGGGTATAGGGGTTGAGGGATTAGGGTTTAAGGGTAGAGGATAGAGGGGTTGAGGGATTAAGAGGGTATAGGGGTTGAGGGATTAGGGTTTAAGGGTTGAGGGTTGAGGGATTAAGAGGGTATAGGGACATTGAGGGATTAGGGTCTAAGGGTTAAGGGTTGAGGGTTGAGGGATTAAGATGGTATAGGGGTTGAGGGATTAGGTTTTAAGGGTTGAGGGTTAAGGGTTGAGGGAGTAAGAGCGTATAGGGGTTGAGGGATTTAGAGGGTATAGGGGTTGATGAATTAGTGTTTAAAGGTTGAGGGTTGAGGGATTAAGAGGGTATAGGGGTTGAAAGATTAGGATTTAAGGGTTGAGGGATTAAGAGCGTATAGGGGTTTAGGGATTATGGTTTAAGGGTAAAGGGTTGAGGGTTGAGGGTTGAGGGATTAAGAGGGTATAGGGGTTGAGGGATTAGGGTTTAAGGGTTGAAGGTTAATGGTTGAGGGATTAAGAGCGTATAGGGGTTGATGAATTAGGGTCTAAGGGTAGAGGGTAGAGGGGTTGAGGGATTAAGAGGGTATAGGGGTTGAGGGATTAAGAGGGTATAGGGGTTGAGGGATTAGGGTTTAAGGGTTGAGGGTTGAGTGATTAAGAAGGTATAGGGGTTGAGTGATTGGGGTTTTAGGGTTCAAGGTTAAGGGTTGAGGGATTAAGAGCGTATAGGGGTTGAGGGATTAGGGTTTAAGGGTAAAGAGTAGAGGGGTTGAGGGATTAAGAGGGTATATGGGTTGATAAATTAGGGTTTAAGGGTTGAGGGATTAGGGTTTAAGGGTTAAGGGTTGAGGGTTGAAGGATTAAGAGGGTACAATGGTTGAGGGATTAGGGTTTAAGGGTTGAAGGTTGAGGGATTAAGAGGGTATAGGGGTTGAGGGATTGGGTTTAGGTTTAAGGGTTGAGGGTAGAGGGTATTGGGTTTAAGGGTAGAGGGTAGATAGTTTAATGGTTTAGGGTTGAGGGTGGAGAGTTCTAGGGTAGAGGGTAGAGGGTAGAGGGTTTAGGGTTTACAGATTAAGGGTTAAGGGTAGAGGGTTTATGGTTTAGGGATTACGATTTATGGTTTAAGGGTAGATGGTGTAGGGTTGAGAGAGAGAGAGAGGGGGGTGTTGAGGGTAGAGGGTAGAGGGTTTAGGGTTTATAGTTTAAGGGTAGAGGGTTTAACCTAGTTAAGGGTAGAGGGTTTAGAGTTTAAGGGTTGAGGGTTGAGGGTTAAGGGTAGAGGGTTTAGGGTTTAGGGTTTATGGATTAAGGGTTAAGGGTTAAGGGTTTAGGGATTACGATCTACAGTTTAAGGGTAGATGGTGTAGGGTTGAGAGAGAGAGGGGGGGGTAGAGGGTAGAGGGGTTGAGAAGGAGATAAGAGGAGGGAGGGACATAGATAGGTGAGGGTTGAAAATCCAATGTTTAGGTTAGAGGGTTGATAATTGAGGGCATAAGGTTGATGGTAGATAATTTAAGGGGTTAGGGTTTAAGGGTTTAAGGTTTAGCCCATATAGGATTTATAGTTTAAGGGTAGAGGGTTTAAGGGTTTAACCTGGTTGAGGGTTGAGGGTTGAGGGTTGAGGGTTGAGGGTTGAGGGTTGAGGGATTAAGGGTTAAGGGTAGAGGGTTTAGGGTTTAGGGATTATAATTTACGATTTAAGGGTAGATGGTGTAGGGTTGAGAGAGAGAGAGGTGGGTTAAGGGTAGAGGGTTAAGGGTAGAGGGTTTTAGAGTTTAGGATTTAGGATTTAAGGGTTTAAGGGTTAACGGCATAGGGTTTTTGGTTTAAGGGTCCCACTCCCTCTCGCTCCCACTCCCTCTCTTAGGTCTTCCCCCCCACCATAATTGAATAAATCTCTCCCTCTCAAGTCTCACTCCCTTTCATGCTACCTAGACTAATTTGTGTCACTCCAATGCCCTCTCTCACAGTCCCTCTCTATCAGGCCTCACTTAACTCCCACCCTACCTAGACAAATATATTTCACTCCAACCCCCTCTCCCACACTCCCTCTCCCTCTCTCTCTCTCTCTCTCTCTCCCTCTCCCTTTGGTCTTTTTGTATCTCTCAGGTCTCATCCCTCTCAACCCCTCTCCCGTTGTCAGGTATTTTCCCCCACTATAACTGGATAAATCTCTATCCCTCTCAAGTCACTATCACTCCCAGGTCTCAGTCGCTACCACACTACCTAGACTAATCCCTCTCACTCCTATCACCTCTCTCTCTATCTCAAGTGTCATTCCCTTTGTCTCTATGGAATCTCTCCCTTTCAAAACAACACATTTGGCACTCTCCAAATTTGGTGAGCACCAAATGTGTTTTACCTTGAAACGATAAAATAGGGGTTGACCCTGTGATTCAAGCCCACATGCTTTTATATTTGTCTGGTTCAACACTTTATCTGATTCAGAAACACCTTTTTTTATGCAGGTGACTTCATGCTGTACCAATCTATGCTTGATCCATCACCTTTTTACCACTAATTTTCATTGTAGACAACTTAGAAGAAGACATTTTGAGGTTCCTACATAATTTTACATTATCTGAGGTAATATATTCATTTTGGTAATATTGAAATGTTTATATTTAGTATATTTATTTGTTTTTGACTATATAAACTAAATTTCTTTAATGATTTTATTAATCATAACAATTGGACATAGAATTCAACATTGAATTAGATGGGATTTGCATAAAAAAGTTTAATTTTTATGAGTTTGAAGAACAAAAAAATGAAAAACATGACATTTACTTAACACAAATTTACTTATGAATTATATTTGCATTGCTTATAGTAGTCCATTTCCAACATGGTTAGTGGAATTCACTCTGTTTCATTTTATTTTCAACTAATTTGGAAAACCTAATAACTTTCATCAATGTTAATGAAATTTTCCATTAATTTTTTTGTTCAGTAAAAATTGATCTTCATCACATGTGCTTAGATAAATTCAAGTGAGTTGACATAGTTGTTAATGCAAGTTTCCATTCATTCATACCATTTAGCTTTCTAATAAATTAAAAAATGGAAATTTTGTGCAATTGAGAATGCTTATTGTCTTTCTAAGTTACCTCATTGCCAAATAAATAGTAAATACTTATAAGATATAGCATCACAAACCCTTCTTTAAATTCATATTCTTCATGACTTTGTTGACAATCACAAATTTGGTTTTGAGAATAATAAACAAAAGATTCTCTAGTTTTCATTTAGGTGGCAACAAATTATACCGTAGGTTTGTGATGTAGAACAGGGAGAAAAAACCTTCAACAATCACAATTAGATCAGTTTCAAACAATCTTCAATCTCAAAAACCTCAATTCAACGCTCAACTAACCAATTCACATTCACTTCCTTGTAGCATTC
The DNA here is from genome assembly GCA_007115665.2 of Sequoiadendron giganteum. NCBI lineage: Eukaryota > Viridiplantae > Streptophyta > Pinopsida > Cupressales > Cupressaceae > Sequoiadendron > Sequoiadendron giganteum. Next base: position 769,919,263 of record CM021101.1, read on the forward strand.
ACAACAAAGATTTTTTTTCATATCATATCTTAGTCACTGAAACCCTCTCTAATGCATCTAAACACTAAACCCTTGCTTTAGGCCTTTCTATTCTTGAAACAAGGAGGGTTTATTCTGTTAGAGTAAAGGTTTTAACTTAATTATGTTGATTAAGTTGCCTTTATTCCCTTCTTAAGATTTCACGTTAGTTTGCATAAAGTGACATTTAATAATTATATTAATTATTAAATGTTATCCTATTAGGGCTTCTATTAGGGTTTTTCCTATTAGGGTTTTATTAGGGTTTTCATGATCTCCTTTTTATAAGGATTGATCCCATTGTATTTCATATCAATTCATTCTCTCATTCTCTTTGATATATACATTTTCAGTTTTCAGAGAACCCTTGCTTGTTTGTCTCCATCTCTTCTTTTGTGACAGGTTATTTGCATGCAGGTGATCTTTGGGGTTTGTGGTGTTGTATTTTCTCAACTCCTACATGGTATCAGAGCTCCACACCTGCTGCTTCCTGTTCTTGTTGTGAAGATTCTTGGAGCTTCAAGGGTTTGGGGCTTGTTTTCTTGATCTAGGGCACACCTACATTTTTGAAGCATTTTCAGCTCAAACGGACATTGCCATTGCGTCCGCAACAGTCCAAAACCCCTAAATTGACTGTTCATTCATCCATTTTGGACAAAGTTGAAATTTGAAGCAAATTTTTTTTTACAATACAGCCGTCACCCGCCTGGTAAAAAAATTTTCCGAAATTTATTTTATCCGAATATTATTTTCGCAAAAATTTCATCAAAAAAAAAAAATTACATGGAGTTTTTTACATTGTAATTTTGTTTTTTATAGAAAAAAAAACATTACAAAAAAAATTTGATTGCAGCCGTTTGGCAAATCAGAAATTTAACTGATGTTTTGCTACGGTAGTATGGCCGTCAGGTGCCCAGCACTGGTTTTTTCCCTCTTTGGAGCTGATTTATTCCAGAGGCCATAACTTGGGCATACGATATCGTTTTTTGGCAAACGAGATATCGTCAAAAAGCTGGTTTTCTCATCTTTCTAGTGGTGTGGGTCTCATCACTTCTTTTTTTTTTTTGGTGCATTCTACAGTCAGTTGAAGACAAAGGGGCTATTTTCAGTCCTAAGCTCATAACTTTTGATCAGTTTCTCCATTTTTTGCAATCTCAACGGCGTTGAAACCGTATTTCAAAGCTCTTCAGTTTCATCTATACCATTTTTCCAGATTTCACTCTAGGTATATTTTATTCAGTTATTTGTGTTTTCACACTCTGGTGGATTACCTGGACATATTTGCTCTTGGAAAATTTTTGTTTGCATGGGATGCTTTATTTTTGGTTGTTCTTCATGTATTTCCAGCATTTTGTCCTTTGAGGGCATTTTGAGCATCATTTGTAAGCTATCTTTTATGTAAACGCACTGAGATAAAGTGCCACACTATTGTATATGCATCTTTTGGGGATTTTGCACATAAGGTTGTGCCATATTTTTGTACTCACACTGTTATTATAAAGTGTCGTGAGGGGTTGTGTAGTTTGCCTTTATTTTTCCATCACATCTTTATCCGATGAGTATCCCTCCACGACGACAGTGAATCCATACCATAGGGGGGTTGTGTAGTTTGCCTTTGTTTTCTATCACACCTTTGTCTAGTTAGTGTCCCTCCATGACGACCATGGATCCATATGATTCCAGCCTCATGCATGTGTGTTTTCTTTTGCACACCACTTTTTCAGTTGCAAGTGCTATCTTGTGCTCTTTCAGATGTTTCTTCTCCTTCATGCACTACAGAGTGTTTCACATCATTTCAGTGGATCTGTCAGGCTCTCCTAGTTCAGCATTATGGGGGCGTATTATATTGTTTGTGCTAATTCTTCCTTGGTTTCACCTTGGAAGGAATCTTCCATTCTCAGTTGATCAGTGTTTCAGACTATTGGTTCTTGTGCCATATGTATCTTCGTTCCAGGTGTTTGCCTTTGTTTGTCATCTAATTCGAGTAGTGTCGTATGGGAACTTATGCAGATTATTGTCTTCTTGTTCCTGATCATCCTATCTTCAGCAGAGGTTCTTCAGCACCATAGCAGTCATCTTTTGACAGTTGTTTGCAGCTTCTTCTACTTAGGTGATGTTCTTCTTTTTTGGCCTTCTGCATCTCTTTTTGGAGTAGAGATTTTTCCCATGAGGTTTTCTCTATTTCTCCTCTTTACAGAGATTTGGTTGTATTTGGGTACCTGATTTAGCCTAGTTTTCGGGACCCATGTTTGCCTTCTTGCATTGTAGTTACCTTTGCTTTCTTGCATTTATTTGTAGTTGCATTGTTGCTCATCTTAAGGGGGGGTGTTAGAGTAAAAGTCTTAACTTAATTATGTTGATTAAGTTACCTTTATTCCCTTCTTAATATTTCACGTTAGTTTACATAAAGTGACATTTAATAATTATATTAATTATTAAATTTTATCCTATTAGGGCTTCTATTAGGGGTTTTCCTATTAGGGTTTTATTAGGGTTTGAATGATCTCCTTTTTATAAGGATTGATCACATTGTATTTCATATCAATTCATTCTCTCATTCTCTCTGATATATACATTTTCAGTTTTCAAAGAACCCTTGCTTGTTTTTCTCCATCTCTTCTTTTGTGACTGGTTATTTGCATGCAGGTGATCTTTAGGGTTTGTGGTGTTGTATTTTCTCAACTCCTACAATTTTCATCATCTTCACTCCCTCGATTTTTTTCCTCTCGGTTCCCTCTAACCTCTTGTTCTAAGTTGTTCATCTTGTTCCTTGTTTTAGTGAGAAGGTTGAGGATTTGGTCCAACCTATCATATTTTTCATTGTTGCTTCGTCCACTATGATCATTATTCATAGTTTTCATCATGGTTGGTTATCAAATAATCTACATCAAGCTTTACATCTTAGCATAGTAGACAAAGTCCCTAGTGTTAAACCTAGAGCTCTGATACCAAAATTTAAGTTTTGAAACCCTAGACTATCTCACAAAAATAAAAAGTAACTCATTTTTACATAAACATAGAAATGAAGTGAAACATCTTCAACATATACAAATGATATTTTACATATCACATGTAAAGTATCTAATCCAGAATATTAAGTACCAAAAATAAGGTACATCATCACATAAAGAACTATCCATTCAATTAAAATAGGTTACAAGATATAATTTATGCAAGAATATGACTCAAGCTCTCATGTACATCTATTCATAAATAATACAAGTAAAGATATAAAAGAATAAAAATCACCGGAGTCTTCATATTGTCGCTAACCCTAATGGTCATATGTAAACCAAGAGATAAGAACATGGCTTAGGCACTTTTTCACCCAACCAAAAAGCTTAAACTTCCCTTGAATTCTTCTTAACATGAAGACTACTTGACCCTGCATGAGAAGCCTAGAAACTTGGAAACAATTGGTAGGATGGAATCTGATGCAACCTGATATATCTACATGAATTTCACATATGAACATGCTATTCCCTGTAATCAGGATATGGCAAAGAGAATAAAATAACATCCATTTATTTCAATGGTACACATAGCTTTAGCCAAAGAAATTAAACTGTAAATAGTAGGTAGATCTGGAAAATTAGATCTACTCCCCTCTATTAATCCCTTTTCAGCACCCATCCCAGAAGGTAAAGCCAAATCACATATAGGAGAAAACTGCTTTCCTCATGAAGATAATATAACATGCATATATCCATTGATCCTAAAAATAAATAACCTTTTTTTTCATGAAAAATAATTATATGGTCTTTTATTATTTCAATCCTTTCATGAATAATGACGGTTAAATGTATAATTGACCTACAATTTGATCCCTAATTAATGATATTTCTTAATTTCATGCAATATTTAATGTATATGCTAGTTTCATATATATAGATATATGTATACTACTATTTAAATATGCTAAGATTATGGAATAGCACAATAGTTTTATAACAACAACAACGAATTCATATATGTTTACAATCACAAACTATTTATTAATTCGGGTATAATAAACTCATACCACATATATATATTAAAATCGATATGCATTACTATTATTTCTTCATTATACATAATAATGAATACACGTGTTCTTATAACAGCCACAAATATTTCTAAAAACATGGTTGATTATATGGTTTCAAGCACTACAGGTGAATTGATATGATGGTATTTACACATATATATGGCAACCAAATGTCTTAATCAATTCAATATGTAGGTCCATACATAATAGAGGTACATAAACATATATTCAATTGCCACAAAAGTTACAGGAAGATCGATAACATATACTGAGGCATTAAGGTCAACACACAGGTTTTGTTATGTATGCACAGATAGAACATTACATATACCTGTTGATAAAAAGAAATAAATACATGCAACAATACATATAGTAATTTCCTTCAAAAACCACAATACAATAACAATATCATTTATCATTTAAACTTTTTTATTTGGTTCTACTTCAGCCTTTACTATGTATTCACAAGCCATGTTACAAACAACAATAACAGGGTAATATTTGGTCTCCTACTCTGTGTGCTAACTCCTTAACTCTACTTAGATACTATGATTCCAATCCTCCTCATTCGCTACCAATAATGATATCAAAACAATTTTCCCTTCTCCTTTGTTGAGCTCTCTTTTCATGGTTTTCATATTTCCATGCAAGTGTTCAGCTCTAGTTGGATTATCTCTTTATTTTTAGAACTGAACTTTCTCCTCCTATCAGGATTGCATGATTTATCATGCAGATCATTTGAATTTAAAAATTATAAATATTTCATTTTGTTTTCCTTTTTTAGATAAAAGGAAAAAATCCTAAACTAGATTAGTATTGATATAAAGTGAAATTACATAGATACATAAGAGTGTCATATGAGATTACAAAATAAGTATTGCGGAGGGACCAAAACTAGATAAAATGTCCCAAGTTCCCATGCAAAAAGGAAAAGAGGCCAAAATAGAGCCTAAGTCTCGAGACAAAGAGTAAATAGTAAACACAAAAATGACAACTTTGAACAAGATTTTGGGGGGAACGCTCTCACAACACCAAGGGATACATAAAAGTCCAATATCTAGGGGGATTTTGTTTTATTTTTAATAGTAAGCTATTTATATATTCATATATATAAATAATGAACAATCATAAGACGTAGTCATTATTTAAATCATAACATACAATAGGAAATGGCATATTCATGATAAAACAATACATAACAAAATCATTCACAATGCAAGATGAATGCAACTATGTGAGTGTGTGCTTAGGATTTCCATAATTCTATTGTCAGATGGCCCTAGGTCATCTCTATCTCATTCATGTTCCTACACTCATTTAAACTCAATATCTCATCAATAGGTTATCGCATAAAACCATAATCAATAATCGAAATATTCACATTATAATAATTAATCATTGTTTTAATCACAATATCATGCATTTTAAAGATAACATCTAATTTATCATCCATGAAAACACATTAATCTATGCTTTTGAAACCTAAAAAATGTGGTTAAAATCTTTTGGGAGATAGAATAACCAATTTTCTATAAGTTTCACTTAAGGAAACCTTAGAGATCTCAATCCAAGGATGGAATGAAGGAAAGAGATCTGCAATAAGGTGTCCTAGGGTGTGATTTATTACTAAAAGGGGGGTTCACCACCAAGGGCTTGGAAAGATAATAAATGTAAATGATATGCAAACTTAAGTAAATGACCTAGAAATGAACTCAAATCAAAATAATAAACTAAGAAAGGATAGAGGTGCACCTGGAAACTATAGACGCTTGAATCAAGGTCTAAAATCCTATAAATATTGAATTTTAATGCACACCAGGACTCATACGCTAGGCTAGGCAATTTAGTCCCATTTTAAGGTTTCTAACAAAACTTGGAATCTAGAACTAGTAACTCATGATCTACTGGAAATATTTGAAATTAGGTATACTAGGATTCATACGCCATAAGTGGTGATTTAGTCCTAATATTAGGGCTGATTTAAAACTCTGATATCCTCTTAGATTCTCCTATAGCTTCTTTCCTACCAAATATTTGATTTTGAATCATTGAATTGCAACCTGTAGGTGAGTTTATATGATCTTACAATATAGATAACAACTTTGAAAACTTGACAACTTTCTCCAAACTTTCTCTTCAATGGATCTTCAACCTAAATCACCTAGATCTGAAAATCACTCATCAAAGAAAGGGAAAAATGTTGTTTTATTAGTGGATGGGGTTTTTCCTTGGTCAAACCCCATTTTGGTAATCAAACCTTGAAATGAATAAAAATAGAATAGAGGAATGATGAATGAAAAAATATGCAATAATGCAAGTCACCAAACCCTTGAACAAAAGTTTAAAATCTTGTTTATAATGGATAGCATGAATGTGGATCTTGACTCTTGCTTGAATGATATGGATCTTGACTTGAATGCTTGCTTGAATCATAAAACCCTACATCACAAATGTTAGCTTAAAAATAAACATGATTCATGATGACTTCGACATGATCCTTGATACCTAAATAATGCTCCGAAACATTTGATAATAGCTCTTGAATTCTCTTAAAGGTTGTATAATTCTCTCACTTGAATTCTCATAAGATCACTTAAATTGCTAGGAGAAAATATGTGAAATAACCTTGTATTTATACTTGCTTATGCCAAATTTCCCAAAATTACAACACTGCAAGCCGACATCAGATCTAGGAAAAAAAAATCCCACCAAGAATTTGAATTCAAATTAGTTCTAAG